>JAGIQG010000034.1:5909849-6437349 GCA_024679065.1 Sphyrna mokarran
ATGTAGGGGGGAGGTATATGATAAAGGGTAGACCTATTAAGAGTATAGAAACGCAGAGGGACCTGGGGGTGCAGGTGCACAAGTCTCTGAAAGTGGCAGAGCAGGTGGAGAAGGTTGTGAAGAAAGCATATGGCATGCTAGCCTTTATAGGAAGGAGTATAGAGTACAAGAGCTGGCCTTTAATGTTGCAGTTGTATAAAATGTTGGTTAGACCTCATTTGGAATACTGCGTCCAGTTCTGGTCACCTTACTACTGGAAGGACATGGAGAGTCTGAAGAGAGTGCAGAGGAGGTTTATCAGGATGCTGCCTGGTATGGAAGGTCTGATTACAAGGAGAGGTTAGGCAAATTTGGGCTGTTTTCCTTAGAAAGATGTAGACTTAGAGGAGATCTAATAGAGGTGTACAAGATTATGAGGGGTATAGATAGAGCAAACAGGATTAAGCTTTTTCCTAGGATGGACTCTACGGTGAGAGGGGCAAGGTATAATTGGATGCTAGAGGGAGTTTTTCCACACAGAGGGTGGTGGGGGTATGGAATGCACTGTCAAGTAAAGTGGTGGAGGCAGGCACTCGAGTTATTTAAGAAATACTTAGAAGAGCACATGAACAGAATGGGAATGGAGGGGTATAGAAAACTGATTTAAAATAGGGTTCATGAGCTTTGGGAGTCCCTGGGAAGTGTGTAAATTGTTTCATCCTACAGTTACTACGGTCCGCCTTGTCTAACAAGGGGCATACACGCGATGGGTCGTGAGAGGACTGCTCTTGAATTTTGAGAGTATCCTAGTGCTTCATGTCGTTAGCGTACGCTTGACCTGGACCATTTGATGAGCAACAAGACAGCTCAGTGACTATTGCTGTGCAGATACATGGATTTGGGCCTGTATCTGTGGGAGTTTGCGCATTCTCCCCATGCTTGCGTGAGTTTTCTCTGGGTGCTCCGGTTTCCTCCCACATCCCAAAGATGTGCTCTTAGGCTGACTGGCAAAACAAATTCTCCCTAAATTGTCTCAAATTTGGTTCTAATGCATAGATCTATAATCACAGACAGGGATCATGGATAGAAGTGGGAACGAGGTGGTGGCAGCCAGGGCCTGTTTCCTGTGATGTTTTGTTCTTTGTTCTTTATAACTGGAAGTTTCACCAACTGCATTGGATAGTTATCATGGCAACCTTGGATCCAGAAGCACCACAACAGGAAAATTTGCAATTACTTTCAAATGTCTGTGGCAACTGTAATTATTTTTAAGAACATTTGACAAGAGTTGCATCAATTGTGAAAGGATGAATTGTAATTGTTAAAAAAGTAGAAATATTGATGTGTGCCTCAGTAGTGCTTGACATGGAAGCAGTATCAAAAGGAAGACAGTTAAGACAGAAGCTGTGTGGTTGACAGAATTAGGGAGAGTTGGAGACAAAAGGTAATCAATACACAAATGCTGACACAAAGCAAAGCTCCAGCAGAACACAGGTATCAACCTCATGGTGTGTTTAGCAGCAGCCAAGTTCTGTACAAAAAGTTAAGTTTTCTAAGTAGGGAACTTGCCACCAGGATTGATGTAACCTGCAGAAGTGAGAATTTGTAGATGTCAGTATTAACTATATCCAAGGATCTCAGGTAGACTCCATCTACCAGTGAATGCAATTTAAAGGCAGAACTGATTTAAGTGGGAAAATGAGAGCTTGTGCATACCAGGCATATGAAGCCACACTTGTGTTGAGTAATATGGCTAGTTGTTTTTTGTAATGGCTATTTAAAATGAAATTCATCTTCAAATATTTTTAATTTGCATTTAGTTTGTATTGATTCCAATTCATATTTAAAAAGTTACACAAAGCATAACAATGTTAGCAATTTCTTCATTTTGGGTGTCATTCAGCAAATTAGGTTATCTTGGTTTATATGTCTCCCCCATAAGTTCATAAAAGTATGAAAGCTCTTGTTATGTAACAGAAATCTGGTTATTAACTGCATCAATGGGGCCAAGGTGATCAGTATAAATTGCCTTTGAGCACACAAATAGAAATCCCCTGTTTATCTGAATTTTTTTCAATGAGCATATGAACAGAGATAGCTAGAACAGTGGGTTGAGTGGGAAGACAGTTGAGAGCACAAAAAAGTCAACAAACTAAAGAAAAGGTTCGTGGCTTGATTTTTGCTTCAACTACCAGTTTGGATCCTATGAACACCATTCCCTTATAAAACTTTGCATACCCAATTTTAAATATTGTGCATGAATTCTACCAGTTATGATTCCAGATACAAAGTACGTTTAAGTACTGTTATTCCAACTGTTTTACTCTGATACACAGTCTGAAAGAAATAGAGACAGTTTGGCTTGAGTACATTAATTACTGGCTGTTAATTAGTTTAACAAATTTTAAAATTCCGGAATTTTAAAGGATGATCATCTTAAGAGTTTTTAAAATTATTTTTAAGGAAACTAAGCCAATACTCACTTGTTCTTTGGTCTGAGCTTTCTGAACATAGTCCCTCCCAACTTTAATACGGGGAGTGAGGATCGCCCTGCTGAAGTCAGTTACATTGATTCCCAGCAGATGGCAGACTTTTTGGGCAGCTGTGAAGCAAAAACACATTGAAGACTGCCATTAAGAATCTAATGCTTTGCTAACAAACAACAAAATGTTAGCTGCACTTACAAGAAGCAGAAATACAATATAGCATAGCAATATTTGTGTATATGGATCAAATTATAGCATACAATGGAGTTAACAGCACAGAAACTGGTGATTTGGTCCAATACCTATGTTCCACATGAGTCTTCTTCCACAGCTCTTCATGTTGGTGAAAGGTATGGGAATAGAAGGATATGCTAATGGGCTGAAATGATCAAAATTGCCCTCAACAATTACTCCATGTGGAGTAGGTATTACGTTTTAACCACACCCGCGAGCAAGATTATTTTTCAGAATTCTTGCTAAATTTATTAGTGATTAGATTTATGACAAGTAATTCTGATGCTCCCATTTGTTGGGAAGTCATCTACTTCGACCCAATCAAATATTCCATTGGGTCACCTCTCAGCCATCTTTTCCCTAGGGCAGGTGGGCACTTATAAAGCTTCAGTTCCCGCATGATCTTTGGAAACCTTTAAGTAATGTAATTTATTTTTATCAAGTAATATAGTACTTTATTCTGGTCTGGTCTCTAAGTGGATCTAACAAAGGTCTGTTAGATATTTAACAACTTCTATGCTTTCAATTTTATTCATCTACAATTAAGTCCAATGCTTTGTTTGCACATTTATTGGTTTTGTTAGCCTGGGTTGCTGGTTTTCATGCTTTGTGAAACTGGAACCATTGATCCCTTTCTTCTTCTACCCCATTTAGACACGAGTGGGTGGCTTCCTCAGCCCTCATACCAAACTAGACCACCTTGCACTTACCAATATCAAAAATTTATTTACATACCCATTCTGCAAGTTTGCTAGTATCTTTTAGTATTTTGTTGCACTCTTCCTCCATATCAATTAAGTGTAATATTCTACTTATGATACGTGATTTTAAATTGTTTGTTTGTCACATATAAAGGCTCACAGTAATTAAATTACTGTGATATTCCCTTAGTCACCACACTTCAACACATGTTTGGGTCCATGCACCTAACTAGCATGTCTTTCGAATTGTGGGAAGATACCGGAGCACCCAGAGGAATCCATGCAGACACAAGGAGAATGTGCAAACTCCACACAGACTGTGACCAAAGTGAGAAGCTGAGAATTAAACTCAGTCCCTGGTGCTGAGGCCTCAATGCTTACCACTGTGCCATTACTCATGTAGCTTTTAACCCAATTCAACAGCAATTCTGATTTGATATGCTAAGAGTACCAACATTGGTGCAAGCAGACCTTCTCCCTATTTCTTAGGGCATGCACTATACCAGATGTTACATTTGTCTTTTGCTCAAGGACACCTCAAATAGAGTAACAACACAGTTCAGAGATTCAAACACATTCTGCCTATCTCATGTAATAGGGCATGACTGTAACTTGTAAATCCTCATCTGTATTATTTTAAGTCTGTGAATGCTCTGCCAGTCTCTCAAAGAAAAAATTAATTTAAAGCTAATAATTAAGATATCCAATTGGAGTGTAGAGCAACCATCCAATTTATTTGTCAACATTAAGACATAATTGCAATTTAAAGACAGATGGAATCAAACATTGTAAATTGTCTGCTGAAATAGTCAATTGTGCACCACTACAAGTTAAAATTAAGTCACATTTATATAGGATCCTTAACATATTACATCAAGATATTTCATAGTCATGATAGATAAAATGCAACTTTGAGCCATACATGGAGGTCTTCATTTTGACAGGAGCACCTTCAGATTTATGCAGTATCCTGACAGGGAACAGCTTGTCAGCAACTTGCATGATACTTTCGAGATTATTATGTAGTTGTGCAAGCATACAGCTTAGCAGGGGACATTACTTATCACCTTTCGAAAACATGAGGTCATCCAAAATGCCTATATCTTAATTCATAGCTCATCTCATCCATCCATCTAGCCTGTGCTCATGCACCAATAGTGGCTCCCAGTTAAATGGGACCTCTATTTTAAAATTCTCATCCTAGCTTTCAAACACACTATCTCTAATTTCTGCCAGTCTTACAACCTTACCACCTGTGCTCCTCCAGTCTCGGCCACAAGTTCACCGAACCATAATCACTACTATTGGCATTCGCGGCTTCAGCTGTCAAAATCCTAAGCTTTGGAATCCCTTCTCCAATCCTCTTCACCTCTCTTTTTTCCCCATGAAGTCACTCCTTAAAAGCTACATCTTTGACTCAGCTTCTGGTCGTTAGCCCTAATATCTCTATGTGGCTTGATAACACTGCAGTTTACTGCATTAAAGGCACTGCATAAATCTAATTGCTGTAGATTGCTGAAGGCACAGCTACCAATGGAGGAGGCAAACAAAATAGGTATATGCAAGAGCCGACATTTAAAAAGGAGAATTCTTCAAGGGTTGAAGAATTGGAGGGGTTCCAGAGATAGGGAATGGTGAGTGTCTTTAGGAAGAAAATGCAAATTTGACTTGTAGTTCACCAATTTCTCAAGGGCAATGAGCGAAGCACAGAGGTGTTGGTTGAATAGGGCTTGGTTTGACTCAGTTTTGGGTGAGCTCTGGTTTACCAAAAGTGCATGAGGAGGCGAGTTCCACACAATAACTTTAAAAGAAATTTGCTCTATTAGGGGTAACCTGGCAAATAAGCCACTTCCAAAATGTTCTATTTCTCAAATCTGCCATCCTGCTTATGGAACTTTCACATTCTTTACACCTACCAAGCATTGTTACATTGGAGCCTAATTATATTTGTAAAACAGGAAACTCTAGGAGAAAGGTCTAAACACAAAAGAATACATTATTTCAAATTCAGCTTTTATTTTATATATTGACTTAGATAAAATATACCATACTCTCAATAGTTCAATACAAAACTTCAATTTGAAAAGTAGCTAGTTTAGAATAGTTAATTAGCAGTAGCTCACTGTCCAAATAATCACAATGTGATAGTGTAAGAAAATGACAGAACCCTATCTATACACTGTAGGCAACTATTGCAGAAACCAAACATTACTGTATGCAATGCAACTAAAACTATACAATCTGTAAATCCACACCAAAAAATTAGAAAGATGCAAGTGTTGAAATGATAATTAGACCTTAGAGATGCCATTTACTGATTACTGTTTTTGCATTCAGTACACCTTAGACCACCTTAAATAGTTGATTCTGCCCAGAAAAGATCTCGTTAACTCGCTATACACAGCGACTTCGAAATTGATAACATAAGTGATTAACTGACGGCTTTGCTTTTTGGTTGTCTTCAACAACTGTTTGTTTAAAACATGGAATATTCTAAATGGTGGAGAATAGATCAATTTCAAAAGAAAATACATTTCAACCAAATGTTTTGAAGTTTGAAATGCACAGTGCAATAAGACTACTCATTGAGAACAAGATGACATGAAGTTGAATTCTCATACAATTTTCCAAGTTTCAGTTCTGTTTACCTGTATTATCAGGCATGGAGGCCTGGTCGGTGTTGCGTTCCTTCTTGAAGATTATATTGCCAAATTGAAGTACAGCAGAAACAACCTTTAGCATGGCTGGAGAGAGAAGGCAAAATTAAATGCATAACTTTTATGAAACATATGTAAATGACAAATGCACCAGCACACATTGGGTTGATGCACTGCATCCTAGAACAAGACACTGCTAAATCACTACAATGCAGCAGGAGGCCATTCAGCCAAACTGGGTCTGCAACAGCTCTCACAGCATCATACCTAGGCCCTATTCTTGTAACACCATGTTTTTACCTTGTTAATCTGCTAAAACCACACACCTTGTGATACTAATTTACCACGGCCAATCCAAATAACCTGCCTATCTTTGGACTGTGGGAGGAAACCACAGTGCCCAGAGGAAAAACAGACAATGGGGAGACTGTGCAAACTCCACACAAACAGTGACACAAGGGTGGGATTGAATCTGGGTTGAGGCAACAGTGCTAACTACTGTGCCACCAGTTGGGCCATTTAGTTTAGTGTGCAAATCAGGAGGGGAGGAAGAATCACCTAGTTCCTGTTGGATATTTCCACTTATTGCTTGCTAAAAAGTAGCAATTGAAGAGATTCAAATAGGTTGCATGTTTGTTCTTGGTTGGGGAATGTCACAAATACAGAAAGAATGTGAACGATATATTTATTTGGATGATTCATCTTTTATCTTTGCTAGTGGGAGCATTTGCCAATCATGCTAACCAATATGTAGTCATCTAAAGGAAGGACTGCGGGGATCATAGATTGGAACATAAGAGTCTGATCGGCTTTTTCAGTTAGAACATAGTTGATCATCTACATCAGCACCACTTTCCTATACTGTATTTTTTCATGGCATGAGTATTCAGAAATCTATCAATTTCTGTCTTGAACGTGCTCAATGATTGAGTTTAACATCCTCTAGGGTAGAGGATTCCAAAGGCTCACAACTGTCTGACTATAGTCCTACAATTCTTGGATGCAGCACAACAGATAAAAATCTTAACATTCAGCAGATGAAACTAGAGTGTGGTTTCTTTGTCAGATTGTAAAGGGCTTGCAATAACAGATTTGAGGGCTTTAGTGGATGAGAAGTTGGAATTTCAATAACAAAAATGAAAAAATGCTGACTATATATAAAAGGCGGCAAAGTAGAAGCAGCACAGCTCTTAATGAGGCTACAACTGGGGTCCAATACTTTGTTTTGGTTTCCATATTCTGGGTAAGACATTTTGATGATTGGTGAGAATCCAGAAGAGTGTTATACGGCCAAATTCATGAACTTAAAACTGAATTATTCACCCTGGGAGTTTACCCTCTGAAGTAGGAGGTGAGAAGTGGGAAAACATAAACTGCCTTAAAACTTTCTTGGGCATGAAGAATTTGGATCCAGAAAAATCTGCCAGAGATGGTACTCAAGGACCTGGGGGGCATAGCTTGAAGTCTAGTACGCGAGACCAAAATATCTTTAGACAACTGTAAAATGGAAAGCATGATTGAATTGTAGAATATATTGCCAAAACAAGGGGGTAAATGGAACCACAAACCAAAAGTTTTTTTTTATTATGGGCTACCATAGTTCAAGAATCAAAACAGAGAACAAGAGGTTTGTGCAATGTTTTAATTATCTATCTAAATTATAACACGGTACTAAGAAACAATAAATAAATGTAGTAACTATTGCTTCAACATAAGCTTACTCAGCATATTTCCACTGAAAGTTTCAACTCTCATCTACATTCTGATGTAGGATAATAAGCCTCTCAGCCATAGCAATGAGGAATTTTTATTTTTAAATACCAACATTACTGTGTTGCGCTTGACCCAAGAAGAATTTATTTTAAAATTATTATTGCACTTGAATATAACAATGTAACATCCACCCCAGCACCAACAGGATTGTACTAATGCTTGAAAACATTTTATAGATTAACAGATCTAACCATTTCAAACAAAGTAACAGATCTGTTTGCTTTGTAAAGATTAATCCTCAAATTTGGTCTGCTCACCCCACAATTTTATCAGTGGAATAAGATTTTTGTGCCAATACTGGTGATAGATAATACTTAAACTCAATATGTGCCTAGTGGTAATGTGACAATAAATATTCTATTGCATGAACTTATTTTGCTATTTCAAATATTTTAGCATATATTTGAAAGCAAAGTTAGTAGTTTAAGCTTAAACTGACCATCTGTTACTGAAAACCTTTCGGCATTCTACATTAACAACTACAGGTACTGGAGCCATTTCCTGCCAAACAAACTAATCACAATTTTTAGATCATTTATCACAGAAACCTCAGTATGAAACAGATACAAGCCACAGGTCAACTAATACATACACTTGATTTTAAATAAACTGTATTAACTACAAGACTTAGTTAATAAAAGAACTGGTAAATTAGGAACAGGAAGAAGGTTGCTTAATGTTGTTTAAATGGTTTGCCATTATCAAAATGAATCTCAAGAGTGTCTGTCTGTCTGTGTGTCTGTCTGTCTGTCTGTCTGTGTCTGTCTGTCTGTCTGTCTGTGTCTGTGTGTCTGTCTGTGTGTCTGTCTGTCTGTCTGTGTGTCTGTCTGTGTGTCTGTATATTATATATATAAATATGTATACACACAATATTCAACCATTTCTCATTACTCAGCAAAGCATACCAATTATTTCATCTTCAGAAATTCCCATGATTCGAAAAGCCTCCATTGTTTCCTGAAATAAATCCTTGTCTTGTTGTCCAGGAATGGTAACGTGACCATTAGAGACAAATTTGTAGTTATTGTAACCCTCTAACAATAGATCAGCTGTAAATCAAAGACATTCCATACATTAGCATTAGAAAAATAGGCAAATTTGTACATAGGATATCAAATAATGCTCTACAGTTAATGCAATACTGAGACATGTCAATAAACCAAGAGTGAAACCAGTTGACTGTACAATGAAGGTTGAGAATCTCTAGAGGCTCAATGGAAACTGGTCAAATTTTACAGACACTGAACTAGTAGAATCTAAGAAAGCAACTCAATAATCTCAAATGATTTAGACAAAATGCTTAAGACGACAAATCAAATTTAAATACACTTTTTTAGACTGACATGGAGCTGGAAGGAGCAAAAATATGTTTCTCCAAGCTTCAAAGTACTTTTCTGGTTGCAGCCTAAATTCAAATTAATAATAGATATGAGAATAAAGGAAGTTCAGAGCAGAGCAGAAGCAAGAGGTAGAGAAGCTAAAAAGAAAAAAAAAAGACTGGCAGCTAGCACTAGGAATTCCAAACGTTTTCTATAGGCATAGAAGTATGAAAAGGAAGAATGAGGCTAATTAAGCAAGACATGACATGGCTGAGATATTAATTTGGGTATTTTTCATTGATCCTTACTTAGGGAGATAATGCCAAAGTCATAGCAAAAGAGAAGGGAGTTGAGATACTGGTTAGGTTAAGTATTGACTTAGAGGAAGGTTTATCAAGGTTGACTGTACTTAAATCAGGACTAGACCAGTTGCCTTCTTAGGTATTGTGGGAAGTAAGGGTGGAAATTGCAGAGGCACCGGCTGTAATCTAACATTTCTTAGGTAATATGATGCTGCCAAAGAACTGGAGAATTGCAAATGATACAGCTTGTTCAAAAAGGGTGAAAATATAAGCCTAGCAATTACCGATCTATCAGTTTAACCTCTGTGGTGGAAATACTTTTAGAAATGGTAATCCAGGACAAAAGCATTCACTTGAACATACGTGGATTAATTAAAGAAAGCCAGCACAGATTTCCTAAAGGAAACTGATGTTTAACTAACTGGTTGATTTTTCTGATGGGGTAACGGAGAACTGGTAATAATAATTATCCTCACTGTCCCCACATTTCCATCGTTTCTCTCCAGTGCGATTGCTTTTGTGTCTTGAAAGGCCAGGTGATTGGCTGAAGCCTCATCCACAGTTTCTCTTCAGCATGAGCAGTGCTTTTTCTTTCCATGTGCATTCAGGTTTTGATAAACTGTTAACTCTGTCGATTGTGATGTGAAATTCAGTTGGAATTTTCCCGACAAATCCTAAAACTGCACATGGATTTCCAAAAGATGTTTGATAAAGTGCCACGTAACAGGCTTGTCAGCAAAGTTGAAGGCCATTGAATAAAAAAGTGGCATCATGGACACAAAATTGGATAAATGACCTGAAACAGTAGTGCAACATGATTATTTATCAAGCTAGATGAGGAATATAGTAGGGTTACCCAGGGGTCAGTATTAGGATAACTGCTTTTTTTAAATCTACGTTGACAATCCAGACTTGGGTTGTAGGACTAATTCCAACATTTGTGAATGGCAAAATTGGAAGCAGTGTGAACCAGTCTCCAAATTCCAGGAAAGCTTTAAAACTATTGGTGAGAGTCCAGAATAGAGTTGCAAGGTCAAATTCTTGAACTTAAAACTGAATTATGAGAAAAGATCACCCACCGTGATCTTATCCTCTTAAGGTGGGAGATGTGGGTGGGAAATCTTAAAGGGTTTAAAAACTTTCTTAGGCACGTAGAATTTTAATGCAGGAAAGTCTGCAAGAGATGGTACTCCAAGATTTGGAATAGTTTGAAGTTTATGTCAGGCCAAACTAAATTTAGGCAACTCTATAGAAGAGACAAAGGACTTGAAACATTAACCGTGTTTCTCTTTCCACAGAAGCTGCCAGAGTTAATACAACATTTTCTGTTTTATAATCTATAGAAAAGATTTAATTGAATGGTTACAAGAATCAGTTACATGAATAAATTGAAGACCAAATTTAGAGATTTGACAGAAACTTAAGGGATCTGGACAGGATAGATAGCAGAAACTCTTTCCATTGACATAAGGGCTGAGAGAGCCAGAGGACAAAAGAAGCAACTGTGACTTGAGAAAAACTATTCTTAAACCAAGTGATTAGGATCCAGAACACTCTGCCAGTGAGTGTGGCAGATTCAATCGTAGCTTTCATAAAGGAGTTCAATAATTATCTAAAAAGTAAAAGATTTGCAGGGCTATGAAGAAAAAAGTGGGAGTTGGACCAACTGCTTTACTCTTGCAGAGAGCCAGGCTAGACATAATGGGTCAACTGGCTTTCACCTGTATTATAACCATTCCATGACTCTACACTCAATTATACAGTGCTCTGGTGAGAGACTGTGAAGAGATTAGCTTGAAAGAAAATGACCTTGAGATATATAAGGAAGCAGTATCGAAAACACATCTGGAACATTACAGAAGGAAATTGATTTAAATTCAAGAATGGTTGTAAACATTAAAATTGCAAATGAGGAAACTTTTGTTCATTCTAAAAAATTATAAATACTTGGAATCAATTTATGGGTGAGATAGTAAATAATTACATGGCTTTTGCATTTAAGAAATACTTTGACATGATACAAGTACTTCAAACTGATTTAAACAAAGATCGGCAGACACCCTCCTTGTCACCTGCATCTTTCCTTCGAAATTATTCAGCATGCTGACTTACTTTTCAAGTGTTCTCCAGCACCAGAAAGTAGGTAGTAAAATATATGGAAGGTGCGTTCATCTTTGGCTTGACGTATGGCGCGAGACTTTTCCAACAGATCTAGAAGTTGGTGGTTAAAGAGACTTCACTGCAAGAGTAGCTTGTAATGATCTGAATGGCAAAGTTATATTTCAACTGCTCTCAGCAAACGAGTACCAAAAGTTAAAAATGGTAGCAAAGTAGAGTTTAATTTTGCTTTGTCATACAGTTAATTACTTTAATATGCACAAATTCTACCCTCTTAGGAGAGCAGGTGTGTAGAAATCAGGTTTTAAAATAAGGCAAGCAATTCATTCTCCAAGATCTACAGGAATACGATCTTGGCTGACAAAACTACTGAAAAAGAATCATTTGATATATAACAATTACCTACGTCCCAATTCTAGAGTTGGACTGAATAACTTTTTCAATCTTAAAACTTCCCTTTAAGTCTTCAAATAGGAAATAATTTCATTTCAAAGGCTTCAAAAACCAGTGTGTTTACCGCATTGGGAAGTGTATTTTTTTTGTAGAACAGCCAAGATAATGAACTGCAGAACAAAAGACATACTTCATTCATCAAATCTCATAAGGCCTGTTTCAAGAACTGACCCTGCCCTTGTATTCTATTCTTCAATTTTATATAATTAAAATTTCCTGTAGCTACTTAATTCTTTTCCTGATGTATTGAATACATATCAACATTCTATCAGCCACAGTAGTTATTTACAATCGCTGATTAATTTCTTTCCCTTGCGTTCCCGTTTCTATTTAAGTTAATCCCAATCTTGCACCATTTAAGTGATTGCTTCTTTATAATTGGTAAATGCTAGCCTTTTTCTCAAATTCTTGCCTTTTACTTCACTAAATGCTAGCACTACTTTTTAAAAAAAATTCCAGATCAATTTTCCAATTTTAAGATTAAATTTTCCAGCAATGAGTTATAATGGAGTAAAATAATAACCAATTTGGCTAATAAAAAGGATTCTTTTCTGCTTCGACCACCAGGCTCTCCTTTTTCCTCTGATGTACCTAACGGTATCGATAGGCAACTCAAAAAAAACACTCTACTGAATGACAGGAATAATTGCTATGCCAGCATTTCAAAATGTCAGTTGTCTCTACATTGACCGGGGCTAAAACTTCAAACCCTAGATAAGCAAAAGGCACGTCAAATTTCACAACATCAAATCAAGTTATATTGGGCAATGCATTAACATGTTCACATTCCATTTCATGTAACCCTTTTAAGGCAAGCTTGTATAGTGAAGAATGCTTTTGTGGCTTTTCATGGCACTAAAGGATACAAGTTTCAATATTGGCTCCGACAATATAGCCATTCACATCAAAGTTGATTCGAATAAATTTACCCTGTGCATTAAAAATAAGTTAAACAAAAATTACAAGTTAACCACTCGTAAGAAAATAGACACATTGAACAGAAATTATTTTGTTCCTCTAAACTTCAAGGAGCAACAGTAGTTCTGTCTTCATTCAACACATTTGTAACGAAGAATGTTTTGAAACCAAAAACATATTATACAACCAGTTATAAATTAATTATTTAGCAACTCAACGTAAGGAAACTGGTGATTTAATGATCAGGTCACTGGACTAGTAACCCGAAGCCTCATTGCTCTGGTTCAAATCCCACCACAGCAGCAGATAGAAATTGATTGAAAGTTAATCCCTGTATTGGTGATCATGATAATAGTTGTTAAAAACCCCTCTGATTCACTAATGTTCTTTAGGGAAGAAAATCTGCCATCTACCCAGTCTGCAATTCCAGACCAATGTTAGTAATTTCTAACAGCTCTCTGAAATACTTAACAAGACACACTGCTCATGGACAATTAAGGGTGGATAGCAAATGCTGACCTCGCCAGCATTACCCATATCCCAGAAAATAATTTTCAAAAATCCAGGGACATGTTGCAGTTCACCAGTTTTAACAGGCATTGTACTTTTTACTCACAAAGCGGGAAGAGTTGTCATTTTTCACAGTTTTTGCATTGCCGAAGGCTTCGAGGATAGGGTTGGCTTGGAGCAGTTGCCTCTCAAGCTCTCCCTGCAATCACAGCAGTACTCAGATTAGTTATTGAAATATGTGCTTTGCAAACAGAACTTGATAGAGAATTGAGAGGACTTTGAAGTATTGTTCACAGATCAGCAGAAGACTTTGATGCAACATCAAAAACTTTACAATTAACAGCTGGTTGCCATGAGGGTACAAATATGCTTTTGGTCACACTGAAATGTAACACAAACATATTTATCTGGTAATAGAGTATTTTCCCAGACACACCATCTGGAAAAAGTTAAGAATTTTTCTTATTCATAAACAGCTAAACCATAGGTGACACAAGCACCATTTAATCTGAAAATAATAAGCTGATAATTTCTTCAAGGCAAATTTTCCAATGTGGCTTGCTGCTATTGGGGAATGGAGGGATGAGGTGGGGAGGGGAAGGGAAACAAAAAAAGAGTAAATAGTCATAAATAGACATTAGTCAATTTCCTGCCATGAGAAATATCCTTAAAAATCTCCTCCCTTCCACTAGATGGCTCTGCAACATCAAATGTCCAAGATTAAAGCAGGTTGATCAGGGGCCTAAAAAATAAGTGACAGAACAAAATGTGAATAGACTTAATTGAGCAGCAAGGTTCTTCCTTGTACCATGCTACAGGCATGTAACCAAGACATTTTCTATATCAAAACAAAATGGAAAGAGTTACTTTACATTGTTTAATGAGTTCAAAAAGTTCCATCCTTCATGGCAAATCTACACAATTTTTTTGAAGATATTTGTAACATCAAAGTCCAAAGCTCTGCCCAATTACTTGAAAGACCTATCGGACTTCCACTTACCATCACCCTTCGACAATTCATGCATACATATATCATTTTACACTTAGTCACAAATAGAAACAATGGCACCTAACAATATCACATTTAAAGACACCATGTGTTCACTAAGCACCCTGTTACTTATTATTCCTTATCTTAGCAAGGGAAGCAAGTAACCACAGATTTTTTGCAACTGGCAAAATGTTGATACAAGTTTAACTTGGCTCCAGAGAATATTTGTTCTCAATAATCCAGCATATTTGCAAGAATATCCACAGATTGAGTGATGAGATCAGGTGCACATAAGTTTTTCAACTCCCATTTAAAATGGGGTAAATTGAGATATACATAAAAGCTTCTTCAATTGGGGCACTAATGTACTTGCTTGATGGATATTAAAAAGGGCTTCATTGATCCATACCAAGAAATATTCTTAATGAAAAAATTGGCAGCCTCCTCACAACAGGGAAGCACTGGGATTCAGATGCTTGTCTTCACTCGATTTCCTTAAACACAGCACCAATTGCCATTTAAGACTGTTAGTGGGTAAATGGAAAATTATGAATATTATCTAGGGTTTCAACATGGCTTACCACAATAAGAAACCAACATAGCTGCTTAATTTGAACCATGCCATTTTCACATTTCTGATATGCGCACTGAAGAACACTAACTAATGATCAATTTCACCTTTCATAACTGTTAGAATAGGTCAGTAGCTTTCTTTAGCATTAGTGCTACATTAGGCAAGTGACAAGCAAGACATGGAAACTGTTCAGTCTAATAGAGCTGTAAAGTATCCCTGTTTAAATAAGCCCAAAAGCCAATTCTTTTTTCTCGAGTGGAATAAATTTGCACAAATGAAATTTTGATATTTGGAAGCAAACAATGCCATATAATTAGAAGTATTACGATTCAGATGCAAAATCATTTTCCACAACAAAAGTACTTCATCTGAATTGATACATATATCAATTGAGGTTCCAGGTATCTTTCCAGCTCTACAATGCTGAATGAGACTTGAGTTTTACATGAAGATGGGCACATGACTAATACAGCACATAGTTAGAAGTGCCACAAAGTTGTATTTAGCACAAATCATTGCTCATATCTTTGTAGCAAGACTGGTATTTCACTATATGACAAACCTAGCCTGACACAGAGCACTCAAATTTCAGTTACCACCAAAATTCTTAAATATTTCCATTTCTTTGAGGAAAGAATTTAAAAGCTGAAGATCCAGAAGTTAAGGAATTTTTAAAAGTTCAAATTTCCACTTTGAAAAAGGTCATCGGGAACAATGAAACCTCTGGAAGAAACTAAAATGCTATGATCCTATCTTGTATTATGCACTACTGGTGCTTAAATAGATCAATTGAGAGCTAATTATTGAACAGAATTTTGTCTTGGAGCAATTGAAAAATAGTTGGTCAATATTAATTTGACAACAATTTGAACTTAAGCGTAATTAGATTAAATGGACGGACAAACTAAATAATGCGAAGGATCTACACTGGAGGTGCCCACAATCTTACTTCCCATTTAAAAAGTGAGGAAAAGAAACTCTTTCCTGACCAGAAGGCACCACTGTTTTTAAAAATAGACAATTTGATTGCAGTTGCACCAAAAGATAAGCAATATACTGGATTTTTTTTGAAAGGAAGATGTTTTCTAATAAAATATTTTCATTGTGGGTACCCACAATTATATTAATTGACCAACCTAATTTATGTACCTATATAATGGAATCACAATTTAAACAAATAGGTCAATGTTAAAATTACTCAATTCACAAAGCTGAGGAATGACATTTACATTTGTTAGGAAATGCCTAATTTCTATACAGATAGATAATTTCACAATGTGGTACTGGTTTCCATAATTTCAAACTGTGTGGAAGGTTGATGGTTGAATGATGGTTTTCAAAACCTGGGTGCCAAGAGAGCTCCCAGTCAATTTCTAAATTGGAAAAGGTTAGATACTCTCAGGATAAGCTGCTTTCCATTTGAATTATTAAATGCCCTGTTATAAATAATCTCAAATTCTAACAAAAGTTTCAAGATACATTTACACCACCTTTACACCCAAAGCATGCAACATAAACAATATACAGATCTGAGCTGTAACTTGCTCCCCAAAACCATCTAAAATAGCTGGACATTTTGCCAGTAAAATGACTAAAGCTTGTAGGCATTTATTGTTTCAGTGACTTCCAGAAGCACAGTGCCAATATTAATTAGGACTAGGATTTAAATTGGACTAAACAAAATTTTATTAATCATTTTTATCTCCTGGTAGCAATAAGATCATTGTAGGAACTGGATACCAGTTCAGACCAAACAATTTATAGTTGGACAATCACTGCAGAATTTAACCTGCATTGAATATCATGTTACTTAGTTCCACTGCTTCAGCAGAAAATGCATATTAGTAGGAACAAACTATCACATTTTTCCAATGTCAATAGTTTGCTCAATCATGGGGCAGTTCACATCCTGGAAAAGAGAATTTGTTAATCCAGAAATCAATTTCAAAAACCAATTAAAGACCACTCCCCAAACAGCTATCAGATCTGTATATAAATGCATAAAAAGTGCAGAATATGCAAATCAAATTATAATAACCCACTCACGTATGCTAACACCGTAGACTGCTGCAAAATGTTGAAGGGGGAAAGTGTTATCAATAGCATGCAAAAATCTAAGAATTCTTCAAGCATTTACTTTGTTAAAGGGACTTAGCCTGAAAGGCAGTATGAAATGTTACGCTACAATAGATTCAAAATTACAATTTAAGTAGGGTAATTTTTTAAAAGGAAACAGGGTAACTAATCAATATAGAGACTGATCGCAATGTTTAGCATTGTATGTTTCAAATGAATTCCACACATTAAGGATTTATTACAAATAATGACCAGTGACTGATTCTAATGAATAATATCCAGTGGCATACTAAGACAAAGGGCACTTACTTGTTCCTTTCTAGATTTATGCGATGAAGCAACATGAGCTAAGTATTGAATCACTTTCTTGGTATTTTCTGTCTTACCAGCACCAGACTCTCCACTGTAAAGAAATATATTTATATTTTAATAGTTTCAAACTGCTTCACTTAATGTAACAAAAGATACTATTTTGAAATTTGGAACAGAATTAAAATAATTAAGTTATCCATAATTTAGACTAATCCCTTAATTAAATGGGTATATGTGTCAGCAATATCAATTCATCTTTGAGAAATACAAAATAATTCAAAAGAAATAAACATTTCATGGAATTGAAGACAAAACTGCAGAACAAAAGAAAATTAAGCACAGGAACAAGCTCTTCAACCCTCCAAGCCTGCACTAACCATGCTGTCCTTCTGAATTAAAACCCCCTACACTTTCGGGGACCATCTCCCCTTCTTGTATTTGTCCAGATGTTTCTTAAAGGTCACCATCATGTCTACTTCTATTATATCCCCCCGACAGCAAGTTCCATCTTTTGGTGGTGTAAAAAGTGTGCCTCATACAACTCCTTTAAACCTTGCCCCTCGCACCTTAAATCAATGCTCCCTAATAACTGACTATTCCATCCTGTACATGCCCCTCAATCTTGTAGACTTTTATCAGGTCGCCCTTCAACCTCCGTCACTCCACTGATAACAAGCCAAGTCTTCTTCATCCTCGTCGCAGACAACCATCATACCAGGCAGCATCTTGGTAAATCTTTTCTGTATCCTCTCCAAAGCCTCCACATCGTTCTGGTAGTGCGGTGACCAGAACTGAACTTTTGCCAAGTGCAGCCTAACTAAGGTTCTATAAAGCTGCAACACGACTTGCCAATTTTTCAACTTAGTGCCCCAGCCAATGAAAGCGAGCATGTCATATGCCTTCTTGACTTGAAAAATTAGCTTCACATACAGGTTAGCACATTGATTGCAAACTTACATTATATCATTTGTTCAGTGACTGCACAATCAAGACTTATAAATTAAGGAATGCTGGAAAAATGTTAAACAGTAGCATGTACGTGGAACCAATTACTTAGATGGTAGAACAAGAAACCTTAATAGGTTCTGAAAACAAACTCAACTGCTATTTTTAATTGTTTATTAATTGGCTGCTTGATTATAATAAAGTGCTGCACATCACTGAATATTCATTTGTGCTCGTATAGTTTGGACATGTGCTTGTAACGTGCATCTCTACAAATAGATGCGTGTATAAATATTAGACACCAATTCTATCGTTCACCACCTGGCTATCTAGTGTGCAACTCAAAATGTAAATCAGGATAAATTTGAATATTGATAGATGAACCAAAGGCTTGTTTTTAATATATTTTCATGGTATATGGGTCAGTGACAAAGCATTTGTTGTCATCCTTATTTTCTTTTGAACTGGGTGACTTGCTAGGCCATTTCAGAAGACAGGCAAGAGTCGATCTCTCTGCTGTGGTTCTGGAGTCACATGTAGACCACATCTAATAAGGATGGCAAATATCCTACCTAAAAGATATTAGTGAATCAGATGGATTTTAAAGATAATCCAGTTGTTTAACTGTGATTAGCTTTCCGTTCCACATTTTTATTAATTGAATTTAAATTCCACCAGCTAAAATGGAATCTGAACCTGTCCCCAGAGAGCCAGCCTGGGTCTCTGGATTACTAATCAGGTGATATTATCACTATGCACATGGAATCTGAATCAGTGTTCCCAGGAAACCAGCCTAGGTCTCTGGATTATTAGTCAGGGTGATATTACCACTATGCCACAATATCTCCACACCAAAGAGTGTCACTATGTACATTTACTCAGTAGTTCAAGTCTAATACAGGGTCTGATATGATAGAACTTGTTTCAGAGCTGGTAATCTGGACTCGAAACGTTAGTTCTGATGTGTCACTACAAATGCTGTCAAAACTGCTGAAATTTTCCAGCATTTTCTATTTTTATTTCGGATCTCAGCATCTGCAGTAATTTGCTTAGAGGCAATGCTAATAAATTACAGACGGTGTTCTGTTTGCTATCTTAGGCTCCATCAGAAACATAACTTACAGAACAAAGATCTAGAGGAACATATTCATAACTCCTTCAAAGTGGAGTCACAGGTGGACAGAGTGATGATGGCAGCATTCAGCATGCTTAGTTTCATAAGTCAGAAAATGAATAAGGAGTTGGGGTGTCTTGTTGAAGTTGTACAAAACATTGGTGAGGCCACATTTGGAATTCTGTGTCCCGTTCTGGTCACCCTATTATAGAAAAGATATTAAACTAGAAAGAGTGCAGAAAAGATTTACTAGGATGCTACCAGGATTTGATGGTTTAGTTATTAGGAAAATGGATAGACTAGGCCTTTCTTCTCTGGAGCATAGAGAGCTGAGATTTATAAAACAAGAAGCATGGATCAACTAGATAATCATTATCTTCTCCCAAAGATAGGAGAGTCTAAAAACTGGAGAGCATTGATTAAAGGTGAGAGGAAAAATACAAAAGGGCCCAGGGGCAGTTTTTTCACAGAGGATAAAGAACAAAGAACAAAACAGCACAGGAAACAGGCCTTTCGGCCCAACGAGCCTGCACCGCTACCCCAACGTATCCACCTCTACCCGTGATCCCTGTCCCTGTTTATAGATGTTGAGTATCTTAAACACGTTGCCAAAGGTAATAGTAGAGGCAGGTACAATTTTGTCTTTTTAAAGGCATTTGGACAGTTACATGGGTAAGATAGGTATAAAGGATAAGGGCAATTGGAACTAGCTTAAGGATTTAAAAGAGAGCAGCACGGACAAGTTGGACTGAAGGACCTGTTTCCACGATGTAAATCTCTGACTCTATACTACTTCTCATAGGAACATAGGAATTAGGAGCAGAGTAGGAAAATTCAGCCCTTCAAGCATGCTCCACTATTCAATCAGATCATGGATGATCTTCCTCGCTGGTTTCAAATCTACCTCCCGTAACTACTTGTTCCCGATATGCTTCTTTCCATTTTTTTAGAAATATGTCTATCTCCCTCTTGAAATCAATGATTCAGATTCCACCTTGCGATGGGGCAGCGAGTTCCACAAATTCACTACCCTTTGAGAAGTAGTCGCTCCTCATCTCATTGTTAAATCTAGAGCCTCACAATCCATACCTGTAACCTTAGTTCTAGATTGCCCCCAAAAGAGGAAACATTTTGTTTATATTTACTTTACCAATCCCTTTTAAAATTTTATAAATCTTGATCAAACCCCCTCTCATCCTAAACGCCAGTAAGTACAAGGCCAAACTGGTTAACCTCTCCTCATACGTCAATCCCTTCATCCCCAAAATCAATCTGGTGAACTTCCTCTGAACTACTTTGATGTCACCAATTCCTTAATCAAAAAAAAGACCAAAACTGGATACAGTATTCCAGATGTCTCATTAACACTTCTTACAACTGCAACAACACTTCTCTGCTTTTATACTCCAGTCCCTTTACAAAAAATGCCAACATCCCATTTGTCGTTTATTACATGCGGCACCTGCACATTGACTTTCTGCAACTCATGAACATAGATACTTCGATCCCTCTGTCCAGACACATTTTGAATCTGCTTTCCATTTAGGTAATAATTTGCCTATTTTTTCTGTCATGAATAATCTTACCCTTATTATCTCATGACTAAACATTATACTCAAAAGAGCTAAAATCTGCCTGCTCGGGAAATCCAAGATATAGAAGATGAAGGTGGCCATAAAAGTCTCAAATACAACTACATAGCAACATGAAGGCCTTTTGGACAACTGGATTAGATCGCAAATATAAAAATTACAAGGTCTCTGGGGGAAAATTTATAGGGTACTCCTGGTGATTCCTGCAAGGGGGCAACTGCATTAATCGCTCAGATCCACAACGTGGGCTTTAAGAGAGCCATTGTAGAGGAAGTGAGCCTGAATTTGGTTCAGTCAAGAATAATGGGTCCGATGGTTGCACTCTTCCAGAAACTCCAAGCAAAACAAAAAAGTTGATATAGAACAAAGAAAATTATAGCAAAGGAACAGGCCCTTCAGCCCTCCAAGCCTGCACAGAACATGCTGCCTGACTTAACTAAAAACCCCTATGCTTCTGGGGACCACATCCCTTTATTCCCACCTCATTCATGTACTTGTCAATACACCCCTTAAAAGTCATTACCTTTTCCACTTCCATTACCTCCCTCGGCAACAAGTTCCAGGCATCAGCTCTTAAAAAACTGCCTCGTACATTTCTTAAAACTTGCCCCTTGCACCTTAAACTTATGCCCCCTAATAATTGACTCTTCCATCCTGGGAAAAAGCTTCTGACCAGCCACTCTGTCCACGCCTCTCAATCTTGTAGACATCTATTAGGTCTTCCCTCAACCTCCGTCGATCCAGTGAGAACCAACCAAGTTTCTCCAACTTCTCCTCACAGCTAATGCCCTCCATACCAGGCAACATCTTGATAAATCTTTTCTGTACCCTCTCCAAAACCTCCACATCCTTCTGGCAACCAGAATTGAATGTTATATTCCAAGTGCGGCCTCACTAGGATTCTATAAAATGTCAACGTGACTTGCCAATTTTTAAACTCAGCACCCTGGCTGAAGGCAAGTATGCTCTATGCCTTCATATGACAGTGCCTTTCTGTACATACCTAGAACAAAAGCCTTCTTAATGCAAGCCTTGTCCTACAACAAAAAGTTGTCCAGTGGTCCCTTGGACCATTTTACTGCTTTTTAACTTTCCTGTCAAAAAGCTTTACGAAGCACATATTTGTTACGTTCAATTTAATCTTCAAGACCAGATTCTTGCCAAATGTCATAATCCTCAACTTTAAATCTACATTGACGATTTCCCCCTCAGATCCAAAAATAACCAAGTACGGCAACATTGCACGGCTAACACAAGCATATAAGATTTACTCTTCGGAAGTTACTATCGTTTGGAACAATATGTACAAAGCACGTTTAGAATAAGGCATTTATATGGGAACATGTTGAGAGGTAACAGTATAATAAATTGTATTTTGTGTAAATTGCATCTTTAGCTGGCAAGATCTGTAGCCTAACTTTACTCCTTCCAAGATGGAAGACTGGAAGAGGCTTCTTAGGAAACTTAATGCAATGAAAGTGTCTTATAATGACC
This sequence comes from Sphyrna mokarran, assembly GCA_024679065.1. Taxonomy (NCBI): domain Eukaryota; kingdom Metazoa; phylum Chordata; class Chondrichthyes; order Carcharhiniformes; family Carcharhinidae; genus Sphyrna; species Sphyrna mokarran. The sequence continues at coordinate 5,932,398 of JAGIQG010000034.1, forward strand.
ATACATTGAGATAAAAGCTGAACAAAAGATGACTTACGTGCACAGGATTGACTGGTCTTCACGATCTGAAATGAAACAAACCAACCGTTATTTCCACATTTTTAATCAGTTGTTCTCCCATTCTACCTTCAGAGGCAACTCACGTCAATATTGCCACCAAAAACTATCGGATTCTTAAAGTGGAATCATTTAGCGCAACCATGTAGAAAGTTTAAAACTCAATGAGCAGTTCTGAGCTTGGCTCTTCAACCAATTGCTCACAAGTACTTTTCAGAAAATAGTATTAGTTTCTCATCTTAAACTGCCATTTGCTACTCATTCTTTTCCAAACATAGATGCATTAAAAAAGTTGCTGTGAAAAGGATATATACTAAAAAGGTCCAAAACCTGCAGATTTTTCAGTGGTTAAATGTAGCTTTTCTCTAATTATCGGGGTAAAAAATAAAAGCTGCAGTGCCCAATTTGCCACAGATACGGAGAAACATAATAGGTAAGTAGCACAGTTTAACAGACTATAGCTAACCCAGAGGTGAAATTCTGTCTGTTATCAAAGATCCTCTTGATACAGGAGCCTACTGGCCAAAAAAAATGCTTTAAAATTGGACAATTGCAATGTGGATTGAAAGCAGATTGGTGTGGCAAACGGAAAAGGCTATACTGAAACAGGAGGGTGTTCCCACAAAACTGGGAATTAAAAAGGTGGAGCTTTAACTATATCAAACTGGACCAAAACAAAGTGCTTGATATCTGAAATTGGAGTTCTGAAAAGAAAATGCTCCATTCCCCAGCAGTGGTACATTTTTCACCTTGATCAGAATGACGTACGTTTGTGTCAGTGTTCCTTTAAGGTAAATAATTGACATGTATTGCATCTGGATTCTGTCGATTATTAGCAAAAACACAATAGCATCAATTTTGTAGCAGTTTGACCATGCGTTTTCAAATGCATTGACATTGTAAAACAACTTCCACAATTCCAACTTCAGATGCTGTAAAAACTACCCCAATTTTCATTAATGTGCACCTGAGGAAATATGCATATAAGAATTCATAAAGGCACTTCTGAGGTTGTGATTTATCCCTTGCCCTTCTCAATGACTGCAAAAAGACAGTGAACCAGAAGCTTCTTTGCTGTGTTTACAGGGTGACGTGGGCAAATCAGTGCTCATCTTACAACAACAAAAAAATGAGTCTTGACAATTATACTCAAGTGCCAGAGACCACCTTTAATTACTAATGAAGTTCTCATCACTCCTAAAAGGTTGGCATTACCTTTACCAAACTTAACATGCCTTGATGATTCTCATTAAAAATACAGTAAATGGTTAACTATATTGCTCTTAATTTATTATTTAATATTCAAAATTTATCAGCTCTAAATTCCCATTATGCTGCATGTACATGGTTTAATTATTATCTATTATTATTGTTAGACTATTAACTCAGAAATTTAGCTAATGTTCTGAGGACCAGGGTTTGAATTCCGCCACAGCAGATGGTGGAATTTGAATTCAATAAAAAAGTCTAGAATTAAGAATCTACTGATGACCTTGAAACCATCTGACCTTGAAACCACTGTCAGAAAAACCCATCTGGTTCACTAATGTCCCTTTATTGAAGATATGGCCTGGCCTACATGCGACTCCAGAACCTGAGCAAAGTGGTGGATTCAACTGCTCTCCAAAGGCAACAAAGGATGGGCAACAAACGCTGTAAGAGTCTGGCAACACCAATTTTAAATCCAACCGATTTATTTGACAGTAAACCTGCTAGCTTTCGGCATTTGTGCCTTCGTCAGGTGAATGAGGTGTTCTAGACCAGAACTTCTACCCCAGTCCAACGCCAGCATCTCTACATCACAACAAACGCTGGCCAAGCACAATGCCTATGCCCCACGAATGAATATAAAAAATTAAATTATTGGACTATTTTTGCAGAAAACGCATTTGATCATTAAAAGTAAACCATACAATATTTATACGGTCAATTTGTTAGAAAATTGACAAATCAGACAAAAACAGTCAAAAGCAGTCCAAGTTAAGGATATTGCTCATTTTGCCCACTGTGAAGAGGAGGGACATCATGCAGGTGACTTAAGATTGAAATATTGGCTAAATTTACCAATTTACCAAGATTAAGCCAATTTTATAATGGAAGCTCAATTTTTAAAACGTAACTCCACATGCAAACTTGTGTGCAAATTGTTTATCACAAGGTGGTAGGCGTTGACTCCAAGTTCGTATGAGATAAGAGCAGGTTTTAAACAATTTCCCTTTTCATCCTCAGTCAGATACAAAACGTGTACAATTCAAAACTGAGCATCAGATACTAACTTAGTATCAGTTTTTTGGTAAAAAGCAAATTCAGATGCAATGTTTTCAGTTGCAATTAGCTAGAAGTACCAGTATATTTTAAACATCCTAACAGGTCAAAGCTTGTTTGCAAATTACTTATTTTTAATTCAATACATCCCATTCATCTGAACCTTTTTTCAATACCTCTGAAATAAATTTAGAATTCTCCATGATTACTATAGTTAAGACAAATTATTAGCATTTCTGAAGCAATCTGCACATCTCTACTTAGGCTCTGATAATTCATTTTGATTGCATCTCCTCCAATAGTAAAACAGATAGATAAAATTGTGATGTGGCCAGTGCAAATTATTTGACAGGTTACATGACAAGAAATAAAACAATGGCATAAAAGCTACATTTTAGATGAACGCATGTTGCTAGGTAGAGAACACAAATCTGGCCATGTGAAATAGAGAACTGAAGTCATCCCAGAACATCTCCAAAGCAAAGCAAAAGTCAAAGTCAGGTCAGACTTGATACATTTCTTTCTTTAAAATGCTATCAGATCTGCTTTTTTCCAGCATCTCATTTTTATAGCACTTTGTTTTCATCATCTTCAATTAGAATAGCTTGTTTCAAAGTCATAAATAGCAACAAATGGAAACAAGGAAGGCAACCTGCTTAACAGAGGATCAAAATAGTAGTGTGTTGATTGGGAACTTCCGGTCAATGTTTTTTAATTTGGAAATATTTCCTTTTTGTTCACCCCCAGAAGGGAATATTTCAGCACATGCAGCTTCAGTATACCCACGTCAAATATATCTGCTGCTCAGCTGACAAACCCAGTGCATATTCAACTTCGATTGCTAATCCTGAATTTGAACACAAGTTAAAGCTATCAGGGTCAGAGGCATTACAGTGGAGCATTGCCTTCCCACCTATCTGGAGTGCAAAAGTGTAACCAAACATTTTCTTGAAATCAGGAGCTTAAATCAATCTCAAAGGCAAATCAGAAGCTGAGAGGAAAGCATCATAAAAAACCTCAAAGATGAAAGGCAACAACAATTGACCTAAGCCACAAAGTTCCTACTTCCAACTGCTACTCGAAAATCCTTGCTGCAAGTGCACACAGGATTGGTTTGGCTGTACCAAATAAATTAGTCAGGCAACATGCTTTCAGATAAATTATGACAGTTGGCAAAATATCAATTGAGTACTCCGCAAAGAAACATGCCCTAAGACAAGTTCAAGATGTTTGGTGTGTTCAGGATACCTGGGTAAATAAACTGTGAAGAACTGAAGAGGAATAACAAACAAAATGCCATAGACTTCTTGAGGCTCGCAGAAAAAGCACTTTCACTAGACTGGGTTACAGTGGAACAAAAAAAAAATGCCTTGTCAAATCAATTGCAATAAGAAAAAGTCATCACTTGAAACAACGTGATCAAGCTGTCCACTAACAGCAATATGAAAAATAGTAAAAATGATCCAAGATTTAGGCAAAGAGGTGCTGCAGTTTTATTAAGTCAAAAGCAATCATGAAGGGCACAGGAAATTAATATTTAATCTGGTTTTACTATAGAACAAAAGAAAACTTAAAGTCCATCTTTTTATTTCCTTAAAAGGGGAACAATGGTAATTAAATCACTTCTGCGAAAAACTAGTGACATCAGTTGAAAAAATACCAAAAGCAAGCTAAGTTAGGAATGACTGACTCAGATTCAAGTTCAATTGATCAATGTTAATTTAAATGCTAAACATACATTATAATTAAACAAGTTGCAGATGGTTTCACTTTATACAGAATAAAAGCATAGCAGTATTTTAATCTGACCACCTCACGAAAGGAGAGAAAGATCACAAGTTATCTATTCAGACCCTTAAGTATATTCCATCAATTAGATCATGGTTATTCTCTACTTGAACTCAATTTAAATAGTTTTTGCTTAATTTCACTCAATACTCTTATCCAAATTTGCCCTTTTTGTTAACTACACTGCCATACACGATAGCTCAAAATATGCACTATTCATATTCTGCATTTTGCAACAAGAAACTCACGCACTTGGGGAACAACAATATTTGATTTTCTGGCCACAAAGTAATTAAAATACAGATTAAACCAACATTTATAAAACCTGTAAATTTTCCTATTTGTCATTTTTGGTAAGTCAAAGAGTTAGTGACAACTTTAGATCAAGTTCACCACAGCATTATCAGAGTTTGAAGTATCGTGCTTGCGTGGGTTTTCCCTGGGTGCTCCAGTTTCCTCTCTCACCCCAAAGATGTGCTTAGGCTGACTGGCAAAACAAATTCTCCCTAAATTGTCTCGCAAATTTGGTTCCAATGCGTAGATCTATAAACATAGACAGGGATCATAGGTAGAAGTGGGAACATCGAGGTGGCGGTGCAGGCTTGTTGGGCCGAAGGTCCTGTCTCCTGTGCTGTTTTGTTCTTATCCTTGAGCTTTGTGCAAGACAGTAATTTTATTGCAATGTTAATGCAAGCCTATTTGTGGCACTAATAAATGAAAACTTGAATTTTATAATGGATTGAGTGAATAACAGCTCTCAATATACCATGCACAGTCAGATCAAATCTAAAACAAACATGCTGGATCCACCAATACAGATCACCAAGAAGATTTGGGAAAAAGTTATAATCTTGGTTTATTACCCAGTGGCAATCAGCTGGTTAGAATTAATTTAAGTGCATTAAGCCCAGTATAAAAGTTGCTTTAACCAAAAGTCAATAATCCACAGGACAGACCAGGGGTCTGTTTTGGGGCCCCTGCTGTTTGTAATTTTTATAAATGATCTGGATGAGGGTATTGAGGGATGGATCAGTAAATTTGCAGATGATACTAAAGTTGGTGGTGTGGTAGATAGTGAAGAGGGGTGTTTTAGTTTACAGAGTGACTTGGACAAGTTGCAGAGCTGGGCCGAGAGGTGGCAAATGGAGTTTAATGTGGAAAAGTGTGAGGTAATGCACTTTGGCAGGAACAATAAATGTGTAGAGTATAGGGCTAATGGTAGGGCTCTTAATAGTGTTGAGGAACAGAAGGATCTTGGTGTATGTGTCAATAGATCCCTGAAAGTAGGCAGTCAAGTGGATAAAGTTGTTAAGAAGGCATATGGAGTCTTAGCTTTTATTGGTAGGGGGATTGAATTTAGGAGCCGCAGCATCATGTTGCAACTGTACAAAACTCTAGTGCGGCCGCACTTGGAGTATTGTGTGCAGTTCTGGTCCCCACATTATAAGAAAGATGTGGAGGCATTGGAGAGGGTACAGAGGAGGTTTACCAGGATGTTGCCTGGTATGGAGGGCAGGTCTTATGAAGAGAGGCTGAGGGATTTGAGGTTGTTTTCGTTAGAAAGGAGGCGGCTAAGAGGGGACCTAATCGAAACATATAAGATGATTAGAGGTTTAGATAGGGTGGACAGTGATAGCTTTTTTCCTAGGATGGAGAAAGCTAGCACGAGGGGACACAGCTTTAAATTAAGGGGTATGAGTTATAGGACGGATATCAGAGGTAGGTTCTTTACTCAAAGAGTGATTAGGGAGTGGAATGCCCTGCCTGCAGCTGTTGTAGATGCGCCAAGTTTGGTGGCGTTTAAGAGGTTAGTTGATAAGTATATGGATGAGAAGGGAATGGTTTAGTTAGGAGGGGCATTGCTTTTTATTTTGGTCGGCACAACATCGAAGGCCGAAGGGCCTGTTCTGTGCTGTATTGTTCTATGTTCTATGTTCTATATCTAGGAGCTATTTTCAAGCAAAAACAAACTCAACCATTCTTTCACCCAAACCACAAGTTCCAACCATCTCAACGTTCCCAGCTACTTGTTGACAAACATGGATTTGGAATTGTTTCAGAGCTGCGTGACCAGTCAACATGTTCAACAAAAAAAAAGTTACTTTTCACCTGTCTACAACATAAATCAAGAGCTCAAAGTTCCACTCAAGTTTTATAGAAAGTTCTCTGCACTGCAGGAATGGAATCAGTGCATTGGACAATTGTACTCTTACTTTCAAAAGGGAAGCAATGATTCATATAGCATTTTACTATCCAAAAATGCTAAGCTTTCATCGTAGATTTGTAAAATTCCAAAACTTGGTCACTAGCCATGAAGATGCAGTTACTCTCTCTTTAGAGAATGAAGTGTTGCAATCAGATTGATCCATAAAGCAGGTAGAATCATAGAATCCTACATTCAGGTGGAGGCCATTTGACCCATCAAGTCTGCACCAACCACAATCCCATCCAGGTCTTAGCCCCATAACACAATGATTTACCCTAGCTAGTCCTCCTGACACTAACAGGCAATTTAGCATGACCAATCCACCTAATCCACATATCTTTGATCTGTGGGAGGAAACTGGAGTACCTGGGAGGAAACTCTCAGACATGAGGAGAATGTGTAAACTCCACACAGATAGTCACCCAAATCAGAAATCGAACCTGGGTCCCTGGAGCTGTGAGGCAGTAGTGCTAACCACTGTGCCAGCGTGCCACCCATAGTAGTTGGCCAAAACTCATTTGCTACAACTTAATTTCACTCATTGTAGAACACTGAAATAAAACATTTAACAAAACCTAAATCATTTACATTGATTTTCTAAGATTTATCAACCTTCAAAAAAGTCTGGCATTTCAAGGCAAGGGTTAGAAGTAGGCTTCAATTAGATTAATGTTTGTAGAGTGGGTCAAGATTAAAAAGACTCTACAATTTGAGAGCCATGCAATTATTTTAGGTGTGTACATTTAAATTGTTAATTTATTAAATTACACAACTGAACACTTCAATAGAATTCATTTTTTGGCAGGGAGGGCGTTACTCCAGTGATAGCTTTACAAATCCAAAATTTTGAATGTCATTGGTTCTCTATAAATAAGGACATTAACACTGTAAAATGAAGCCAGAGGGTGAAATGCGTGTTTGTTGTTAGCTGCACTCTTCTGACAAACATTTAAGTGATCCTCAAATAGTCAAGAGAAGCTTGTTATTGGCTTGTAAAACGATCCTGCATTAGTAAACAAAGCTCACTTAATACAATGTCTGACAACAGACAAGCATATTATTCTTAATGTAGAGCAGACAGGTTTTAACACGTATTAAGTTCCCTAGCGCAGACATTTCCATTCTCTTAAATTGTACCTTAATCGTAAGGTTCTGCCAGCTTGCAACATTGATTATTAATTTTAAAAATAATGGAAAATAAATATCATTAAGCAAGATCCATAATCTGACTCTTGCTCTAATATTTAAGTAGTAAATATTACATCTCATTGCAAGATGAAACATACTTCATTTATACACAATCTCAAGTTAACTCCTACAATACTTAATCACAGAGTACATTTGGTTAGGAATCCGAGATATTGGATCAAGAATTTCAAGTTGATATGCTTTTCAATTAGCTAACAAGGTGATGAACAAAACAAGATCAGGAAAGCAGAGGTGGTTTTAGATTAGCTGTATTTGTATTGTTTAATATTAGAAATCAGGTACCATTTTAAATAGGTTTAATTGTGTGTTGTGTAGGTTCATGTTGGACAAAAAAGTGTTTGCATCTGAAGTTTTTTTGATTTCAATGCAAACTGTGTTCCTATTGTGATTAGAGGAGATTACAAGGTGAAAAGCAAGCAAGTTGGGAGAAATATGGGCATTGCGTAATGCTCATTAGAATTTTCCCCACACCTGACAAAGGAACACAGTTTCTGAAAGCTTGTGGGATTACTATCAAATAAATTGATTGGACTTAAACCTGGTGTGGTGAGACTTCTTTAACTGCATAGTAATCAGGGGCACCTTTAGGATTGAAGAGTTTTCAGTGGGGTTTTAGTCAGTTGCTTGGCAGTTGGCTTTAGAAAGCAAGAGAGGAAACTTCTCTCTTAGCTTTGCTAGAAGAAACACCATACCGTGGAGTAATGGCTAATAAATTAAGTGCAGGAAACTTACAGAACAACAGGATATTGTTCATGGGAGTTAAAGTCAGGCCTGGGAAGAGAAGAGCTAATGAGGTTGGCTACAAAATAATCACAATTCTGAAGCAATTATATGGTTTGGTGTCTTTATTTTCAAGATTTGAAGCAATAGTATTCAAGTACTTGAGTTTGTGTAAAAGCATTCAAGACAAAGAAAACCTGAACAGAGAGGTGGAAAACAGCTGAGTTTCTTGTTAAAAGTGGCTTTGTTTGTAAAGTTGGAAGACAATATCCTGTTCCCAAAGGCAGTTCCTGTTTGTTCAGACTTCTTGGAAACGTCTCTTCATTTCTCTAGTTTCTTTAGCTAGTTGTCCTATGAGTTTCCTGCACTTGTTTTCTTAGCCATTACTCCACAGTATGGTGTTTCTTCTAGCAAAGAGAGAAGTTTCCTCTCTGGCTTTCTAAAGCCAACTGCCAAGCAACTGGCTAAAACCCCACTGAAAATTCTTCAATCCTAAAGATGCCCCTGGTTACTATGCAGTGTAAGAAGTCTCACCACACCAGGTTCAAGTCCAACCAGTTTATTTGACAGTAATCCCACAAGCTTTCAGAAACTGTGTTCCTTCGTCAGGTGTGGGGAAGGTTCTAATGGGCATTATGCAATGCCTATATTTCTCCCAGCTTGCTTACTTTTTCACCTTGTAATCCCCTCTAATCACAATAGGAACACAGTTTGCATTGAAATCAAAAAACTTCAGATGCAAACACTTCTGTCCAACATGAATCTACACAACACACAATTAAACCCATTTAAAATGGTACCTGATTTCTAATATTTAATAATACAAATACAGCTAATCTAAAGCCATCTCTGCTTTCCTGATCTTGTTTTGTTCAAAGAGTGGCTTTCTTAGTGTACATGATGTAGAGATGCCGGCGTTGGACTGAGGTAAACTCAGTAAAGTTTTACAACACCAATTTTAAATCCAACCAATTTATTTGATAGTAAATTCATGAGCTTTCGACTTTATAGCCTTCGTCAGGCAAATGCAATGTTCTGGTCTGATTGCAGATATTTTCAGACAGGGTTCCATTCTGGGATTTCCTCGTTCAGTTTTATTATAGAATCCCTATACTGCAGGAGGCTATTTGGCCCTTCAAGGCTACACCAACAATTCCACCAGGCCATATGCCCATAAACCCACTTATTCACCCCACTAATCCCCCGACACAAGGCAATTTATCATTACCAATTAATCTACTCTGCACATCTTTGCAGTGTGGTAGGAAGCCGGAGCACAGTTACCCATGACATGGGGAGAATGTGCAAACTCTACACAGAGACCCAAGACCAGAATTGAACTCAGCTCCTTTAACTCCAGAGATAAAAGTGCAGGAATGAGGGGAAAAAAAACTGATATGCTGGCTATATATGAAGACAGCAGGTGGTAACAAAACTTACAGAAACAGGTTCCAGATTCCTTTAATTCCATAACTATACACACCGGAGGTACAGTCAAAGCAAAAGACAATTCATCCCTTTCCCCAGAAACCTGCTAAAGACTTGCTCAAAAGGATATTAAATTCCTCCAAGAACAAGAGAATTCCAGCCTAGTCAACAGGTAGGCCCAAATGCATAGAGCATGTCTGCAAAGTAAAATATTAAACACTGGCAAGTTCCAAAAAAACAAGATTGAGTACCATCACAATTTAAGGAAAAAAAACGAATGAAACAGACTTGTGTAAAGAGATGTGATCTTAAAGACAGCTTTTAAAACATACTACAGTAGCCATGGAAAAGGGCTTTGAAACATCACTAGCCTGTCAGTATAATCAAAACAACGTTTAAGTTACTTCTACATCAAGAAAGCAATTTGTAAATGCGAAGTTGACAGAATGTACCTTGCATTTATGACTTTCTTGGTTCCCAACAGTGCAGTTACTGGGTTTCTGAGCAAAATAAACTTAGACTAACAAAGCAAGTTGATTATTTTCTTTGCAATTGCTTTAATGGGTCTTTCCTTTAAGTTAGTCATAAGCCTCCAAACTGAACACAAAGACCAACTACAGGTAAACCTAGCAATCACATATTGGCATAACATCATGTACCACTATAGCATTTGAGATTGGAGCACAGTCTGCATAGTGCAAGAGTGCTCAAGCTTCCAAGCCAAAAGTATCTCAAATGTTCCAAATAGCGATGCCAAATCTGCTTTAGATACGAGAGATAATCATGCCGAGTAGATAAATAGAGCCAGTTGGGACAATCCTGAACACCAACTGTCAATGGATGAATAACTTTCCACTAACAGATTTTGTATTATGAGAATATTAAGGTCACAAACCAACTGACATCTGCCTTTCTGTACAGGAGGTATTTCAAAAGTATATGAAGCTTTACGCAGGCAACTGAGGAATCATTCAAATAAATAGTTCAGCACTGTCACACATCAACAGGTTGTAGCATTTAGACAAGAGCCAAACTGTATAGGACATATTGAATCATAACTGCCAATTTTGCATACTTTACACTGCCTTTAAGTTTAACATGGAGTGTAACAAGTACCCTCGCCTACACTACACCACAATTCTTAAATACAAAATCTCATCTTGCAGCACAGTATTTGAAAACCACTAAATTAACTTTTTTGTTTTTATAAATATAGTAAATCCATTTTGAAAAGCACAACTATTACAATACTATCCCAGTATTGATGATGGAAGATAAAATCAACTGTTGTTAAAACTATTGCCCTTTAAGGGACAAAATCTGCCATCATTGCCCAGTTTGCCCCCCACCCCCCCCCACCCTCTACATGGCCCACAGCCATTGGATGATTCTTAAAGCTGCCTTCTGAAATGGCCCAGCAAGCCTCTCAGTTCAAGGGAAAATAGGGATGAGCAATAAATGCTGGTCTTACAAGTGACATGGAGTACAGTGGTTCAGGGTGGCAACTTACCACCACCTTCAAGGTTAATTGTGGATGGGCAGTAAATGCTGGCCTGTGATGCCTACATCCTATGAAGCAATAATAAAAAGAACTGCTGGAATGGTAAAACTGAGTGTGCCCAAAGATAAAAGTTAATACATACATCAATATTCCAGATTTATATTTTAGCGGTTTACGAACTGAAATAAACCAGTGGTTACAGAATTCAATTACTCCAGCAATGGTTTAAATTTGACAACAATGCATAGAATATCCATTCCAAAAGTATTGCCTTACCAGTGATTAGTTCAAAGATACCAAACATTTATACATACAGGATGCAAAACTGTACAAGTGCCATTTGAACAATGGTTTAAAGCAATTCACAGAATAATGGTAATTTTCCAGTAAGAAATATTCACCTAGTAACCAATAGTTTCCAGCTGGTTTATGTAAACTGCCTTTTGAAACTTCATCCTCAGTTCTTATAAAGTATATCCACAGCCTTGCAAAGTCCAGACAACTTACCTAAGAATAGCACAACACACTATCCTAAAGCTTTCACCTTCACATGACTCAGTCGGAAATAAAGTAGTAATTCTGCCAAGTTATGTTAGTGTAATTTTATTCTATTTTGAGATCAGATCAGCTTCAGATTTTGCTCCAATCTAGTTTCTAAAAGTGTAATCCAACTAAATTGAATGAAGCGTGGAAAAAACCTGAGGGATTATGTAAATAAGTAACAAATCATTGTAGTAATAGATATCACCATCATGGCATCTTCTGCACGGCCAAAACTAGTCTGCAAAGTACACATGTACATGAATAGCATTCACATGGAGGATTCCATTACTCTTATTATGGAGCAATTAGTTCTTCCTGGCACACTGAGCGATATCCATGTGCTCATACAAGCTTCTCAAAACTATCTGTATTTAGAAGGGCAAAATTTGACATGAACCAGCTGAGTCAAGGAACATTTTGAAATGATGTCTGAAAACAAAATTTCCTCAATCCATGCAAGAAGGTAACTTGGTAAAATAAAAATAAAGCTGAAAACCAGGTTACCACAAAAACGCTAAATTACTGTTAATTCACCATCTGAGTAATCCCATTTAAAATGACTAAAAATGATTTAAATATACAGAACTATTTTCTAGTTAGATTGTAGCAGTAAGCTTAGTGATTTTTTAAAAAATTATTAAAAACCCTTCAAAGCAAGCCTATTTGCATTCACGCATCAAAAAGCTCCAGCTTAATTTTATAATTTATTTGAAGTCTATAAATATCTAAAAGTTCACAACAGTGACTAATTCATCATGGGTGTGTGGGGCCAGTTTTGTGGACGGAAGCTTGTACCTAGCTCAGTATATCTTTAAAACCAACATAAAAAAGGTGATGGAAACACAAGTTTGCGAACACAACTAGATCTTAAAATTGTTCTCTTTGTTCTGATTACTCCAATATAGAGGGACTTGTGCCAAAAAATCCACAGTAGAACTGAAGGGAAACTCCAAGCCTGGGTTTTCATTACCTAACAAGTGTGTGAGTACATAAACATGGAAGCTTGCTTAAATACTGAATCTTGGGAAAAGAAGTCAAGTGCAAATTCTAAGCTTGTCCAATCTGCTCATCTGGATATACCCAAGATAAATATTTTCGCTAGGGTTTACTTTGGAGAGATTAGAAGAAACAATGTGTAGAGAAATAAGTCTGTGTAACGAAGTGAAATTAAGTATCGATACCAAAATCCAACTTGTCTTTCCTGATAATGGATCTCCAATTACTACTGGCAGACTTGGCATCTGCACAGCAATTGATGTTTCTAGAATTTTGTCAGAAATAGAACAAGACTTTACCAAAGTATAAGTGTGGCATACAAGTTTGTGTGCCATTCAATCTCAACTTGGGACGGACATATTTGCCAACACAAATATCCCGATAGAAATCAGCCACAATGGACAAAGAACAAAGAACAAAACAGCACAGGAAACAGGCCCTTCGGTCCAACGAGCCCACGCCGCCACCCCGATGTTCCCACCTCTACCTGCGATCCCTGTTCATGTTTATAGATCTATGGATTAAAAACCAAATTTGAGACAATTTAGGGAGAATTTGTTCTGCCAATTAGCCTAAGAGCACATCTTTGGGATGTGGGAGGAAACCGGAGCACCCGGAGAAAAACCCACGCAAGCACGGGGAGAATGCGCAAATTCCCACAGACACAGGCCCAAATCCATGTATCTGCACAGCACAGCGATAGTCACTGAGCTGTCGTGTTGCCCATCAGATGGTCCAGGTCAAGCACACACTAACGACGTGAAGCAGTAGGATACTCTCGAAAAAGTTCCAAGAGCAGTCCTCTCACGACCCATCGCGTGTATGCCCCTCATTAGACAACAAGGTGGACCAAAGCACCTGTAGGATAAAAACAAGTACATCAATATCATCTATTTACACACTTCCCAGGGACTCCCAAGGCTCATCGAGTTAACAGACATAAAACCTTTGCTGATGAATGCCTTGATACATAATCAAGCTCCATTCAAGGTTCGAACTCGATGAAAGTGCTTACACCCAAGAATTTCATGAATATTGGAATTTCATTGTGTTCAGTTTACCCATACAATGATATCAGTCCCCTTACAAAAAGCACAATGAAAGGATTGTAGCAACACTAAATGTGGTATCACATAGCACATTTAAACAATTGTACATTGTGGCATTAGGACGTCCCAAAGTGCTGCACATTCAACAAACTAAAATTGATCTGAAGTTCTTCTGAAGGCAAAACCATTGCCAATTTGCACACAGCATCACTTGACAAACTACGAGTGTGTTTATAATCACCTACTCTGGTAATATTAGTTGAGGGAGAAATATTGGCCAAACTCAAAACAGTGTCACAGAATCTTGTCTCTGACAGGTAGAGTGGGCCTCAGCTTAACACCTCATCCAAAAAAAATGCACCACTGAAAATGCAGCATACTTCCACAATTCAGTAAAGCACGTACATTGTGCTTAAACAGTTTAAATCCATAACCTCCAAAGTGAAGTGCTACCACTAAGCCAAGTTCTCACTATTATGTAATTCTTCAGTAGATCATTCAATTATTATGATGCAATACAAGAACACTGCAACATCCCTTGTATTTCGTAGTCTTGTGTCTTACAGCTGGCTTTAGTTTGATTTATCTAAACTATAGAATAAGACAAAATATTCATTCACTGCCTCATTCTCCAACACTGCAGTTGTAACAGAATAAGATTTCGGGTATTATCACCTCATTTATCGTTCTGTGTCAAAACTCTTGGAAACAAGGATTGTAGAAGTATCTCCAATTTGATAAATCTTCCCGACTGATTGACAGCAGTCAGACTGCAAATTGGCCTGTCAGGACCTCAAAATACACAAAGTTACACAAAAGGCTAGCCAATCATCTACCCGCTTTTAGTTTTTACATGATCAAACCACCACATGTTGATCCTTCTGAACTGCTTCTGGGAGCCTAACTTGAAATATTGTGACTAAGTAACTCATTATAATCTTTTACACTTTCATTTTGCCATATTCCCCAAATGTCTTTCATTACTATGATTACTGTCATGTAAAATTTCTGCTGAATTTCCTGTACTTTCCCGTATATTTCAAGCTTTAAAGAATCTCACTTCCCAATCGCCTATAAGGGTTTTAAGAACAGGTGGACAGACAGCCCATTCCACCTAGATAATTTTGCTCTGTGTAAGTGATTTACTAATAACTTGAAAGCAGTCTGTCTGTTATTTAGGCCAACAATACACCTTTGAACAATTGTCAATATTTTCATCTCTTCACCCAATTCCCACTATCTTAACGTGGATGATCTGACTTATTGTTAGATGTATTAACATAGTGAAAACATTGTCGGTACGGCGTGCAAGAAAAAAAGCATACCATTCAGAGAAGGAAGTGAGAGAGTGCAGAAAGTAGTGTTACAATCATAGCTAGGGCATAGAGAAAGATTAGCTTAACGCGAGGCAAGTCCATTCAAAAGTCTGATGGCAGTAGGAAGAAGTAGGCCTATTGGTTGCAGCAGGTCAGTTTGTCATGCTATTGATAACAGTATGGTTTCATTGATCTTGTCAGGACTTTAACAAACCTATTCAAGGAGTCAAATTAGTTAAACAATGTGGTCTGTAACTCTACACCATGCTATTTAACAGGGCAAGACTTACCTGCTCCCTCATCCTTCTTATCAAAGTTACATTCCACCATTCTAGATGGGAACCAGTGATCCAGTCTTCAACGGCAAACAATATTTCTGAAACTAAGACTTTTCTTTATAACATTACAGACAGACTTCCACTACCAACTTTAATAACAGATGAATCATCATGCTTTCATTAATTGAATGTACCAAGCTTTAATTTTCTTCAATTCAGCACTGTCCATCAGAAGCTTTCATAGTTATGGGAAACAAAACAAGCTATATGTGTAGTGATCTATTATATAAGATAGTGAACGAGAGGTCAAAAGGAAGTGTCTTGGTTTTTCCCAAACCCAAAATAATCACATTGTCAGTACTTCAAATAGAAGGGATAAATTAGACAGGAACAAGGGAGGCCCAGGTCAGTTAATTCAGCCAAAAAACTTTTAGCCCTCTCTTTCATCAAGCCCACATTTCATTTGTATTAATGCATTCAAGTACTGAATGATTTCAGAATTTTGCCTCCACTGCTGGGCCAATATTTTAGGAATCTGGAGTTAAGTACAAAGTGTTAGGAGTGCACTACAGATTAAGAGGCATTTTTAAAAATATTCTAATGTCCTTGTATTATCATCTCCTGCACAGAATTTTAGCCCAGGAGTGACAACTCCAAAAGAAACAGATTTACAAGTGCCATAAGCCCAGAAATCCAGTAAGAAACAACTTTTATTGGTTGTTAACGTGAATAAAACAGATTACTTCAGACAAAATTCTGGCAACATTACAAAGGTGTGCACATGGTTTGAGCATGATCTTTCATCTGCTAGCTCCATTACTAGATTTTGTAATTTCCTTCTTTCTTTTTAATTCATACGCCAATGCCTTTCCAGACTTTACAAAGCAAAATGTATGCTCACTTAAGTCACTTACTTTTCAGCCACTTAAGCAAACTGCCAATAAAATTCCAAATTACAAGCTGAGCAAAGCAAATATCTCAGTTGTAATAGACACATTTGCATAAAAGATAGAAGATCTATAAAGTTGCAATTTACAAGCATTAGCTGCCTCTCCAAAAGTGACAACAGCAAAAAGAACACTTAAGAACTGTATTAGGAGTGTTTTGGGAATTGTCTTGGACAGCTAATTACTAACCTTGTTTTTTTGAGGAAAGACAAAGATAAAGGAAAGAATTGATACTTAAGTAACTCCTTTTATGACCTCAAGATGTCTCAAAGCACTTGATAGCCAAGGAAATATTTTTGAAGTGCGGTCATTGTTTTAATGGTTGTCATTTAATACACAAGGTCACACATATCAAAATACATAACAAATATATTATCTGTTATGTTGACTCAAAGAATTAACATTGGCCAGAACAAAGAAAATACTTCTTCAAATAAAGCCGAGAAATCTTTTAAGTACATCTGACAGGGGAGAAGGCATATAATGTGATTTGAAAAATGGCATCTCCAACAGTGTAACACTCCTTCAGTGTTGCCTGGTCAAAAAAGTGACCTAATGGAAAGATTTGACTACAGGAAAACTCTGCAGAATTTTTGTCACATGACAATAGTTTAACCACAAATCCATTTGGGAAGTCAAAACTGGTCTAATCATTTTCAATTCTGAATTCCTTATGCTGCTCTCTGGATTAGATCGACTGGAAATGTTTCTTTCACAGACACTGCCAGACCTAAGTATTTCCAATATTTTCTGCTTTTATCCAGTGGTTAAATTTTAATCCACATGTGAATCTACAGAAAGATTGTAATTAAATTCTACAACATCTCAATAAAATCAGCCACTGCCAAAATTTTTTGTTAAGCTCTTGCTCTCCAAAATCTTTCCTAATTATTCAAAAACCTCAAATACCTGACCCAACACACTGTAGTTAAAAAAGCATTTAGGATAATGTGTGCTTACAATTTAATACATTCCAATGGCAAATTAAATAAAGGGGTTACAGATTATTGAAGCATCCTTCTTACTGCTAGACCTATTTGGCACAGTAGTTAGTATTGCTGCTTCACAGTGCCAGGGACCCAGGTTTGGTCACTGTCTTTGTTGAGTTTGCACATTCTTCTTGTGTCTGTGTAAGTTTCCTCCCACAGCCCAAAGATGTCCAAGTTAGGTGGATTGGCCTTAGTGTCAGGGGAATTAGTGATGAATATGAGAGGTTACAGGGATAGGGCCTTGATGGGATTGTGGTTGGTGCAAAACCAATGGCCTGCTTCTACACTGTAGGAATTCTATAATCCTATACTTGCAGTTGAGTTACTAAATTTCTGGTTAAAGTGGACATGGGTACAGAAACTGCAACAAAGCCAAATAAAGCATTAAACATTTCTAATGTTTTGAAGGAAATTGCAAACTAATTTTGACTATGGCCAATTTTATTGCAATGTTGTAAAATTAAATACAAGCTACAACACGAATTATTTTTCCTCTGCAAAAACTGCAAAATATTTCCAGCATTTCTGCTTTCAATCAGTGGAGAAGAGTCACTGGAGGATAATGGAGTGATACTGTGTTAAAGATGCAGATGAGATCAAGATCCATCAGAAAAGAGTACATCAGTTACATGCAAAATGTTATTTTCAACTGGTTAGGACTGTTTCAGTTCTATGTCAGTCAGAAAGTTAAAGAATAATGCTAAGATACTCATATTTTGAGAATATTATCAGAAGGCAGTACAATTTTAGTTATAACACAAAAAGGATAATATCTTGCAGCCTTCCCCAACCCATGATTCACCACATCCTGCACACAACTGCCAACCTTATCCTTCACCTATATTTGCATGTGATACATTTGTCAAGCTTCACCATATAAGGAAATAACATAACAGCATGCTTGAGTCATCAGCCTGCTCGTACAATCCCAAATTCAATGTCCTGCAGCAACTATTTTGGTATTAAAAGACAACTTGTCACAACAGGCTATGTTTCTTGCATTACAAAGTGATATTCCTGGAATTTTAAGTACAAACAAATTCTGCATGTTTTGTGATCAACTCTCATGTCTCTACAAGACCTTACAACAAACTGCTAACTCCTACATATGCCTGCACAAAAACCCAAAGCAGCAGAATCTGACAATTTCTCTACTGAAGACACTATTAATATTGGTTCCAAACAATTTTTCACTTTAGCTTCTCAGCTGCCATCCCCACCTTACAAACTTTCACCTTTTCCCTCAAAGTGATTACACGTGCCACAAGTCAATGATGGAATTAGTTTAACATTGATGAAAAACATCAGTTAACAAAATAGTGTTGTTGAATAAAACAACTGAGCAAAAGGTTATGTGAAGCAATGCATTATGTTGGAACAGTTACATGATGTTTCTATCATGAGAGGAGAAGAAGCCAGTGTCCAGCATCTCAGGCATCCCCTTGTAACTGCCTGGGAACATGGATTAGACTAGTTCAAAGGGAGATTATCTCTATACGTCTTGCTCCCCATCATTTACTAATATCAGTATAGAACATAGAACAATACAGCACAGAACAGGCCCTTTGATGTTGTGCCGACCAAAATAAAAAGCAATGCCCCTCCAAACTAAACCATTCCCTTCTCTTCCATATACCATATCAGTATGACTGTATCAGCCAACTGCATCAGTAATGCAAATAAACACAGCCCTAAGAAAGTAATCAAAATTATTCATGAAGTGCCTCTTGTGCAAACGTCAAACATTTTATTCATAAGATGTGATCACTGGTTGGGTCTACATTTATTGTCCATGTTTAATTATTCCAGGATGGTGGTGATAAATTGCATTCTTGAATTATCGCAGTCTGTATGGTGAAAATGCTCCAACAATGGTAGGAGGTGAGCAAATACCAGAGTTTAGGCCTAGCAACATGCTGTGTGCTAACCGGAGGAGAGTTTGGATGTGATTTTGTTTCTATGTGCCTGTTGCCCTTGTCCTTACATGTAGTAAAGGTTGGAGGTTTGGAAGACGCTTTGAAGACATGGTAAGTTGCTGTGGTGCATCTATCTTAATGGCATTACAGACTGCACTGTTAAATGTGGCTGCAGAGAACAGTCTGATGGGACTGAATCTAACTGATATTCATTGTGCATTTGTTATCCACAAATGGTGTTCAATGTGGAAAACCGATTCAGAAGTGAGCTGTGGAAAATCAGAACACTGCAATCAGTGGGAAATTTCTTTGCCCGTATTTAATTGAGTAAAGGATAATGGGGCAGTAAAAACCAGAATGAATTTTTCAGTGCAAAATGCATTCTAAGCAGTTCCTACTTTATTGAATATATCCCATTGTTGAAATTGTATTGGAACAGCTTGACTAAATGTGCAAGTTTTGGAGCATGTTTTTAAGGATGCTGTGAAAACTTGTGGCCTTGGCTGTGTTCAGTGCACACAGCTGTTTCTTGCCATCACCTGGATGGAACTGAACTGGCTAAAGACTGATACCGATAACTAGGAGATGTCAGGAGGAAGCCAAGATGGATCATCCATTCTGGTTGAAAATTATTCAGACGCTTCAGCCTTGATGTCTGCCTTCTTGTACTGAACTCCCCTATTGTTGAGGACGAGTACACTCAGGGAGCCATCTTCTTCTGTTGCTTGTATCATTGTCCTCCATCATTCAAAACTTATATAGCAGTACTAGACCTACTAATTTGTCTCTAACTGCTGCTTCTATTGCTTAGCATGCATGAAATCCAACAATGGAAGCTTCATCAACTTAAAACCTCAAATTTACATTCAGTGCTGGGATTCTTACATGTATTACTAGACTCCTACTGGATTAAGAACATAGAACAGTACAACACAGTACGGGCCCTTCAACCCTTAATATTGTGCTATGTCCAAACCTAAGATCAAGCTATACCACTCCCTATCATTCTGGGGTGCTCCATGTGCCTATCCAATAATCGCTTGAAAGTTCTTAAAGTGTCCGACTCCACTATCACAACAGGCAGTGCATTCCACACCACAACTACTCTGTGTAAAGAATCTAATTTCAGACACCCTTCCTATATCTCCCACTATAAATCTTATAGTTATGCCCCCAGTAACAGCTACATCCACCTGAGGAAATAGTCTTTGCACACCCCACTATCTATCCCCCTCATCATCTTATAATCCTCTATTAAGTCGCCTATCAGCCTCCACTCCAAAAAGCCTCAGCTTTTCCTCAAGACCTACCCTCCAAACCAGGAAGCATCCTGGTATATCTCCTCTGCATTCTCTCCAACGCTTCCACATCCTTCTTATAGTGAGGCAACCAGAACCGAACAATATTCCAAACGTGGTCTCACCAACGTCTGGGATAGTTGCAGCATAACCCCATAGCTTTTAAACTCAAATACCATGTTAATAAACGCTAATACACTACAAGCCTCCTTCACAGCTCTATTCACTTGAGTGGCAATCTTCAGAGATCTGTGGATATGAACCCCAAGATCTCTGTCCCTCCATATTCTTCAGAACCCTGCCGTTGATCCTGTAATCCGCATTCAAGTTTGTCCTACCAAAATGAATCACCTCATATTTATCAGGATTAAACTTCATCTGCCAATTTTTGGCCCAGTTCTGCATCCTATCAATGTCTCTTTGCAGTCTGCAACAACCCTCCATCTCATCCACTACTCCACTAATCTTGGTATTGTCAGCAAATTTACTAACCCACCCTTCAGTCCTCTCTTCCAAGTCATTGATAAAAATCACAAATAGCAGAGGACCCAGCACTGATCCCTGTGGTACACTGCTGGTAACTGGCCTCCAGTCTGAAAATTTTCCTTTCACCACCACCCTCTTCCATCTATGAGACAACCAGTTGCTTATCGAAATCGGCCAAATTTCCTTCTACCCCACAGCGCTCCTTACCTTCATGAGCCTACCATTAAAATCCATGTATGAAACATCAACTGCTCTACCTTCATCTATACACTAATTATCTCCTCAAAGAATTCAATTGAATTTGAGAGACAGGACTTACCTTCACGAAACCACGCTGATATTCCGAATTAAACTGCATCTTTCCAAATGGTCATAAATTCCCTCAGAACCTTTTCCATTAACTTACTGACCAAAGTGAGACTAACTGGCCAATAATTACCAGGGTCAGTCCTATTTCCTTTCTTGGAGACAGGAATAAGATTCACCACTCTCTAGTCCTCTGGCACAATCCCCATGGGCAGTGAGGACCCAAAGATCAAAGCTAAAGGATCTGCAATCTAATCCCTTGCCTCCCGGGATGTATCCCATCTGGCCCAGAGGACTTATCAACCTCCAGGTTTTTCAAAATTGCTAATACATCTTCCCTCAGAACACCTACCTCCTCCATCCTATCAGCTTTATCACGCACTCATCCTCAAAAACATGGCTCCTCTCCTTAGTGAGCACTGAAGACAAGTATTCATTCAACACCTCACCTATCTCTTCTGTCACCATACAGAAGTTCCCACTACTATTCTTGACTGTCCTTAACTTCACCCTGGTCATTCTTTTATTTCTCACGTAAGGGTAAAAAGCCTTGGGTTTTCCTTTATCCAATCCACCAAGGACTTATGTCCACTCCTAGCTCTAAGCCCTTTAACTCATTTCTAGTTACCTTGTAACCTTCAAGCGCCCCAACTAACCTTGTTTTTTCATCCTTCTCTACATTTTCTCTTAAAAAGACATTTAACCTCCTTTGTGAACCATGGTTCCCTCACTCAGCAATTTCCTCCCTCCTTATCAGGGACATACAATATCAAGGACACACAATATTTGTTCCTTGAAAAGGCTCGACTTTTCATTTGTGCCCCCCACCTGACAGTTTCTGTTCCCATCTTATGCTCCCTAAGGTTGGGCCCTGGCTTAATGCAAGGCTAGAATGAGGGATATGCCAAGCCATAAGGTTATACAATGGAATACAATTCTGTTGTTAATGATGATCACTACACCTCATGATTGTTTAGTTTGATCTGTTAAGTCTGTCCTGAATATATCCCATTTAGCATGGAGGATCTTGTGGCACGACACAATGGGAGTGCATTTTCAGCGTGAAGATGCAACCATCACCACAAGGACAGTACAGAGATCACTTCTGCCAATGCATTGTGAGGTGTACCTGCTGCTGGAAAATTTGAGGATGAGGTCAAATAGGTTTTCTTCGTGTTGGTTCTCTCACCACCTATTGCAACCTTAGTATGACATCTATATCCTCCAGTACTCCATCAGGCCATTAGCAGTGGTGCTACTGAGTCATTTTTAATGACATATTTTGAAGTCCTCACCCAGAGTACATTCTGTGCTATTGCTATCCTCACTGTTTCTTCAAAGCAATGTTCAATATGGAAAATGCTGATTCATCAGCTGAAGGAGATAATCAGCAGGAATTTTCATTGCCCATGTTTGACCTGATACTCTGAAACTTCAGGGGGTCCAGAGTCAATGTTAAGAATTCCCAGGGACGTTGACCTCCAGTCAGTCTATCCACTGGTATGTGAAGGGTGTTTAAAGGAGATTCTTTAGAGGAGGATATTAAGACAGGGTCAATAACCACTTAATTTCAATTCTGCAAAGTAAAATATAGCACAGAAAAATTAAAACATATAAGTGTCCCTGCTAACAAATGCTACACAATCCATAAGAGTGCATTCAGATACCAGCAGATTGAATCATCTTAATTACAGGATAAATTTATGTCATTGAGGTGGAAAGAGTCAAAGTTTTGAAACCCATGATACACTGCAAAAGGTAATCTAAAATTTTATGATTGGCTTTATTTCTAATGAGAACTGACTTTGGCCATTCCTTTAAGAGTACAATTACAAAGTCATTCTAGATTTGAAAGTTTGCCCTTCCTTCTAATTATCATTATGCTACTTCAAGGCACAAATAGGGAAACTGCATTGCCACACCCAATAAAAACCTGAACACAAAGGATGAGATCATTCTAATCATTCTCAGTGTTCTAATGCACTGTGCTAAACGGAATAACCTGCAGACTTTCAAAAGCTTAACAAATACATTATGCCAAAGACGCTCAGGTCAGATGATGTGAAGAAAAGAGAGTTTGTTTCTGATGCGGAACAGTCAACAGAATGGTCTACATCTGAAACTTCCACTTGTCTATTGGTTCCACAAATTACTTCCTGAATTGCTTGTTTTCCAACATTTTATAAAATATCTTTAATGCCAAATTGACTTTAGGTTCCAAATTATTATTATATGAATAGTGAATATAAAAATAAATTTATAGAATCTCAAAATAAGCAGCTTTGAGATTTCATCCAACTATGGATTTTAAAATGGTGGCATTGCCCGAGTTTGTTTTAAACTGCAGGCAGCAACTCAATCTCAAAATTCAGATAGCTACTTTGTCTCGTCTTAGAATCAATATGCCTGTCTCAGCTCATTGAAAGTTATCAAATCGATACCATTCCCTTGCACTTACCCTATAACTCTTACACTTGCTTTGTCAATATATATCAACTTCCCTTTTGAAAGGTACTACTGAATCTGCTCCCATTACTTTTTTGGGTGCACTGCATCTTGTTTTAAAAGACATCTCTCTCTGATTCTTGTGAATTAGCTACAATCTGGGGTCCTCTGTCAACTGGCTTTCCCACACTGTAAACACTTCCGCATCTACTCGATCAAAACCCCTTAGTTTTGAAAATTCTACAAAACCTCCCCGTAACCTTTTCTGTTTGAGAACAAACTGAGTTTCACAGTCTCTCCACATATTTTGTGGTTTTAAATTTGAAAATTGAAGCAGAAAAAATGATCAGGGGTCCATTCTAGATTGCTATCTGATAAATCCTAATGAAGTGTATACACATGGACACATGGTGAACCAATAAAGACAAAAATACTTGTTTTGAGGTAAATAGCCTACTGACATTCATTGTTGATACTTGTGTATAACTTGGCAACATCTGGAACCAATACCAGATGACTGATTTCCTGGAACCCTGCATTAGCATGGAATCATGCGTCTTCAACAGAAATTGAGAGAAAACGTAACCAGAAAATATTAAACCAAAAAGTAATGCAGAGATCACTGTTACAAACAGAATCAAGAGAAATCCTCTGCAATCAAAGCTTAATAAATTAATAAATTAACTGTTTGCTACCAATGTACTTCAACAATATTCTTACCTTGCAACATGCTCCTGTACGCAGTGTCTGTAATGGCATAAATGTGAGGTGGCAACTCATGTCGCTTTTTTCCCTTGTACATCTCAACAATCTCCTCCGTGTAGATAGGCAGATTTTTGTATGGATTGATCACCACACAGAAAAGACCTGAGTAAGTCTAAAAACAAAATAAAGACAAAATTAAACCATTTCTGTGTACTATTTGTAATGAGGGCTGTACAGGCTGGGTAAAGTATACTCAAGATCGAGGTAGACAGTTTAAATCAATAAGGGAATCAAGGGTTATGGTGATGAAGTGATAAAGTGTTGAGGATTGTCATATCAGATGAGTCATAATTTTGTTGAATGACAAGGAATTCAATGGGCCAAATGGCCTCCTTCTGCTCCCACATCTTATAGTCTTCTGTCATACTTGCACACTTTAAATGTAAAGAGATATTTAAACGGCAACAACTAAACTTAAAGAATAGTGTTAAATCATTGCCTCTTTTAATGCCTCTAGGTTTATCCAATAAATATCGGAACCATAAATGTCCCACAATCAACCTCTTGTTAAATGAATCTCAACTGCAGTAGTCATAAGAGCTGTTGTTCCTTATCGCCAAATACAACAATCAAATGTTGGCAGACCTGAGTTTTTCAGCTTCCTCTCTAATCCTGTAAAAACAGGGTTGGGATCAATTGCAATAATTCTTGCAAATGCATAGAACACAGAACACTACAGCACAAGCTGGCCCTTCGGCCCACAAGTTGCGCTGATCATACCCATACCTACTAGGCCATAGAACTATCTGTAACTCCCAATTCTACTTAATCCCATGTACCCATCCAGAAGTCTTTTAAAAGACTCCAGCGAGTTTGCCTCCACCACCATCGATAACAACCGATTCCATTCACTCACCACCCTCAGTGAAAAACTTGCCTCTAACACCTCCCCTGTACTTGCTGCCCATCACCTTAAACCTGTGTCCTCTCGTAGCGACCATTTCAGCTCTGGGAAATAAAGTGGATTCTTGGAGGCTATCTATTCCTCTCAACATTTTATAAACCTCTAAAACCTCAGGTCGCCTCTCAACCTTAGTCTCTCCAGGGAGAAGAGACCTAGCTCCCTCAACTTTAGGGCATGCCTCCCAATCTAGGTAACATAGTTCACTAAATTTCATCAGTCATGATAATACATTGTTTATGATCATTTGGACATGGTAATTGAGAAAAGCTGGTTCCCATAATATATTAAGTAAGAATTCAATGCCTAGAAGGGTGCAAACAAACTAAGTTCAACAGAAACTGTAAAACGGAGACCTAAATTCAATCAATTTACATCCAAAAACAGTCTGAAACTTTAATAATACTGCTCACAATCGTCTTAAATTAGGCAATGGAAACGGATCAATATCACATGAGCAAGAATTCAAAGTCCTACATGGCCATTACGGTCATCAAGGTTGGAACTGGCCTGGACTACCTCCAAATTTGGACTTTGTACAAGATCCATGGAGGTAGGAAGCCCTTCCCCCACCTCAGGACCCGAAACCTGTTCAACCATTAACCTGAAACATTTCTCTCTGCAGATGTTGCAGAACCCGAGTAGTTCCAAAAATTTCTGCTCAATTCTGAATTTTCAGCACCCGTAGTAATTTGCCTCTCTAACTTTTCATGCTGATCTGTAGTTTTGCTTAGTCAAACATTGAAAAGGAATTCATGGCTGCTGTGTTTAAAGTCTGACATTGAATTAAAGAAACCAGACTCATGATTCTACAATACAAGTAGAACTACACTTCAAAAGTACTTTGGAACATTTCTAGATTGTAAAGAATGCTGCATAGATGCAAGTTTGTTCTTGTTTCTTCTATTAGGATAAGTGTCTTCAGCCAGGTCACAGATACCTGCTCACTCTCAAGGTTAACATTTCACTACGTCACATGCTCAAGACTCAACATGTACTGTTGTTTCTGGTAAACAATTCTAACAGAATTGTATCCCTTTGCAAAACTCACGCCAGGAAGGTTTTAATGCCCAAAATATTTCAAAGTAACCAAGCTTGGTTTCAAAACAATTATCCAAACGTCAGACCAGCTGTTTTCAATTCTCCTACAATAATCTCTAATGAAATTAACTGAAGATTTTGGTTCACTCAAGAGGAAAGAGCCATGAAAAAAATCAAGTTCTTCATGATCCACAACCAGTGCCATATTTGAGTGTGGCTATGATAAATCCATTCAATATTCAATTACTAAACCAAGACTCCTATATGCACAAATTTATCTCAAAGGAAGGTACTAGAGAATACCCAGCATCTGAGAAACTGTAAAACAATGCTCGAAAGCATGTTTATCCCTTAAACCTTCTGAAGGGAAACTACAAAAATAATTTTACTCAAGTTACAGGTATTTTATAGACAAATACACATGATGCTAAAATTAGCAGAATGTTGAAGCTTACAAGGCATTTATAGTTTATTTGGCAAAGCAGCCAAGATTTGTCATTTTGAATGAAACATCAAGTCAAATACTCTAATTGAAAATTTAGGAGACCATGACCTATAACTTCAAAGCCATCATCTAGTGGAAAATAAGTAAAGTGAAATTAGCATACTTTGTTCCCCAAGATTCAGTTAAAAATAGATTTACTCAGCCACCCAAATAGCAGTGTTCCAGAATTAAGTAAAGCAGATGATATAATTGATCAGTGCTTGGTAGTGAAAAAGATGCAACCCTCATTTTCCTTTCCTCATCAGATTCCAGTGACCCATATTGTAACATGCATTTGTCTCCCTTTACAAGTGAAAATTGTTATTTTGATGAAGTAGGGTTGTAACTTCAGTAGGAATACTCCCATGCAACAATGAGTGGCTGCAGAAAGGGCAAGGGGAGAAAAGTGTACAGTGTTAGTGCTTAGTTTTGTGTAACTTCCTGTGAATGAAAAGGGCAGTCAATCTTAATTCCATTGTAGGGACATAATAAAGACAGGCAGTAATGCAAGGTCAGATGACTTGAAAACAAGGAAATCACAATTATTGCATACTTTTGCCAAATCATTAGTTTGGAATGTATTTAGCAAGTACATACATGCTTGCAAGATCATCACCAGAGGAATAATGGGGAAAGACCATTGCCAATTCAGTCCCTTATTCGTGGCAAGTTTAATCATAGATGTGAGTGGATCTTTGTAAACTACTTTCTTGTCACAGGTATTCATCCAGTTGATCTCAACATTGAAGTGAATATTTTTCTTTTGCTTAGATGATTTAACAATTATCAACTGGAATTCTAAAACAACTAGTAAAAATAGTTAAGCCCAAGATGCAGCGTAGATCTCTGCTAATCTTGATGTCACAATGGGATAAATTATCCATTGGTCTTTGCTCCTGCTTGTATGGAAGGGAACAAGATTAAATCCCTTAAATTCAATAGCAAGTTTTCCCATCAACTTTATCACATTCCTTTGTAGTGGCTCTGGGCTATCCATCTTTGAGCAAATAATGATTGTAATTAAACTGAAAAACAGAAGCTTTTGTTTTACTATTCTTCCAATACCTGGTGGAGTTTTGCGCAATCTGAAAAAAGGATTGAACAGCAATGGTCCTAAATTAATTTCAAAAATGTCCTGAACTTGGCACAGTTTTTCCAAACAAACGGGATCAAAACATTTCTGCAACTAAGCAAGTTTTTAAAATTGGAATACATGCCATCTGGCAAAAAGGTGACATTTTGAGTGAAGACCCACCCCCAGTTCAAATCACTTTTAAGATGTGAAAAGGATTGCCTTTCATTTCTAGCCTTTTGTATTTATTTCAAATTCATGCAAATTCCACTATGAATAATAGACAATACTGAAGCCAAAAAATAAGTAAATAGCAAGGAAACCACAATACTTTTATGCTTAACATGGGAAAGTGAGCTTATACACGAAGTTGCCAGTTT
Source organism: Sphyrna mokarran (assembly GCA_024679065.1). Taxonomy (NCBI): domain Eukaryota; kingdom Metazoa; phylum Chordata; class Chondrichthyes; order Carcharhiniformes; family Carcharhinidae; genus Sphyrna; species Sphyrna mokarran. Next base: position 5,960,784 of record JAGIQG010000034.1, read on the forward strand.
AGAACATAGAACATTACAGCCCTTCGGCCCTTGATGTTGCGCCGGCCAGTGGACCCTCTAACCTAAACTATTCCAATATTATCCATATGCCTATCCACCGACCATTTGAATGCCCCCAAAGTAGGCAAGTCCACAACTGCTGCAGGCAGGGCATTCCAACCTGTGTCTACATTTTAGATACAAATTCCTCTATTCTGACCCAGAATACACTAACACTACCCTAGGTTCAATGCCAAGCATAGTATATGGACAAGCCATGTTGACCTAGAAGGTTTTGAATCCTCCTCTTAACAGACTTGCCAACAACCACATTGTTCTGACCTGTCTAAATGTTCACTGAAGCAGCAAGAGGGGATATAGATTGCAATAATAATTCTGGATTAATCGATTAGGCTTATAGGCAAGTCATAAATCAGCAATTTTGCAATTTTAATTAAAATATTCAAAAGAAGAATATTTTACTTGGAGCTTTTGATCAATTCAGAATTAAAACCATTAGTTTTGAGATTTGCTGTTTAACTTGACTAAACACAGGGCAGAGAATTTGGTGCACTTTCACTAAATTCTATTTGAGAACACTGAACAGGAAAACACAATTTGATTCCTGATTAATAGTTATTGAATCTTGTCCAAAAATCCTAACTTTGGACATCAGACAAGAATAGAAAGCAAAGCTTGATTGATGCATTTGTCTCTCCCCTTAGCCAATGAGGTTTATGCTACTTGTGCAAACCACGCACGAGTTGGTTCTGAAACTTTCTGAAAGTTGCTTTCAGAAAGGCACAGAATTATTCAAAAGGAAATATGGGAGACAGCTCTTGGTCCCAGGTTTCAAATTTGCTAAGGGTGCCTAGAGAAGGCATCATCTAAATGTTCTTCCCTCATATTTCAAAATAATATAGCCTCTGTAATAAAAGAAATTGCAAAGTGCTTATTGCAGCAATAAACATCTATGGCAAGACATGTAATTTACCACTTGGCAAGTCTGGCAACCACTCAACTAAATCCATAGGGCAGTTATCCCTCAATTTTGTTCAACAAACTATTTGATCCCTGCAATGTACCCCATGAGCTGGAGTCAACAGGATGCAAGCTGAACTGTTCTGTAATCAGTATGTTTATGAAATGTTTTTTGCTTATTTCTTTACAGCTGCCCAACAGTTTCTTATTCCCTACTAAACACACATCTTCCTGTTCGTATTTTTTAAATTAACAGAGCACCCATCAACCAGAATCTGATAAACTAGGGATAAGCAATTAACTCCTCCTCACAGCCAGAGTGGTCCTAGCTACAACTCTAACTAATCTGAAAATGAGAGGTGAACCTTACTGTTATACTAGTGTCAAGTGCAATGTAAATGTTTCAACAGTGCCGATGCAAAAACCTACTTTTGGTTTTTACAAAAAACAAGTTTTATAGAAGCGTCTGAAGGTTTAATAGGTAATCATAAATTTTTCCTTCCTGTTCAGGCATAGGATCATACAAGAACCAAACTTCAGGATAGATTAGGTAAGTGCAAGTTTGAGGTCAATTTGGTCCAATAAAGCATGTTTCAGCAAGTGTGTAAAGATGAAAAACTAGGTACAGTGGCAATCCAAAGGGATGTACACAAAAGATTAAAATGCAGCAATTGCATACAAAACAAAAATCAGTATCTTTCAAGAGCCAAAACAGAAAAAGTTTCATTACAGCTTTAGATAGCATTTAGACTACAGCTGGTGTACTGTTTACATGTCTGGGCACCACACTCAAGAAATGGATAGGCCACAGAAAAAAGTGCAGCACAGATTCAAAGCGTTAGAGTTCCAGGGGTTAACCTATAAGTAAGGAGTTGTATGCCCTGGAATATAGAAAGAAACAGGCAATTTGCTTGTATTTTTTAGGATTTTGAAAATAAAGAAAAGGCAGACGTTTTTTGCTGATGAAGGATTAGGAGACATAACCTTCAAATATCAGAGGTCATTCAAGAAAGCTCAGTAAAGCTTCTTCATGCAAACAATGGTATAAAGTGGAACCTTGTCTCCCCAAAAAGCAACAGATGCGATCTCAATTTATAATTTTAAAGCTGATTGAGAGATTTGTTAGCCAAGAGTATTAATGTATATGGAGCTAAGGTGGATGGATGGGGTCAGAATTTAGATCGGCCGTGGCCTCAATAAAATGGCAAAACATGTTTGAAAGGCTGAAAGATCTACACCTGTTCATACGTATAGTGTTGCATATCTGAAATCTTTCAATCATGTTCTGAACGTCTGCTTGACTCAATTAATGAAAATTAGTAAACTAAAGATGCACTATTGACACAGCATTGACTGCCATATAATGCTGTGTAGGCCTTGGCACATTGTAAATGCTTTTCATAGGATTACACAGAATCACATGTTGCACAGAAACAGAACATTCACCCCAATCAGTCCAGTCCGGTGTTTATGGTCCACCGAGCTGCTTCCCATCTTTCCTGATCTAAATCTATCCTTCCAACCATCTATTCCCTTCACTCTCCTCATGTTTATCTGGCTTCTTTGCAAACACATCTTAGACCCTTTGCTTCAATCACATTTTCACCACTTTGTGTACCAAAAACGATTCCACAGGGACAGGCCATTCAGCCCCTCAACCTTCTTTGTCCTTCAATCAAATCATGATTACACACAACTACCACTGTTTGGTGCGTGTGTTCAAATAATTCAGAAGGGACAATGGGAGATTTGAGTAGGGGGAACTGGATGGAGATTGCTCACATGATTTGGAAAGCTAGTGACATGGGGTCAACTGGATTTGGAAAGAACTAGGGAGAGAATGAAGGGATAATCTGTGTATGGGAGCAGAGGGGCTGAACAAGATATGGAATTTTAAGCAATGTCTTAAAAGAAGAGAGAGCGCTTCAGGGAAAGAATTCCAGAGCTCAGTGCCCAGACAACTGGAGGCACAGCCATCAATGGAGGAGTGCTGGAAATCAAGCGATTGTGCAAGGGACCAGAATTGAAGGCACATTGCGATCTTGGAGGATTGTCGTATTTCACCAAATGGGCACTAGCTGTCAATTTCTTGATATTTGAACTGGATGCAATAGGTAGCTCTGTATTGTGGATTTAAGTCCCACTCTAGAGTCAACAGTGATTAGGTCTGTCACCCAAGTTGATGCACCAAGTGCTAGCACTGAGGAACTGTATACTGCCAGGCACACCTTTTGACTGATAAAAGCTGTACTTAGCCAAAATAATTCCAGGCATGTATACAGCAAGTAGGGTTACCCATGGCTCAAAGACGGGTGTCAGAGAAATGGGTTCTGATTCAATGGGCACTGGCATCAGCATCAGTACTGGAGAAAGACAGCCAACCACAGATGGCCCTCCTCTGAACAACACTGGTATCAGCATCCTGGTGAACCATATAACTAGGATTATAGAGAGGGTTTAAAAGTAATAGTGGGTGGAAGGCTTCACATAAGATCTAGAGAGTTAAAGGACAAGGCAATAGAGCAATGTGGGTAATGATGACCAGTGTAACAGGAAGGGACAGAGTGTACAAATACCAGAGTGCACCAGCAGTTAAGGTCAGAATAGGGAAAAATGGTAAAACAACAGAATTCACAACAAGGTGAATGAATTGATGGCACAAATCAAAATAAATATCATATGGGAGCCAATACAGAGATATGATTGCAAAGTGAACAAGATTGGGATCCTGACATTCAATGGCATGTATCATTTCAGAAGGACAGAAAGAAGGGGGAAGCTGTTTTGGTTCTGAATAAATAATAATATCTATACAGCGAAGAGAAATTATCTTGGTTCAGAGGCTTAAAAGCAGAATCAGTTTGGGTGAAGATAAGAAAACGCAAATCAACAAACTGGTGGGAGTAGTTTATAGGCCCTGACAATAGCTACGTTGTAATACAGAGTATGAATTAAGAAATAATGGCGGCTTGTAAGAAAGGTACTGTAATAATTTAATTTTCATAATGACTGGATGGATCAAATTGGTAAAAGTAGTCTGGAGGATGAGCTCATAGAATGCAATCAAGATTGTTTCTTAAAACAATACATTCTGAGAATTACTACAGAACAGACTATTTTAGATTTCCAAAAGATATTGGATAAATTACTACATAAGGTTACTTAAACAGTGCTATGTAAAATTATGTTAGGGTGAGAGCTGGGATTTTCAGATTGGCAAACCAGTGAAGCATCATTAGGATCAACGCTGCAGCCTCAACAATTGGGAATCAGTATTTTGTTTTACTTGTGGGATGTAGAAGTCACTTGCTGGGCCAGTGTTTGTTGCCCATCCCCAATTGCGCTTGATCGAGATGGCTTGCTAGGCCATTTCAGCGCATGTTTAAGCGCCGACTATATTGCTATGGATCTGGAATCACACACAGGCCAGATTAGGTATGTAAGGATGGTATATTTTCTTTCCAAGTGAACCAGGATTTTTAACGACAATTGACAATGGTTTATAGTCAACATTCAACTTTTACCATCTGTCCCATTGGGATTTGAACACAGGTCCCTGAAGCATTACCTTCAGTCTCTGAATAACTAGTCTAGTGACAATACTACTACACTACCACCTCCCAGTGACTTGGGAGAAAGGACAGACTAGTATAGCCAGCTTTGTTGATGATACAATGATAGGTAGGAAAGTTGTGAGGAGGATACAAAAAGTCAGCAAAGGGATAATAGATAGGTTAAGTAAATGGGCAGAAATTGACAACAGTAATACACAGATGGAAGTATAATGCAAGAAAACGTGAGGTTGTTCACTTTTAGCAATAGACAACCAGAACATTATTTAAATGGAGAGAGATTGCAGAATACTGCAGTACAGGAGTATCTTGATGCCCTTGTGCATGCATCACAAAAGTAGTTATGCAGGTACAGCAAGTAATTAAGGCAGCAAATAGAATGCTTGTTTTTTTTGCAAAGGGGATGGAGTACAAAAGTAGGGAAGTCATGCTATGTACGTACAGGACATTGTTAAGTCCACATTCAGAGTACCTCTGCACAATTTGGTCTCCTTACCCAAGGAAAGACATACTTGCATTGGAAGCAATTTAGAGAAGATTCTCTAAGCTGATTCCTGGGATAAAGGGATTGTCATGAAGCAAGGCTGAGCAGCATATATTCATTGGAGTTTTAGAAGAATAAGAAGTGATATCATTGAAACAAAAGATTCTGAGGGGCTTAACAGGCTGTATACTTTTGAAGGGGGGTGGTTTGGTTCACTCACACAAAAGATTTGGCGTCCTTATACAGCAAGTGATATCAAAATACACGAAGAGCTACATGATCGATACCCAGTTTAGAAGCCATCATTTATCAGGAAAAGACAAGCAAATTGAGGTTGTTTACACCAAAACAAAATGTAGATTGAAGATTGTAACCAATTTCTTTAATGGATAAGATTCAGTCCAAATGGAGAGATTACTTGATTTAGATTGATAGAGGACCACCACGGTCATCGGTACAAGATTAGTTAAGAACGCGAAGGGTTTTTCATCAAAACATGAAATTGTGAAGGGGCGTGACAAAAAGGATTTGGGGGAAGGACTTGTTTGAATGAAGCTTCTTGGCCAAGTTTAGAACTAGGGATCAGTTTCAGAATAAACAGTGAGCCATTTAGAACCAAGAATTTTTTTCACTTAAAGTGTCTTTCAAATTCTCTACCTAGCATGTTGAAATGCTCAGTTGTTGAGTGTATTCCAGGCAGAGTTCAACAGGAATGAAGGAGCATAGGCACACCAGAAGGTGGAGTTGAGGTGAAAGATCAGCCATGGTTTTACTGGTTTGGGGAGCAAACTCAAAGGGTTGAAATGGTCTACATCTACTCTTACAGATTATAAAAGCAGAAATAGATTAGGTATCAGGAAGTACCTTACAAATGGGTTGAAAGCTTATGGAATAAACGTGGATTTGTTGTGTTCCTTTAAAATGGGGCTTAACAAGTTGCTGATACTGGAAGACATCTTGTGTTACAAAAGGTAGCTGGGTTAACAAAGAACAAAACAGCATAGTAAACAGGCCCTTCGGCCCAACGAGCCCGTGCCACCACCCCGATGTTCCCACCTCTACCCGTGATCCCTGTCTATGTTTATAGATCTATGGATTAAAAACAAAATTTGAGACAATTTAGGGAGAATTTGTTTTGCCAATTAGCCTAAGAGCATATCTTTGGGATGTGGGAGGAAACGGGAGCACCCAGAGAAAACCCACACAAGCATGGGGAGAATGCGCAAACTCCCACAGACACAGGCCCAAATCCATGTATCTGCACAGCACAGCAATAGTCACTGAGCTGTTGTGTTGCCCATCAAATGGTCCAGATCAAGCGTACACTAACGACGTGAAGCACTAGGATACTCTCGAAAAACTCTGGGTAACTCCCAGTATCAACCTCCAGTCTAAAAAACATTAACTACAAATTCCCTCTTCCTGTTACTCAGCCAAATTCATATCCATGCGGCTACTATTTTTTTGTTCCATGAGACTTTGGTCATTCTGTCATGTGGTACTTCATTACACATCCTCTGTGCATCACAGCAATAACTTTATTCTCATCAACCCTCTGTGACCTCACGAAAAACTCAAGCAAGTTACTTCATCACAAAATAAAAGCAAAGGTGATGCTGAATGGGACATGGGTGAAAAGGAAGGCCCGTGATAGGATGAAGCACAGGAAAGATTGAAGGACATGAGGAGGGAAATAGTTTTGAAAGCAAACTGCCTCATTTTGTTTCCTTCTTTTTGCTGGTTTCGGTTTTCTTCTTTCAGTGGCAGCAGCATACTTCTAGACACAGTTTTTATTTGCTTCTTTTCCTGCCAATCTCTATTCCCTAGGCGTTGGAGAACTTAGTTTACTGTTCTTCAACCTCTCAAAATAACCTTTTATTTGTAATCTTTATTTAGCCAGGTCAGTCAATTGAAAACAATTCTAATAATACAATTCTAATTTACAATAATAGCCACGAGGCCCATGCTGCAGCAGTAGAAATTACACAATGCAATTAAACACTAAAAATAATAAAATACAAATAGCAGTGAAAGGGAACCGACAGTTTACCAAATACAAGTGTCAGTCAACAGAGCTTTAAATCCTTCAGCAAAACGCATGCAAAGGGATAAAATTAGTTAGTTTCAGCTTCAGTTGTATCTTGTAGTTATTCTTGCCCCACTTGCAATGGGAAGCAGTGGTGTAATAGTATTGTTATCAGACTAGTCATCTAGAACTGAGACTCGCGATACCAGTCACCATGCAGCTTGCTTAATTGCCTTGAGGGTTGGAAAGAAATTAGCCAAGTTTTTTTTCTAAACTGGATTGTTTCTTCCCCTGATCTTGTCCTCATAGAACACTACAGCACAAACAGGCCCTTCGGCCCACAAGTTGTGCCGAACACATCAAAACCTACCCAGCCATAGACCTATCTATAACCCCCAATCCATTGGATCCCATATACTCATCCAGAAGTCTTTTAAAAGACCCCAGCGAGTTCGCCTCGACCACCACCGACGGCAGCCGATTCCATTCACTCACCACCCTCTGAGTGAAAAAACTTTCCCCTAGCATCCCCTCTGTACTTGCTTCCCTGCACCTTAAATCTGTGCCCTCTCGTCGTGACCATTTCAGCCCTGGGAAATAGTCTCAGAGTCCACCCTATCTATTCCTCTCAACATCTTGTAAACCTCTATCAGGTCGCCTCTCAACCTTCGTCTCTCCAGGGAGAACAGTCCCAGCTCCCTCAACCTGTCTTCATAAGGCATGCCTCCCAATCCAGGCAACATCCTTGTAAATCTCCTCTGCACCCTTTCAATAGCTTCCATGTCCTTCCTATAGTGAGGCGACCAGAACTGCGCACAGTACTCCAAGTGTGGTCTGACAAGGGTCCTATAAAGCTGCAGCGTTACCTCCTGACTCCTGAGCTCAATCCCTGATGAATGAAGACCAGTACACCGTAAGCTTTCTTAACCACATCCTCCACCTGGGAGGCTGATTTGAGTGTCTTATGGACCCGGACCCCAAGATCCCTCTGCTCTTCCCTCTGCCTTTGATAGTGTACTCATTCATCCCGTTGGATCTGCCAAAATGGACAACACGTTTATCCGCGTTGAAGTCCATCTGCCACTTCTCCGCCCATTCTTGCATCCTGTCGATGTCCTGCTGCAACTTTTGACATCCCTCCAGACCATCCACAACACCACCGACCTTCGTGTCATCGGCGAACTTACTCACCCATCCCTCCACTTCCTCATCCAGGTCATTTATGAAAATGACAAACAGCAAGGGTCCTAGAACAGATCCCTGGGGCACTCCACTGGTGACCGACCTCCATGCAGAAAAAGAGCCATCCACAACCACCCTCTGCCTTCTGCAGGCAAGCCAGTTCTGGATCCACAAGGCCAAGGCCCCTTGGATCCCATGGCCTCTCACCTTCTCAAGAAGTCTTGCATGTGGGACCTTGTCAAATGCCTTGCTGAAGTCCATGTACACCACGTCCACTGCTCTTCCTTCGTCAATGTGTTCAGTCACATTTTCGAAGAACTCAATTAAGCTTGTAAGGCATGACCTGCCTTTTACAAAACCATGCTGACTATTTCTAATCAATCTAAACTTCTCCAAATGCTCGTAAATCTTGTCCCTCAGAAGCCTCTCCATCAGCTTACCAACCACTGAGGTCAGACTCACCGGTCGGTAATTTCCAGGACTATCCCTGTTCCCTTTCTTGAAAATAGTGACCACATCCGCAATCCTCCAATCCTCCGGAACCTCTCCCGTCTCCATCGACGACGCAAAGATCATCGCCAGGGGCTCTGCAATGACATCCCTCACCTCCCACAATAACCTGGGGTACATCCCATCTGGTCCCGGAGACTTGTCTATCTTGATAGCATTTAAAAGTTCTAACACATCCGCTTCCTTAATATCTACATACTCAATCTTTTCAGTCTGCCACAAACTTGTAGTGCATCCTCCCAGATCACTTTCCACCGTGAATACTGAGGCAAAGTACTCATTAAGCACCTCTGCCATTTCTTCCGGTTCCATACAGACTTTTCCCCCTTCACCTTTTATAGGTCCTATCCCTTCTCTTCTCATCCTTTTACTTTTCACATATTTGTAGAAGGCCTTGGGATTCTCCTTAATCCTACCAGCCAAGGCCTTCTCATGACCCCTTCTGGCTCTCCTAATTTCCTTTTTAAGCTCTCTTCTATAAGCCTTATACTTCTCTAGATCCCCAACATCTCCTAGCTCTTTGAACCTTTTATACACCTTTCTTTTCTTCCTGACTAGGTTCACCACAGCCTTCGTGCACCACGGTTCCCTCGACCTACCAAAACCTCCTTGTCTCACCGGAACGTTGTCGTGCAGAGCTCCAGACAAGCATTCCTTGAATATCTGCCACCTTCCTTCTGTGCTTTTCCCCAAGAACAACACCTTCCAGTTTATTCGCCCCAACATCTGCCTGATGTCTTCATATTTCCCCTTATTCCAGACAAACACCTTCCTAGCCTGCCTGATCCTATCCTTTTCCAATGCAAGGGTGAAGGAGATAGAATTATGATCTCCATCCCCAAGATGCTCTCCTACCGAGAGATCCATCACCTGTCCTGGTTCATTAGCTAGTACCAGGTCCAGTACAGCCTCTCCTCTCGTAGGCTTGTCCATGTGCTGTGTCAGGAAACCCTCCTGAACACAACTAAAACTCCTCCCCATCCAAACCCCTTACCTTTGGGATATTCCAGTTGATGTTTGGGAAATTGAAGTCTCCCATCACAACAACTGTTATTTCTACATCTCTCCAGTATCTGTTTCCCTATCTGCACCTCAACTTCCCTATCACTATTGGGCGGCCTATAGAATACACCCAGCAACGTCACCATCCCTTTGCTATTCCTAACTTCCACCCACAGACTCCGTAGACATTCCCTCCTCGGTATCCACCTTCTCTGCAGCCATGACACTGTCCCTGATCAACAGTGCCACTCCACCACCTCTTTTGCCTCCCTCCCTGTCCTTCCTGAAGGATCTGAATCCCGGGACCTGTAGTACCCAGTCCTGTCCCTGAGACATCCAAGTCTCTGTAATGGCCACCACATCACAATCCCAAGCAGCAATCCACGCTCTAAGTTCATCCACCTTATTTACTACACTCCTGGCATTAAAATAGACACAGCTCAGCCCCTCAGACTGGACATTTCCCTTCTCCCCCACTCGTCTAACCTGCCTCTCATCCTGCCTAGAGTCCTTCCCTACCTGGGAGCTAACTTCCTTGCTCCCAGTCTCCACATCACTATTCCCTCCCCCTAACCTTTCTAGTTTAAAGTCCCCCCAGTAGCCCTAGCCAGTCTTCCCGCCAAGATATTAGTCCCCCTGGGATTCAGGTGCCACCCGTCTTTGCTGTACAGGTCACACCTGCCCCTAAAGAGGTCCCAATGATCCAGGAACCGGAATCCCTGCCCCCTGCTCCAGTCCCTCAGCCACATATTCAACCTCCACCTCATACTATTCCTGCTCTCACCCTCCCGAGGCGCAGGCAGCAATCCTGAGATTACTACCTTCGTTTTCCTCTTTCTCAGCTGCCTACCCAGTTCCCTATAATCCCTTTTCACGTCCACTTCCCTCTTCCTGCCTATGTCAGTAGTACCTACATGTACTACAACTTCCAGTTCCTCACCCTCCCCTTTCAGGATGTCTGGGACACGTCCAGAGACATCCCGAATCCCAGCTCCAGGGAGACATACCACCATCCGCGACTCCCGTCTGCGTCCACAAAAACGCCTGTCCGCCCCCCTCACTAGGGAATCCCCTATAAGCACTGCCTTTTTGCTCTGTTTTTTAGGTTTTTGTTCAGCTCCAGGGAGCTGGCCACTGCTGCCTCCCTTGGATGAGCTGTCCCCCACAGTACTACTCAGGCAAGAGTACTTATTTTGAAGGGGGACATCCATAGAACATAACAGCGCAGTACAGGCCCTTCGGCCCTCGATGTTGCGCCAGCCAGTGGACCCTCTAACCTAAACTATTCCAATATCATCCATATGCCTATCCACCGAACATTTGAATGCCCCCAAAGTAGGCAAGTCCACAACTGCTGCAGGCAGGGCATTCCACGCTCTCACCACCCTCTGTGTAAAGAGCCTGCCTCTGACATCCGTCCTATAACTACCACCTCTTAATTTAAAGTTATGTCCACCGGTGTACTCTCCATCACCTGAGGTTTCCCCTTCCTAATAGTCACCCATGTGCCTTCTTCCCTTTGCCCTGGTGTGACTACTTGCCTGTAGCTCCTATCAATAATCTCCTCATTCTCCCTAATGAGTCGAAGGTCCTCAAGCTGCATTTTCAGTTTTTACCTGGTTCCGTAGGGATTGCAGCTCCACACAGCGATCACAGGTATGGACATCTGGGAGACCAGGAGCCTCCAAGACCTCCCACATGTTACACTGGCAACAACATGCTGGCCTCACACCCATGCTTGCCCCTTTTTAGTAACCCAGAGAAAAAGAAAGTAAGAAAGATTAAAAACTTACCTTGCCTCCCCTTTTTGCTTAGGCCCTTACAGCTCACACAAAAACAAACTTACCTGCTCCTTCTCAGAGCTCCTCTCTCTCTCTTTTTTAGGTTAGAGGAGGGGGGGGGGTTGGGATACTCTACTTGTGTAGAGTATCGGGATTCCACACCACTCCAATTTATAGTGAGGTTGAAAAAAACTACACTACCCAAGGTGCTTTGCAACACCTTCCGGGTTTACAAGTTTAAAAAGTTTAAAAAAAACTAGTAAAATTTAGACTTAAATTTTTAGACTCATGACTTAGTCTTCTCTACCAATCTAATGCAAATAAGCAGTCCATTTTGAGAGAATCTTATCCCTTGAAGAAATGGACATTCAATTTATATTTTTCAGCATTAAAGTTCCAATTCCCTTGTCCTTTGATGGTGACCATTTCACTGAGAATGGAACAAGCATGACATCAATGTTCTTTTTTACTTTGTATGCTCATAAATCAGATATATTTAGAATACAGAATGAAAAATAAATAGAGATGACAAAGTTAACCACAATGAACAAAAAATCATAATTGACAAAATTGAACAATATTACAATAAAAATACTTACATAGATTAGCCCTGAGTAGTAACGTTCTTTCAAATTGTGCAGTACAGAAGCTTCATTCAAACAAGTCAGCTCTGCCATGTCTTCCACTTTGGAAAATTTGGGTGGGTTCATCTTCTGGATGTCATCCTTGTTGACTTTGACTTTTTTGCCATTTTCCACCAACTCAAGTACTGCCTCATCGCCAATTTCCTCTTTGAGGCTAGCAGCCTCAAACCCATGACGGTCTGAGGGTACCCACACCAGTTTTTTTGCTGCCCAGTCAGCCTGTGTCAATGGGTTATTGATGAGATTTTTGTCCACATAGAGATATCGCTCTGCATCCCGTTGAGCCATTATGACTGAACTGGAGACCTGCAATTTAAAACTAAAGGTCAGGTTACTCATGGAAGAGTATGAGAAATTCGTGCTGAACAGGAAAACAAAAATGAAAATTTCTTGAACTGATTAAAAAGGAGCTAAAAAGATAGTAGAGACATTGTTATAATCTTGCAAAATTCCTTTCAATTACAGAAAGTATCCAAGCAAATTAGAAAATAGCAAATGTAGCATCTTTCTTCAAAACAAAAGGGTGGCACAGTGGCTAGAACTGCTAACTCAACACCTGGGACTAAGGTTCAATTCCAGCAAGATTTGGTCTTTTTATTCAAAAGAGGATATAATTGCACTAGCAGTTCATGGTTAATGCAACTCATTTCTGAGATGACAGGCTTATAAAGAGGTCAAACAGGTTGGGCCTGTGCAATTGAAATTGAGATAAAATGGGGAGTGATCTTACTGACCTCCTTAGGTGACTGTATGGAGTTTGTGGGTTCTCCATGTCTGCATGGTTTCCCTCCAGATACATGTTTCCCCTCTCCCCCACAGTCTAAAGGTGGTGGTTAGGTGTGTTAGCCATGGCAAATGCGTGGGGTTACTGGGATAGTGCCTGGCAAGATGCTCTTTTGGAGAGTCAGTGCAGACTCAGTGGACCTGACGGCCTCTGAGCTGTAGGTGCTCTATAGAGACAGGAAGTAGGAAACGATAGGCCAGCTAACCTAACATCTGAAATTGTGATTATTAAGGAGGCTAAAGCAAGATACTTAGAAAATCATAATCAAGTAGAACAAATATGATTATGCGAGAGAAATCATGTTTAACTAATTTATTAGAATTGGTTGAGGAAGTAATAAGCAAAGTTGATAAAGGGGAACTTAGAAATCCAAGTACACCACATCTCTAAGACATTTGATAGGTACCACATCAAAGACCACTTTGTAAGATAACAGCATGTGGTATAGGGGTAACATTAGCACAATAAAGAATTGTTTAGCTAACAGGAAGCAAATAGGGTTAGGAGGGTCTTTTCACATTGGCAAGCTGTAATTCATGGAATACCATTAGGATTAATGTTAGGGCCCTAACTATTTATAATTTACATCAATGACTTGGATGAGGGACCAAATGTCTGGCTGTTAAAATTGCCAATGTTGTCAAGAGAAGTTAGAGCGCTTTCAAAGGGATTTAGATAGTTTTGAGTGTGTGGGCAAAAAAATTGTAAGATGAAGTATAAAGTGGGAAAATGTGAACTTTTGGCAGGAAGAATCAGTATATTATTAACATGAAGAGACTGCAGTGCCTGGCTATACAGAGGGATCTGGGTTACATGAAATCACAATGTGGAATACTGTGCAAGATTTAGCCTCTTTATTCAAAGGAGGATATAACTGCATTAGCAGTTCAAAGGCGGCTCATGCAACTCATTCCTGGGATGAGGTGTTTATAAAGAGGGATCGAACAGGTTGGGCCCATGCAATTGAAGTTGAGACAAAATGAGGGGTAATCTTATTAAAACATACAAGATCCCAAAGGGGTCTCCTCTACATTGGAGAGACTAAATGCAGACTTGGTTAATCACTTTGCAGAACATCTTCACCCATCTCAAGCATGACCCCAACCTTCTTGTTGCTCGCTATTCCAACTCAACATCTCACTCTCATGCCCACATGTCTGTCCTTGGCCTGCTGCAATGCTCCAGAAAACAGGAGGGGCAGCACCTCATCTTCCAATTAGAAACCTTATAGCCCTCAGGACTCACTGAGTTCAACAGCTTTAAACTGAGAAATTCATAACTTTTAAAATTTATTGGTGTCTATGGGGATTATAATATGGTGAATGCATTTTGACAATGTTGCAGGATTTTGACATGGTGACAGTGAAGAAATGCTGATATTTCCAAGCAAGGATGATGCATAATTGATATGAAGTTCATGATCATCTGCCACTCCAACCCTTCTAGGCAGAAGAGGTTGCATGTTTGGGAAGTGTTGTTAAAACAGCCCTCGACTGCAGCATTTCTAAATGGTATAAATTGTCATTGTGAGATGGCAGAGGGAATAAATTTAGATTTCTGCACCCGTAAAGTATTGGTGCTTTTCTTTAAAAGCTTATTGAGAGAGAATCAGTATGGATTTGTCAAAAATTGGGTCATGCCTGTTGAATCTGAATGTTTTTGAAGAGATGATTAAAGTAGTGACAACAAAAAGTATTTGAATGGACTTCCAGGAAACATTTGAGAAAATCCCTCCCCAGAAACCACTAGCTAAAGTTGAAACTCATTGGATTGAAATGAGGTTATTAACATCCTTACAGAACTGATTGAGTGCAAGGAGATAATGAGCAGATATTGTGATAGACAGTATGTAATTAGTGGTGTCCCACAAAAATTGATGTTTAGACCTCAACCAAATACTAAATAACCAATCCACTGCCTAGAAGGTGTTAAACATCTCGAATTGCATTCATCCAGACAAATGGGAATTATTCTATTGCACTCCTGATTTGTACTAGATGGTAGAATGGTTGCGGAGTCAGGTGAATTGCTTGTCACAAAATTCCCAGCCTCTGATCTGCTGTTGTAGCCAGTGTGAGAGAGATTG
The DNA here is from genome assembly GCA_024679065.1 of Sphyrna mokarran. Classification (NCBI taxonomy): domain Eukaryota; kingdom Metazoa; phylum Chordata; class Chondrichthyes; order Carcharhiniformes; family Carcharhinidae; genus Sphyrna; species Sphyrna mokarran. The sequence continues at coordinate 5,975,815 of JAGIQG010000034.1, forward strand.
GTCCAACTAGCTTTCTGGTGAGTGGTAACTCTCAGATTATTAACGTGGGAGAAATTAGCAAGAGTGATGCTACTAAACGTCAAGGTTAGACTCACTCATGATGCAGTCATTGTCTGGTACTTGCATGGTGCAATTATTGCTTGCCGCCTATCAACCTGACCTGAATGCTGTTCCTGACTTGCTGCATACAGACAAGAGTATTTTGTTATGAGGACTTGGGAATGGAATTGTTCAATCAGCAGCATTCCCAATTCTGACCTCAAGGTGGAGGGGAGTTCATTGAAAAAGTTGTAGAAGGTGGTTTGGCCCAAGACAGTGCCCTGAAAGACTCCTGCAGCAACATCCTGGAACCGAGATAATTGGTGTTCAACTACTAAAATCATTTTTCTTTGTGCTAAGCATGACTTCAACCAATGGAGTCCTTCTTAATTCCCACTGACTTGAATTTAATGCCATGCTTGGTCAAATGCTGAAATGAGGTCCTAAGTAGTGAAGATTCATTTCTGACCCCTTTGATTATTTTCTGAACCGGCTCAGAATATTTTAATGATCTGCATTCCTGAAACACTATGTCTCATTGGATCTATATTACATATTGCTTCTCACCATTTATAAAATACCCCGCTCTATCCTATCTCCAATGCGATGACCTCACATTGAATTTCAAAGGAGACCATTTAGCACAGTTTTAAATATTCACTTAATTTATTAGTATCACTTTGTAATTACACTTTCCCATTTACTCTGCTTCACCACCTTTGTATTAGTCAAATTTGGATATGGTTGACATTTAAGCTGGTAATAAATATACTAAATAGTTGAGGTCTAAACACCTTGTGGGACACCATTTATTACATCCTACCCATCACAGTATCTGCTCATTATCTCCTTCCTCTTAACCAATTCCCTAAACAGTCAATAATCTCATTTCAATCCAATGAGTTTCAACTTTAGCTAGCAGTTTCTGAGGCAGGATTTTCTCAAATGTTTTCTGGAAGTCCATCCAATACATTTTGCTGTCCACTACTTTAATCATCTCTTCCAAAACATTCAGATTCAGCAGGTATGACCTAACCCTTGATAAATCCAAGCTGATTTTCTCAGCTGAAAATTTTAAACATCTTTAATCACCCTAAGTATGAACTCAAGCAATTTCCCAACAGTTTCCCCCTCAACTTTCTTATATTGAGGTTTAATAAGGAGAACTTTGCAAGCTTATAGTTAGGATATTTGGAAAGAAAAGCACCAAATGTATATTTTAAGGGAGCAGAAATCTATTCAGAAAACAGATCTTGCAACTTCAACATTTATTATCTCCTTTACAGCTTTATTTATGGTTAATTTCCCTCAGTAATAAAACAATGTTTTGTTTGCTTCGAGCTTAAATTACAAACTACTGCCTATTGCACCTGTTTTCACACAGCATAAGTCAATATTTCAGGACTGAAGTACTCCCTCAGTACTATACTGAGGTTTTAGTCAATTTATTAAACAGGGTTCCTCTCATTTGCTCCAGATATCCTTAGAAACCAATGCAATAATTGGGGAAATGGTCCCAGCTAGACAAGAACAGTAAGTTCACCAGGACTCTGCTGGTAAGCTGTACAATTTCAGGTATTTAATTTCCAATATACTTCAATATTGGTTTGAGGATAAGTGCACTGAAGCACTTTAAATTTAGTTACATCAGATGCATGAAAGAAAATAAAGATCCTACTAGAAATTACTGGATAGTGAACATTTGCACAAACATGAACTGTCCAATGACAGCTGCATGGATTTGTAAAGGACAAATATCTAATTTGTCTAACATGTCTAATCAACATATGTATTATTTTTACGTGTTTGTTATTGTGCTACATAAGGGAGTTCCTAAGAATGATATTTATATGGACTTCCAAAAGACATCTAAGCTTTCACGCAAGTGACTTAGCAAAACTGAAAACATATGAAATTTAAGGCAACACTTTTAACATTGATTATGTAGTGGAGTCAACACGGTAGGGTAAACTGTGTTTACCGCAGTGCAACGTCAGCATCTCCATATTACGTAGTAGGAAACAGACAATAAGGAAAATGGGTAGGATGCATTTAACGATACTCTCAGGGATCCTTATTAGGGGCTGGACTTTGCATTATGTTGATCACTTTTATGAAGGATTGGACTACCATATACATCTAAGTTTCTAAACAAGTGCTCAGTCAGTTTTGTAGATGGCAGTACAAGAATTTTTTCATTCTTTAATAAACATGGATATTCCTGGCAAGACCAGCAATTATCCATCTCCAATTGCCTTTGAACTGAGTGGCAGTTTAGGCCATTTTAGAGGGCAGTTAAGAATCAACTACATTACTGAGCATCACGTTTGATTTAATTGTCATATTAATATAGTGAAGTGTTTTTTGTGCACTGTACAAAGCATACCATACATGGGAAGGAAGTATTACAGTCACAGCTAAGATGTAGAGAAAGCAAATTGAATTAGAACATTGCGACAGAGTTTTAGAGAGTTAGACTAAAGCTTCAGAAGCATAGAACGAGAGTAAAAGATAGATATAAAAGGTATGCTGGACACAGCTTGCGAGAAGTTGCCTCACTCCGGTGTCATCTTGAGATGAACAGGAGATGTAGGTCAAAAATGGCAAAGATCGCAGATTTCCTTTCCTGAAGGATATTGGTGAACCAACAATAGTTTCAGGGTAACCATTACTGAGACTAGCTTTCATATTAATTGAATTTAAATTCCACCAGGCCGCCATCATAGATTTGAACCAATGCCTCCAGATCATCAGCTTGGGCTTCTGGATTATTAGAACAGTGACATTACCACAATGTATCCATCTTCTCAAAAGGACACTGCTTGATTGAGAAGATAGAACTTCACTAAGCACAGTTTCATCTGGAAAAGTGAGAGGCCATCCAAATTGATCTAAATTAGAGTATTTTCTGAATGGTGAGAAATTAGGAACTACAGAGCAAAGAGGTTTAGAATCCATGTACAGAAAAATACCTAGAAGAATAACAGAACTAATAGGGTTCGTGGAAATTTAGTGTTTATTTCAAAGGATGGGAATACATAGGGATGGAAGTTATGATACAACTGTGTAAAACTCTGGTTAGCTACAGTTCGGTTTTGGGCACAGGATCTGAGGAAGGATATACTAGAGGGATTGCACAAACTAATTGGGATACAAGCCTAGATTATGAAAAAGAGGTTCCTACTTGATGTTTAAGATGATTTATAAGATTTAATCAGAGAAAAGAAAAAAGGTAGAAACTGACAGATCATGTAAATACAGGTATGAGAGGCTAAATACGTTAGTGGGCAAAATTGAAAAATTTGAAGGCACGCATTATTCAAGCGCCATCAGCAAGGCTTTAAGAAGACATGGTTACGAGAAGGTAACGAGCAGGAACGAGAATATAAAAACATAAGAACTAGGACCAGGAGTAAGCAATTCAATCCCTCAGGTCTGCTCCATTGCCATTCATTCAATCATGGCTGATGTTGTCTGGATTTCAAATCCACTTTTTCCCAGGGCAGAAATGACAATTACGAGGGGCATGAGTTCAAGGTAAAGTGGGGAGATTCAGTACAGATGTACGGGGCAAATTTTTTTTTATATTCACAAAGGATGGTGGGGGGCCTGGAATATATTGCCGAGTGAGGTGGTTGAGACAAATACATTAGCAACATTTAAGACTTATCTGGATAGACACAAGAACAGGCGGAAAATAGTCGGATACAGGCAGTTGGTCAAGATAGGACAGTGATCAGCACAGGCTTAGTGAGTCGAAGGGCCTGTTCCCTGTACTATTTTGTTCACTTTCCTGTCTGTTCTCCATATCCTTTCAACCCATTACTAATTAAACATCCATTTTAGCTCAAATTTACTTAATGTCCTTGTGTCCACTACACTCTGGGGCAATGAATTCCACAGAGTCATGATCCTTTGAGAGAAGTAATTTCTCATGTGTTTTAGATCTGCTGCTGCTTATTCTGAAACTATGACTCTAGATTACCCCACAAGAGAAAGCATCCACTATGTCTCAAATTGGCTAAAATACCTTCTATCCTTGCCTCCAAGTCATGAATCTAGATTGTTAATAGTTGGGGCCCCAAGGATCAAACTTGTGGCACCCCACCAGTTACATCTTGCCAACCAGAAAAAATGCATTTATCCTAACTCTGTGCCTTCTGATTGTCAGTCTTCTATCCAATCTAATAAATTACTCCTAATCCCATGTGATTGTATCTTGTGTAGTAATTTGCTATGCAGCACCTTATCAAACACCTCTCTGAAGTCCAGATATACTACATCTACAGGAACCCCATTATCCACTTGGCTTATTACATCTAAGAACTCTAACAAATCAATGACTTATCCTTCATAAAACCATGACAACTCCAATTGATTGCAATTTGACTTTCCAAGTGTCCTATTATTGCTTTCTTAATAATGGATTCTAACAGTTTGCCAACAAATGTTAATTTAACTAGTTTTTAAGTTTCCTACTTTCTGCCTCCCTCCCTTTATGAGGAAGGGTGTTACATTAGCATTTTGCCAATTCACTAGAACTTTCATGCATCCAGGGAATTTAGGAATACTTTAACCAATGGATTCATTATCTCTGCTGCCATTTCCTTTAATATGCTAGGATGTGGACCATCATGTCTGCTTTCAGTCCAAATAGTTTGAGTGCTATTTCCCTATTTAATGATGTTTGCTCCAACTTCCTCCCTTTCTAGTTCCTCTGTATTATTGTTCCTATTGAGATGACACTAGTGCCCTCCACTGTGAAAACTGAGGCAAAATATTGATTTAGCATCACTTCCATTTCTGTGTTCCTCACTATTAACTCCCAGTTTCATTCTCTAAAGGACCAACATTCACTTTAGCTACTCTCTTCCCTTTTGTATACTTTAGGAGCTTTTGCTATCCTTCGGGCAGCACACTGATAGTGGTTAGCACTGCTGTGTCTCAGTACCAGGAGCGCAGCCTCAATTGCTGATCTGGGTCAATGGCTGTACATGGTCTGCATTTTGTCCCCATGTTTGCATAGGTTTCCACCAGATGCTCCAGTTCCCTCCTACAGTCAGGAAGATGTGCTAACTAGATGCACTGGCTGTGATAAATTCTTCCTCAGTCCAAACAGATGCCAAATGTGGTGATTGGGGATTTTCACAGTAACTTCATTGCAGTACTAATGGAAGCCCACTTGTGACATTAATAAACTTAAACTCTTAATAGTTTGTGCTAGTTTTCTTTCACAAATAACCTTTGATCTTTTTATTATTTTAGAGACCCTTTGATGATCATTAAAAGCTTCCAATCATGCAATCTGCCACTAGCCTTTGCAATATTCTTTGCTTTAGTTTTTGTCTGTATTATCTTTAACTTCCTTGCTTAGCCATGGATGTTTTGTCCCCTCTTACCATTTTTTTCTTCCTTTTGGGAATATATTTTAGAAAATCTCTTTAAACAACTGCATTTTTCATGTGGATTTTTTTGGATTTAGCAAGGCTTTGAACATGGTCTGACATGACACTCTAGTCACAACAGTGAAAGCCCAGACAATCTAAAGTGATAAGTTGGATCCAAAATGGAATCAAGAGTAGAAAACAAAGGGTAATGGCTGTCAAATGCTTTTGGGACTGCATAGCTGTTAATATCAGAATTCCTACAAGGTTTATTCTAGGTCCCATATTGTGTATTGTATTCATCAATTATTTAGACTTAAAATAAAAGGGGCTGTGATCAAGAGCTTTGAAGATGATACAAAAATTGGTTGTGTGATGAACTTTAAGAACTGTTGACTGCAGGAAGTTATCAACAAGAGTAATTATTTCCCACTGCAACATAATTGCATGGGACATAATTGCTAGGATATTGAGAAGTGCGGAGGAATTTTAGAATGCATGCCCACAAATCCCTAAGGTAGCAGGATAGGTATTTAGGATGATTAAAAACAGCATACAATATAACAGCTAAGAGTTTTTTGTTGGAACCACATAAAACACTAGTTAGGCCACAGATAAGCATACTGTACATATTCTGGTCACCACATCAAAGGATATGACCACATTAGTGGATACACAAGAGCTTTATAAGGATATTACCAGGAGTGGAGCACTTTAGCTATGAGGGATGAATGGCTAGACCAGGACTGACTTTTGTAGTCAAGGCTGAGTGAAGATTTTAATTTGTGTATAAAATTGAAGAATCTAGCTAGTGAATAAGAACACAATTTCCTTAATCTAGGGGTTGTGAGAGGAATTAAGGGGCAGATAAGGAGGACTTTTTCATCCAGATGGAGATCTGGAACTCACTGCTTGAAAAAAAAATTATGGTGGCAGAAGTTCTCATCACATTTATGGATGTGAACTTGAAGTCATAACATAAGGCTATGTAACAAGAGCTGAAAACAGCATTAGGCTGGATGGCATTTTTCTCAACTGGTAAAGATGACGAGCTGAATGGGTTCAACTAACTAACTAACTAACTAACTAACTAACTAACTAACTAACTAACTAACTAACTAACTAACTAACCTTCAGTGACAGTCCAAAACAAGGGATAATTAAATTTAAGCAAGGCAGTTCAGGTGCGGTATCAGTGGAAATGACAATCTGAGACAAAGAGCACAAAGGGTAATGGCAATGTGGGACATTTCCTCACCTGGTCAATTGAAAAAGTTCAAAGAGACAGACACGTTTTAAGTATTACAGTAGATGGAACAAAACGGAGGTCTATTACAGGGCAACCATAAACTATTGGCATAACTGATTCAAATTTGAATTATGAGCTGAAATCCTGGACTGAACTCAAACACATCAGCTAACAGAAGCTAGAACTGAACCAAGTTAATTGTAAAATCAAGTGCCCAATCCTCAAACAGAAACTCCACATTCATTCAATAACTTGGGAGATTCAAACTCCAATGGTTTCCATGATCTTGTAAGAAGTCTCACAACACCAGGTTGAAGTCCAACAGGTTTATTTGGCAGCACAAGCCACTAGTTTTCGGAGCACTACTCCTTCATCAAGCGAATGGGAGTTCTGTTCACAAATAGGGCATATGAAGTCTCAATCTCAATTTACAAAATAATGGTTGGAATGCAAGTCTTTATAGGCAAAGAAGTCTTAAAGGTGCAATGCGATTGGAGTTAGCTAAATCTCACTAACTGTCCTGGCTGGAGACGATACACATCTCTTCAACCTGTGCTTAACACTCTCTCCACTCATTGTCTATACCTTTAAGACGTGATTACCTGTAAAGACTTGCATTCCAATCATAATTCTGTAAATTGAGTTTCTCGTTATATGCCCTGTTTGTGACCAGAACTCCCACTCACCTGAAGGGAAGCACTCCAAAAATGAGTGGCTTGCATTATCAAATAAACCTTTTGGACTTTAATCTGGTGTTGAAAAACTTAACTGTTTATCCCAATCCAACGCCAGCATCTCCGCCTGTTTTTCATGACCTCAACAGACCAAAATAAATTCAACATTATAACCAACATGTATTTTCAGCTGATCTTTAAAATCAGATAACAGAAAGTTTTAAGTACTATAAATGGAAATATGATCTCGGTTAATGTACACTCAATCTTATAACAAAAGCTTTCACATTCAAAACACATTAATATCCTGATCTCTAAATATCCTGAAAACTTTAAACTGGGTGTAAATATCAAAATTAGGTTCAAATTGCAACATGATTTTGTTTGCCCTGAAATGTGTGTTTTTTCTGCAATATTAATAAACTTGCAAGCATGACCAGTGCAGGCAAAAGTACATTTTACCTGATGCATAGCAAACAATTATGCAAAGCAACAGGATTTTAGATTACTCTAGTTCATTTAATCCGCAGATAAAATAAATGCATTTCTGCTGCATTAAGCTTACTGTGAATTGATCACAAGATTACACAAGGCGAGTTTAATTAGTTTTTGTTCAAATGCATATTTCAGTTAGGAATAAATTTGAAATAGTTGTTTGAATGTTTTTATTTACTCTATTAATTTGTTATGGCCATTGTGCATTAGAAAATTTTACTTGACATAGCTTAGGAATCTTTCCACGTACTCACTCTCTTACGACAGTGAAATGAATGGTAGATCTCAGGTACAAATTATCGCACATTTGAAGATATTCATACACTAAAACTAGTTTCCAATTTTCAGTCCTCTCCTTTTTGCTACACTAAATACTTAACCCATCCACGGTGGGGGCTCTGCAAAAATGAAATGCACATTTCTCTGGTCAAAATAACAGCTGTACTTAGGCATAGTGGTGCTCATCTATAAGTAATATTGCAAATACTTGGATTACAAACAAATGCAGCATAATTCTGGTGAACGGCAGGAGAATCCTCTTAGACCAAATAGCGGTAGCAGTATTCCACTAATAACTACAACCTCAAACATTAAATTTAAAGACTATACTGCTAGTCCAATTACTTTGACCATGAAGTTTATTCATCAGCTGAAGCAAAATCTAACTTTTCCATAGATCAATAATCTTTCAAACTATGGCATGGAGAAATTCTTTGACAGTCAGTTTGTATTACATATAAAATCTTGATTTCACAATAGTCTTATTTTTTCCATAAATGCCAGCTCAATTTATTTGACAAGACCTACAAATGATTCATTCTATCCACTTGGGTCGTCAAAAACTAGTCGATGGATTCCAGAAGCAAGTGCTTTTTAATCCAAGTAACAAATGCAAAAACGGGAGAACTAGTCAATTTTCTCAATCAATGTAGTCTGGGAATGATTAGGGGATTGTTGCACTCCTAGCACCACTGCAGAGTTAAAACATAAATTAGGATAAAAATCTATTACTGTCTGGACTACACCAATTCAGCTACTCACTACCTCAATGAGAGAGTTGGAGCATGCAAGGATAATTGAAGTCACCCATTTTCAATAAATCTGTTTTGCTGATTCCCATGAACTGCTTAAAGATTCAAATGTGATGCATTGTATTTCTAGTACAGTGAAAGATGGATGCATTATTAACCGTAAATTGAAAACAATGAAATCACTGACGATTAAAAGGCAAAAAAAAAAGACAAAAAAGGCAAGACAAAAAAAATCAGCTTCCCAAATGGCTGAAAGGGAGCATGATGGGAAGAGGCAGTGTCTTGCCAGTGTGAAAGCCACATTAGGCCTACTACATTGCAGCTTTGCACAAGATTACATATCAAAATGTTACAAATGTTCTTGTTCTCAAATATCTTCAAAGCAGCTGTATAAAAAGTAGATGCTCTGGTGAACTAAGGGATGAAAAATCTGGAGATTCTGAATTGAAATTAGAGCTCCTCAATCTAGACTGCAGTTACAGCTGACACCTGCATTCACTGAACATTTCCGAGTACAAGTCAGAATAAATTTCCAAAGTTTTTGCAAAATAAAGCATTTGCAGTCTAGCAACGTAGCAGTTAAAGATAATCCATTAGCACCCATATTCAACTATGCATTGTAAGCAGAGGTCTAGAAATCAAATTCTATCCTCATCTGAATTACACAAAAGCACTATGATTCAATCATGAAGGGCAAGAAGGACTGATCTTCTTCCCTCCCAGAAGAGCTAAAAAAAGTTATTTGCAGCAATATTTCCAAAAAACATTGGGACAATGGCAATGAGTATATTTTAGAGTATCAGTTCCTTGGTTGTGCCGATTTTTTTTATTCCTTGACTCACGGAATATGGGTACCACTTCAAAACCAGCATTTATTGCCACCTCTAAATGCTCACAAGATGGTTAGCTATCTTGAACTGTTGCAGTCCATGTAATGAATGTACTCTTAAAATGCTGTTAGGCAAGAGCTAGGGGATGTTAGGGATCTAGAGGAGTATAAGGTGTGTAGAAGGGAACTTAAAAAGGAAATTAGGAGAGTCAGAAGGGGTCATGAGAAGGCCTTGGTAGGTAAGATTAAGGAGAATCCCAAGGCCTTCTACAAATATGTAGAAAGTAAAAGGATGAGAAGAGAAGGGATAGGGCCTATAAAAGGTGGAGGGGGAAAAGTCTGTGTGAATCCGGAAGAAATGGCAGGACATGCTTAACAAGTACTTTGCCTCAGTATTCACGGTGGAAAGTGAACTGGGAGATCGGACTGCAGGTTTGAGGCATACGAAAAAGATTGAATATGTGGATGTTAGGAAAGAGGATGTGTTAAATTCCATCAAGATAGACAAGTCACCGGGACCGGATGGGATGTACCCCAGGTTATTGTGGGAGGTGAGGGAAGTGGTTGCAGTGCCCCTGGCGACGATATTTGCATCGTCCATGGAAACAGGAGAGGTTCCGGAGGATTGCGGATGTAGTTCCTATCTTTAAGAAAGGGAACAGGGATAGTCCAGGAAATTACCGACCGGTGAGTCTGACTTCAGTGGTTGGTAAGCTGATGAAGAGGCTTCTGAGGGAAAGATATATGAACATTTGGAGAAGTTTGGACTGATTAGAAATAGTCAGCATGGTTTTTGTCAAGGGCAGGTCATGCCTTATGAGCCTAGTGGAGTTCTTCGAAAATGTGACTGAACACATTGACGAAGGAAGGGCGGTGGACGTAGTGTACATGGACTTTAGCAAGGCATTTGATAAGATCCCCCATGCAAGGCTTCTGGAGAAGGTGAGAGGGCATGGGATCCAAGGGGCTTTGGCCTTGTGGATCCAGAATTAGCTTGCTGGCAGAAAGCAGAGGGTGGTTGTGGATGGGTCTTGTTCTGCATGGAGGTCGGTAACCAGTGGAGTGCCCCAGGGATCTGTTCTGGGACCCTTGTTGTTTGTCATTTTCATAAATGACCTGGATGGGTTAGTAAGTTCGCCGACAATACAAAAGGTCAGTGGTGTTGTGGATGGTCTGGAGGGATGTCAAAAGTTGCAGCAGGACACAGACAGGATGCAAGACTGGGCGGAGAAGTGGCAGACGGACTTCAACACGGATAAACGTGTAGTGGTCCATTTTGGCAGGAATAATGGGATGAAGGAGTACAATATAAGGGGTAGGAGTCTTAGCTGTGTTGTAGAGCAGAAGGATCTCGGGGTCCAGGTCCATAGGTCTCAAATCAGCCTCGCAGGTGCAGGAAGTAGTCAAGAAGGCGTACGGTGTACTGACCTTCATTAATCGAGGAAGAGAGTTTAGGAGTCAGGAGGTAATGATGCAGCTCTAAGACTCTTGTCTTATAGTTTTGGAGTATTGCGCGCAGTTCTGGTCGCCTCACTATAGGAAGGATGTAGAGGCTATTGAGAGAGTGCAGAGGAGATTTACAAGGATGCTGCCTGGATTGGGAGGCAGGCCTTATGAAGATAGGTTGAGGGAGCTGGGACTCTTCTCACTGGAGAGACGTAGGTTGAGAGGCGACCTGATAGAGGTTTATAAAATGTTGAGAGGGATAGATAGGGTGGACTCTCAGAGACTATTTCCCCAAGCTGAAATGGTCACTACGAGAGGACACAGATTTAAGGTGCAGGGAAGCAAATACAAAGGAGATGTCAGGGGTAGGTTTTTCACTCAGAGGGTGGTGAGTGAATGGAACCGACTGCCGTCGGAGGTTGTCGAGGCAAACTCACTGGGGTCTTTTAAAAGACTTCTGGATGAGTATATGGAAAAGAATAGGATAGGGGGTTATAGATAGGTCTGTGGATTGGTAGATGTGATCGGCGCAACTCGTGGCCGAAGGGCCTGTTTGTGCTGTACTGTTCTATGTTCTTGATACAGTGACATATTCCCAACCAGGATGATATACAACTTGCAGGTGGAATTCATGTAATTGCTGCATTTGCCCTTTCAGGTAGTAGCAGTTCCACGATTAGGAAGTGCTGCCAAAAAAGCCCTGGTTACAGTTATCTTGCACAGATGGTACATACTGTAGTCAACTTGCATCAACACTGGACAGAGTGAATGTTTAAAATCAAGAAAGCAGTTTTGTCCTGAATGGAGTCAAGATTCATGCTGTTTGGGAGTACACTCAGCCAGGTGGAGAGCATCCTTTCAAATTCTTGACTTGTCCTTGTAGTTGATTAAATGGCTTTGAGACATCAGGAGGTAAATCACTCATTTCGGAGTTGCAGAGCAGACTCAATGACTGACTGGTCTAATTCTGCTCCAATATTTTATTGTACAGCATGGTTGGTTCAGCTAACTTGCTAGTCAATGATTATCCCTACAAAGTTTATTGGGAGTTGCAGGTTTTCGATGATAGTAATCCCATAGAATATCATGGAAGTGGACACAGTCTCATTCTTGTTGGGAATAATGATAATCTCAAACAGAGTAAGCGTACTTTCCAGGTTTAATGCATCATCATTACATTGGCAAACATTGAACTATGCACAGCTTAAAACAAAAAAATGCTGGAAAATCTCAATGATGACTCCCAAAGGGTCATCTGCACTTAAACGTCAGCTCTTTTCTCTGAGATACTGCAAGGAGATTTTCCAGCATTGTCTCTTCTGGTTTCAGATTCCAGCATCTGCAGTAATTTGTTTTTATCTGCACAGCCTAAGATTTTAATCTGGGATTTTCTTGAACTATTTGCTAATTTATGCTTGGTGAGTTAATCAAAGGATATTATATAGTGCCACTGGTAAACTGGAAAGCAGAAATAAAAATCAATAGTTCTCCCATTCATATAGCAGCAACATTTTTGTTAAAATAGAAAACCACTTCCGCAAATATTAAACTGCTGTTCATTTGCTCTGGTTGTTACAGAACAAGTTCCAGAGGTTGATACAGTCCACACACAAGTGATATAGCTTACAAATATTTTATACGCTCCACTTCAAACTGTTGACTACCATTTCTCACCTCAATTATTCTAACGCCTGCCATTATCTTCTAAAGTCTGAAATTCTCCCCCTTAAAATTCAAAAATGTTTGAACAAGTAAGTATTACAATCCTGTTTGCAAAACAATAGGGAAATTTCCCTCACTATTCTAAAAGGGAAAACAGACTCAGTAAAGTACCATTGAACTGTTGGAAATTTTTCTGCTTAGCATCCATCGCTCCTACCCTAAAAAAACACACACTAATTTATGATTTTAGAGTTTGTTGAAGGCAAAGAATGACATATGCTGTTATTAATGCACAAACTGGCTAAAAGAATTGTGCACAAAGGGAAAGGTATGCTTGACCTGAAAAACAAATTACTGCTCAATGTATGGCACAAATTGAGATCCTTCAAGACAAACTGATCAAGAAAGTAAAGTCCATGGTATCTAAGGCAAAGTGGCACATTGGATCCAAAATTGGCTGAGAGGTGGGAAGGAGAGCGTGATGGTAGAGGCATGCTCCTGTGCCTGGAAGTCTGCTTCCTGTAGGATTCCACAGTGTTCAGTGTGGTGCCTTTGCTATTTGTCATGGATATTAACGATTTGGACTTAAGAAACATGAACAAGAAGTTCACAGATGACAAATTGGTAAGGCGGTGTGTAGTGAGGATAACTATAGACTGCAGAAGGAAATCAATGCACTGATTAGGTGGGCGGAGTAGTTGCAAATGGAATTCAACTCAGAAAAGAGAAGGTAATGGTATCTAACAAGAGAAAAAATTATGCTATGAATGACAGGACCCTGAAAAATACTGAAGTTCAGAGGGAATTCAAGAATATATATCCAGGTCCCTCAAAGTGGCAGGGCAGGTAAATAAGTTAAGAAAGCATACAGGATACTTGCCTGTATTAGCTGAGGCATAGAAGACAAGTACCAGGAGGTCATGCTGGAACCATATAAAGTGCTGGTTAGGCCACAAGTGGAGCACTGCATGTAGTTCTGGTCACCGTATTATGGTAAGGATGTAATTGCACTCGGGATGCAGAGAAGATTTACTAGGATAGTACATAGGCTGGCAAGTCTGAGCTCTGAGGAAAGACTGGATAGGCCAGGGCTAGTTTCCTTGGAATAATCAAGGTTGAGGGGGGACTTGATAAGAGGCACATGACAATTAACAGGGGCACAGATAGCAGGATAAAAGATAGGTGGATAGGATCATAGAAATCCTGCAGTGCAAAGGAGGCCATTCAGCCCATTGTTGTCAGTGCAGGCTCAATCTCACCCAGGCCCTACCATCTTAACCTAATATAGTTACCCTGCTAATAACCTTGACACTAAGGGTAATTTACCACAGCCAATAACCTAACTCACATATCTTTGAACTGTAGGAAGAAACCGGAGTATCCAGAGGAATCAACCAAACCCAGAATTGAACCTGGGTCGCTGGCACTGTGAGGCAGCAATGCTAACCAATGTGCCACTATGCCACTCCAAGGGAGGAAGGTACTTTTTCATTAACCGAGAGGTCAACAGCCAAAGGGGCAGAGACTTAAGGTAAGTAGAAGACTAAGAGTTGAGGAGTTTTTTTCACCTAAAGGGTGATGACAGTCTGGAACACTTGTGAAAGAAGAGTTCTGACTCAACTATCTTAACATTTACTAAGAGTTTAGGTATTCACTTCCACTGCCGTAACCTTCAGGATTATGGAACAAGCAATGGAAAATGGGGTAAGAATCAATGTGAACATGGACCAAATGACCACCATTTACCACTGTAAACTATGAACCTATGAATGTTACATTTACTCATTACTTGCCTGCTAAAACAGTTTTTAATAACTAACTGCACCAGTACATCTTTAATGTAATAATGTTAAATAATTTTTGTCCAGAAAGTTAATTATAAGTAGTCTCATTCCTGCAGATTATGAATTGTTTAAAATGTCACCATTTAAATCTAACTTTTGTCTATTTCTCAGTACTTAATTTGAGACCGAATTCCCCAATTCATCCTTCTATTCTGCCTCTATTCCTCAATCCTCTAACCTAATTACTTGAGATGCATCGATTTCCTATTTTTCATCAAGTTCCAGGTTCTTTTTCCACACACAGCATAATCATCAGCTCATTCATCCAACACTTAAGATGCAAATTTACAATTCCAAGTATAACTAAAATGGCACATTGCAAAACATTCCACTGGGAACTATTATTATTTAGGTTTAATAATTGCCTACAGAGTAGTTTCAGGCTAAGCCTGTCATGTTTGCCATCATCACATGTTCTTCCACTAAAATTCTTGACCTACTTCCCCTCCAATCAGAACAGCAGATAAAATAGTTGAGTGTCTCAAGCGCATTGTGGGGGGACAGCTGTGCGATTGCATCTTCATGTACTTCGCTTACTCTTCACTGATCTGAGATGGTAGCCTTCAGTATTCAACAGAACACTACCATCAGTAGAAACTAGGATTCCACCAATTTTAACCAACATAAGTTAGGTGCAAGACATACTCAGCAAGTTTTGGCAGCATCCATGGACAAAGAAACCGCTAACATGTCTAGTCTGTGACCTTTTATTGGACTCCAGTATTCAAGGGAACAGCACCATCAATTCATAAGGTAGCCATGTTCGCATGTGATTACCCATGGACTCAAGAACATTCACATCCTTTTGTTATTGTTCAGTGGGGGAAAAGGAGTAATAAAGATCAAGACTACAGTAACAGAATGAATTATGAATCTTCAATATCCTCACAGGTCACAATTGAAACATTTACTGCTTCTCTCTCCAGATGCAAGCAAGTTAGGTTTATGTTTAATTTCTAGCATCTGCTTTTATGTCAAATATGACATTTCCTATCATAACGGACACATTTTCTGCCCGTCTCTAGTTGTCTTGATGGAAGCTAGTCCTCCACTTCCAGCACACTTGTTTCATGCAGAGACGGTGCTGTTGGGTGGGAAATTTCAGAACCAGATCTGGAAGGAACAGCATCACATCAAGCCAAGGTGCTTGATTTGGAATTTGACATTTCCAAAGAATAACTGCTCCAGGTAATAGAAACTCGGGTTGAAGTGCCTTCATAAATCCCCTTGTTGTGCCCACTACATTATATGTACTACAGCCACATGCACAAATCCAGAGTGAATGAAGAATCCTGTGCTGGGGAACCAACCAAGCAAACTACTTTGCTTCTGCAGTGTTTAGCTTCCTGAACATTTTTGCTGATGCACCCAGCCATTTGAATGATTTTTGTTTTACACATGCTCGATTGGCTCAGAAGGGGTCAGGTGTAGCCAGTCAGTGCACACAGTTTGTCCTACATCATTGTTGATGTGGTCAATCCAGTTAAGCTGATTAATTGCAAAAAATTATAAAAGATGTTGGTGATTGGTGACTTATTGATTGTGCTAAAGACCAAGATGTGGTGGGATGGGCACTCTGATTCAAATCGTTCATAATTTGGCTGCAAATGTTCCATGCCAAGCATCCTTTGACAGAACTTTTCAAACTCATGACTCAATCAGCTAGAATAGGGAAATAATACTTGTGAACACCACCACCACAAGTTCTCTCCCAAGCCACATATCATCCTTGTGTGGAACCATATTGCATTTGTTCTCAGTCACTAGGTTAAAATTCTGAAACATCCTTAACAGCAGTATGGGTGCTTCAGATGGACTTACAGTTCGAGAAGGTAGTTCATCAACACCTTTGAGAGCGGTTAGCAAAGGCAACCAATGCTGACCTTGCCAGCGATACTCATAGCCCACGAAAGGATATTAAAAATAGACAACTCAAACCTGGATGTTATAAGCTGAGATGGCCTATCTTGTCACTTCAAGAGGTGTTCAGTGAACAGAACAAAATCTCAAACAGCCTAACTCCTAATCTTAAGGCAGAGGAATGGTCACTCTATCCTATGGCTATGAACCATTCTTTGACAACCATGACAATCATCCTCCACTGGTACAAGGTCCCTGAAGGGTTTTCCCCATGTTCTGTCACTAATCAGCATTCTGCTAGTATTTCTTGATGCCACACTCAGATGCTGCTTTGATGTCAATATTACAATAGAGCTCAAGATACTGGCTTTTAAAAACATATGATTAATTTACCAAATATACCAGTCAAGACAAAATGTGTGTGAAGCAAGCACCTGTCACTTTGAAAATAAGTACTGATGAAGAATAGTACAACTCTGCCCCTATACACAAATCCTACTCTCAAACAAATATATCACACATTATCTTCAATTGAGTTAATTCAGAGGAAACAAATTCACATCGAGATAATGGAAAGCCACTTTGAACTAGTTCAATGGATTTTAAGACAAGTGGTCATGGCCATTTATGGATAAATAGATTATATTTTATATTACATAGAAATAGGTTATTCAGCCAAATTATATTAGCATTCATGTTCCATACAAGCCTCTTACTTCACCTCATTCTATATATCTTTTCATTTCTTTCTCGCCCACACACTTATCTTGGGGAGTGGGACTCGCTAATTTGCCTTTGTAGGCAACAGCACGCATGTGACAAAACTAAGTCTCCTTTTGTGCTGTAACTATTCTATCATTTTAAAAAGAAGCTTCTTCTGAATTCCTTAGAGACCATCTTGCTTTCTCAGAAATGAGAGTCCCATACTGTTCGGTGATTCCTGGTAGTTGTACCCTCTTCCTTTAAATTTTTTTTTACACTTGCTCTGTTGCTTATATATAATTTTTGTAATATGGAGGGACAGGACTGTACACAGTACTTCAGGTGCAGCCTAGCAAAGCTTTTCTACAAGTTTAACATAAATTCTCACATCCTCTGTTTTAAGAAACAAATCCAATGACTTTGTACTTTTTATGCCTTTGATAACCTGCAATACTACAAATAAAGATTTGAGAATCTGTTCTTTGAATTTCCATTATGCCTTTACCATGTTTACAAAAAACATTCATTCATTTTGGTAGGACAAACTTGAATGCGGATTACAGGGTCAGCGAGAGGGTTCTGAGGAATAGAACAAAGAACAATGCTCAGCTATTTTTCAAGCAGCTGGCCTCTTATCCATCCTATCAACATCTCTCACTAACTTAGAAGGGGAGGAGTAGAGCATTAGTTATTGTAGACTCCATAGTTAGGGGGACAGGAGGTGGTTCTGTGAGAATGAAAGAGACACAGTTGAAGTGCCATAGTCATTACGTCTCGGATTGTGTTTTCAAGATCCGTAAGGGAGGAGACCAACCCCAAGTTGTGGTCCACATAGGCACCGATGACACAGGTAGGAAAAGGAATGAGGCTGTGAGGCAGAAATTCAGAGAATTAGTGTTGTCCCTTGCCACGTGCTAGTGAGCGGCAGAATAGGGACAGTAGTTGACCACATGGCTACAGAAATGGTGTAGGAGTGAAAGATTTAGATACCTGGATAATTGGGGTTCATTCTGGAGTAAGTGGGATCTCTCAAATAGGATGGTTTAACCTGGACCAAAGGAGTACCAATATCTTAGGGGATAAATTTGCTAATGCTCTTTGGGAGGGTTTAAACTAATTTAGCAGGGGGATAGGAATCTGGATTGCTGCTCCAGTGTACAGGAGGATGCAAGTAGTGAGATCATGAATCAGGTTTCAAGGTCACAGGAGTGTACCAGCAGGCAGGAAGGTGGTTTGAAGTGTATCTACTTCAATGCCAGGAGCTTCCGGAATAAGATGTGTGAACTTGCAGTGCGGGTTGATACCTGGGACTTCAATGTTGTGGCCATTTTGGAGACGGATTGTGCAGGGACAGAAATGGTTGTTGCAGGTTCCAGGGTTTAGATGTTTCAGTAAGATCAGGGAAGGTGGTTAAAAAAAAAAGGGGGAGGTGTGGCATTGGTAGCCAAGGACAGTATTACAGTGGCAGAAAGGACATTTGATGAGAACTTGTCTACTATACAGTATGGGTTGAGGTTAGAAACAGGAAAGGAAAGGTCACCCTATTGTGAGTTTTCTATAGGTCTCCGAAAAGTTGCAGAGGAAAGGATTGCAAAGATGATCCTGGATAAGAGCGAAAGTAACAGGGTAGTTTTTATAGGGGACTTTAATTTTACAAATACTGACTGGAAATGCTACAGTCAGAATACTTTAGATGGATCAGTTTTTGTCCAATGCGTGCAAAAGGGTTTCTTGACACAGCATGTAGATAGACCAACAGGAAGCAAGGCCACATTGGATTTAGTACTGGGTAACAAACTAGGCCAGATGTTAGATTTGAGGTAGGTGAGCACTTTGATGAAAGCTACCACAATTCAGTTACATTTACTTTAGCGATGGAAAGAGATAGGTATATACTGCAGGGCAAGAGTTATAACTGGGGGAAAAGAAAATTATGATACGATTAGGCGAGATTTAGGATGCATAAGATGGGGAAGAAATTTGCAGGGATGGGCACAATTGAAATGTGGAGTTTGTTCAAGGAAGTTGTCAGACAGGGAAGAAGTGGGGAAGCGAGGGAACTGTGGTTTACTAAAGTTGAATCTCGTGAAGAGGAAGGAAGAGACTTACGTGAAGATGAGACATGAAGGCTCAGTTAAGGCACTTGAGAATTACAAGTTAACCAGAAAGAACCTAAAGAGAGCGCTGAGAAGAGCCAGGGGAAGACATGAGAAGGCAGGTAGGATCAAGGAAAGCCTTTTATAGGTATGTCAGGAATAAAAGAATAACTAGGATAAGATTAGGGCCAGTCAAGGACATTAGGGGGAAGTCCAAAAAGATAGGAGAGGCACTAAATGAATATGTTTCATCAGTATTCACACAGGAAAAAGACAATGTTGTCAAAGAGAATACTGAGATACAGGCTATTAAACTGAATTGAGGATCATAAGGTGGTGGTGTTAACAATTCTGAAAAGTGTGAAAATAGATAAGTTCCCAGGGGCAGATGGGATTTATGCTAGGATTCTCTGGGAAGCTAGGGATGAGATTGCAGAACCTTTGGCTTTGATCTTTATGTCATCATTGTCTACAGGAATAGTGCCAGAAGACTGGAGGATAATAAATGGTGTCCCTTGTTCAAGAAGGGGAGTAGAGACAACGCTGTGAGCCTTACTTCTGTTGCGGGCAAAGCTTTGGAAAGAATTATGAGAGTTAGAATTTATCATCTAGAAAGGAACAATGTGATGAGGGATAGTCAATAGTTTTGTGAAGGGTAGGTCATGCCTCATAAACCTTAGAGTTCTTTGAGAAGTGACCAAAGAGGTGGACGAGGATAAAGCAGTTGATGTGATGTATGTGCATTTTAGTAAACCGTTTGATAAGGTTCCCCACAGCAGACTATTGCAGAAAATATGGAGACATGGGATTGAGGATGATTTTGCAGTTTGAATCACAAATTGATTAGTTGAAAGAAGACAGAGGGTGGTGATTGATGGGAAATGTTTATCATGGAGTTCAGTTACTAGTGATGTACTGCAAGGATCTGTTTTAGGGCCATTACTGTTTGTCATTTTTATAAATGATTTGGATGAGAGTGTAGAAGGATGGGTTAGTAAATTTGCAGATGACAAAGTTGGTGGAATTGGGGACAGTGTGGAAGGATGTTGCAGGTTACAGAGGGACATAGATAAGCTGCAGAGCTGGGCTGAGAAGTGACAAATGGAGTTTAATGCTGAAAAGTATAACGTGATTCACTTTGGAAGGAGTAACAGGAAAATAGAGTACTGGGCTAATGGTAAGATATTTGGTAGCACAGATGAGTAGAGAGATGTGTCCATGCCCACAGATCCCTGAAAGTTGGCACCTAGGTTGACTGGGTTATTAAGAAGGTGTACAGTGTGTTAGCTTTTATTGGTAGAGGGATTGAGTTTTGGGGTCATGATATCATGTTGCATCTATATACAACTCTGATGCAGCTGCACTTGGAGTATTGTGCACAGTTCTGGTCACCACATTATAAGAAAAACATGGAAGCATTGGAAAGGGTGCAAAGAAGATTTACTGGGATGTTGCCTGGCATGGCGGGAAGGTCTTATGAGGAAAAGCTGAGTAACTTCAGGCTATTTTTGTTAGAAGGTTAAGAGACAACTTAAAGGGATACAAGATGCTCAGAAGATTAGATGGGTGGACAGCGTGAACCTTCTTCCTCGGATGGTGATGGCTAGGATGAGGAGACATAGCTTTAAATTGAGCGGTGACAGATATAGCTCAGATGTCAAAGGTAGGTTCTTTACTCAGTAGTAAGGACACACAACGCCCTTCCTACAATAGTAGTGCACTCGTCAACATTAAGAGCATTTAAAGGGTCATTGGATAAGCATGTGGATGATATTGGAATAGTGCAAGTTAGATGGGCTATAGATTCGTTTCACAGGTCAGCGCAACATCAAGGGAGAAGGGCCTGTACTGTGCTGTAATGTTCAACATTGAAATTGATTTGCCATTTACACAGGCATTCTGGAAGTTTAACATCTTATATTTTGTGCATGAACAAAATGGCTGAATACCTCCTTCACCATTTCTATTAATCTAAGCATTAAACCACATCCTACAATCTTGCATACCTTCGTTTATTTTGTACTTACAATTTCAGAATCCAAATCATTTATGCAAATAGACAGTAATTCAGCACCTGTCTCTATGGAACACTATCCCAATCCGAATACTAGAAACCTCTGCTGTTTTGTTTTGCAGCCATTTTATTCTGTAGTATCCTCCTTGTTCCTTGACTCAACATACTTAGTAGACTCATGATTAAGTTCAGTGTACTACTTTATCACAGATCTTTTAAAAGTCTGACTAATTTGTTACATTATCCCTTGTCACTTTGCCAAAGAAGGCCAAAGCATGGCCTTCCATTGTGAAATTTTTCTTGATTTATATTTTCAGATACTACATGCTTTTCTAGTACACCCAACACTCCACTTACCACAAACATTATACTAACTGGTCTACAGTTCCATAGATTTACTCCTTTATTTAGAGAGATAGAAAAATATGGTGTTCACTAAATCTCATTGAACCTCCCCTCAGTTTTAATATTTCTGCCACTTGACTCACCACTCAATGGCAATGTCTCATCTCAGTATTCCTTTGGGTACTGATTTAATTGTAAAACCTTCACTCTATTTTTGATAATTTCATTTTAAGTAACCATTCATAATTGTTTTGACTTCTTTCCAAATGCCTACATATATTTTTCCATCCTTTTTTCCCAAGTACTTCATGTACACTTTAGGTTCAATTTTGCTCCATCTCACGGTATCTCTCACTATTTATCCACAGTAGCCCATTAGTGGATAATGTGTGTTTTGTTAAACTGGAATATATTTCTTCTGAATTCTGATCACAGGAGAATTTCATAGTAACATCACTGCAGTGTTAATGTAAGCCTTATTTGTGACTAATAAATAAATTTTAGTCATCACTTAAAATATTTTCTAATTCAGCACCATTAGTGACATTATCCCTCAAATTTTCTTGTTTGGGTTTCTTTACATGTTTTAAAAATTTAAATTTAGATCACCATTACTTTGATGCTCCTCTATTCTTATTTCTCTTACTGGCTTGGTCCATTAGTTTATTTGGTTTACTTGAAATCTTATGATTCTTCAATGCCTTTTAGAGTCATAGTTTTTTTTACAGCACAGAAAGAGGCCTTTCAGCCCAATATATCTGTGCTAGCCATCAAGTACCTTTCTTTTCATATTTTCCAGCACTAGGACCACAGCCTTCATTGAACAAAGAACAAAACAGTACGGGAAACAGGCCCCTCGGCCCAACAAGCCCACACTGCCACCTCAATGTTCCCACCTCCATCCATGATCCCTGTCTATGTTTATAGAAATCTGCATTGGAACTAAATTGGCAAAACAAATTGTCCCTCAATTGTCTCACAAATCAGCCAAAGAGCACATCTTTGGGGTGTGGGAGGAAACCGGAGCACCCGGAGAAAACCCACGCAAGCAAGGGGAGAATACGCAAACTCCCACAGTCACAGGCCCAAATCCATGTATCTGCACTGCACAGTGATAGTCACTGAGCTGTCATGTTGCCCATCAAATGGTCCAGGTCAAGCGTACACTAACGATGTGAAGCAATAGGATACTCTTGAAAAATCCAAGAGCAGCCCTCTCACGACCCATCGCGTGTATGCCCCTTGTTAGGCAACAAGGCAGACCAAAATACCTGTAGGATAAAACAGAAATTCATCAATATCATTCACAATTTATACAATTCCCAGGGAACTCCTAAGGCTCATGATCCTTATTTTAAATCAGTATTCTAAATCCCTCCATCCCCATTCTGTTCATGTGCCCACCTAAATATCTCTTAAATAATTCCAGCATGCCTGTCTCCACCATCTTACCTGACAGTGCGTTCCATACCCCCACACCCCTGTGCGAAAAAACTCCTTCTAGAATCCAAATTATACCTTGCCCCCCTCATTCTAAGCCCATGACCCCTCGTGATATTTGATTCCAACCTAAGAAAAAGCTTACCACTGTTTATTTACACAATCTTATACACCTCTATTAGATCTCTTCTCAGTTTACGTCTTTCTAAGGGAAATAGCCCCAATTTGCCTAACCTCTTCTCGTAACTCAGACCTTCCATACCAGGCAGCATCCTGGTAAACCTCCTCTGCACTCTCTCCAGAATCTCCACATCCTTCCGGTAGTAAGATGACCAGAACTGGATGCACTATTCCAAATGAGGTCTAACCAACGTTCTATACAACTGCAACATTAAAGGCCAGCTCTTGTACTCTATACTCCTTCCTATAAAGGCTAGCATACCACATGCTTTCTTCACAACCTTCTCCACCTGCTCTGCCACCTTCAGAGACTTGTGCACCTGCACCCCCAGGTCCCTCTGCGTTTCTATACTCTTAATAGGTCTACCCTTTATCATATACTTCCCCCCTACATTCTTTCTCCCAAAATGTATCACCTCACATTTATCAGGATTGAATTCCATCTGCCATCTATCTGCCCAAGCTACCAGCCTGTTCCCTGCTGTATTGCCTGACAATGCTCCTCGCTATCCGCAAGTCCAGCCATCTTTGTATCGTCTGCAAACTTGCTGATCACTCCATTTACTCCCTGTTCCAAGTCATTTATATATATTACAAATAGAAGAGGTCCCAGTACCGAGCCCTGCGCCACACCACTAGTGACAGATCTCCAGCTAGAAAAACACCCTTCCACTATTACTCTGTCTCCTATTACCAAGCCAGTTACTTATCCATCTAGATACCTGTCCTTGTATTCCATAAGCCTTGACTTTTTTAACTAATCTCCCATGAGGGGCTTTGACAAACGTCTTACTGAAATCTATACAGACGACATCAATGACTCGTCCTTCGATCGTTTTTGTCACCTCCTCAAAAAATTCTACCAGATTCATGAGGCACGACCTCCTCTTGACAAAGCCTTGCTGTGTATCTCTAATCAGATTGCAACGCTCCAAGTGCCTATACATCCTAAGAATCCCCTCCAACAGCTTCCCTACCACTGATGTCAAACTCTCCAGCCTATAATCTCCAGGATTATCCCTACTACCCTTTTTAACGGTACAACATTAGCTATTCTCCAGTCCTCTGGGACCTCATCTGTGTCCGAAGAGACAAAGATTTGCGTCAGAGGCCCAGCAATTTCACCTCATGCCTCCCTAAGCAGCTTGGGGTAAATGCCATAAGGCCCTGGAGATTTATCAGTTTTAATGCTACCTAGAAGCTCTAACACTTCCTCCCTTGCTCTGGATGTTTCCCTCAAATGGTCTACAGCTCCCTGAGAGACAGGACCAGTCAACAAGCCCCTCTCCTTCGTGAATACGAACACAAAGTATTCATTCAGGATCTCCCCCATTCATTGGGCTCTAACCGCAGTTCCCCTCCTCTGTCCCTAAGAGGTCCGATTTTTCCTCTAACCACCCTTTTATTCCTAACATAGGATTAAAGAAAATCCAAAAGCTTTTTACTCCTATCTGCCAAAACATTTCATGCCCCCTTTTTGCCCTTCTAACTCCCCACGTGAGCTCCCTCCTACTCTCTCTATATTCCTCCAACGCTCTCCCCGTTGCTTTGACCTAACATACGCCTCTCTTTTCTTCCTAACCAAGTCCTCAATATCCCAGTAATCCACAGCTCTCTAATCCTACCTTTCCCATCCTTCCTGCAACCTTTACATTATTCCCTTGAAAGAATCCCACACGCCAAGCATGGACTTATCCTCAAACAACCTTTCCCAATCAGGCATTTCAAATGCTCATCTAATTACTTACTAAATGTTGAGAGTACCCATCTCTACCACCCTCTTCGGCAGTGAGTTCCAGATTCCCACCATCCTCTGGTGGAAAAAGCTTTTTCAATCATTTGACAGATTTTCCCACATTTCTTCTATGCCTTCCATTATATAGCTATGCTCTTTTTTCTGCTGTCCTTGTTTTGCTAATTATTCTATCTACTCTATTTCTTTCCTACCAATCTACATGGTTCTTCTTGCCTACCTGTTTCAGTTATTTTGACTACATTCAGTTCCTTGCAAACAACTATTTCCACAATCCTGCATCTAGTTTCAGATGCTGTGTACATTGCTGCATAGACTATTTAATTATTTCTATTAAGTCACAGTGGTTAATACTGCTGTCTCAGTACCAGGGAATCCAGGTTCAATTCCCAGCTTAGAACACTGTGTGGAGTTTGCACGTTCTTCCTGTGGGCTTCCTCCAGGTGCTCTGGTTTCCTCCCACAGTCCAAAGACAAGGTGGTAGGAGATGATGTCCTTGTTGAGATTAGTCACTAGAGAGGTGGTGCTTGATAGGCTAATGGGGCCGAGGGCAGATAAGTTCCCGGGACCAGATGGAATGCATCCCAGGGTTCTCAAAGAAATGGCAGAGGTGATAGTGGATGCCCTGGTAATAATCTTTCAAAATTCGCTGGACTCCGGAAAAGTGCCAGAAGGTTGGAAAATGGCTAATGTTACACCACTGTTTAAAAACAGTAGCAGACAGAAGGCAGGAAATTATAGGCTGGTTAGTTTAACGTCTGTAGTAGGAAAAATGTTTGAATCTGTAGTCAAAGCAGAAATAACGAGGCACCTGGATATGAACAGTTTGATCAGGCAGACGCAGCACGGATTTGTTAAGGGGAAGTCGTGCTTGACGAATTTATTGGAGTTCTATGAGAAAGTGACTAGTGCGGTAGATAGAGGGGAACCAGTGGATGTGGTGTTTTTGGATTTCCAGAAAGTGTTTGATAAGGTGCCTCACAAAAGATTGCTGCAGAAGGTTAAGGTGCAGGGAGTCAGGGGTAGGGTGCTAGATTGGATGAGGATTGGTTGTCTAAATAGGAAGCAGAGCGTAGGTATTAATGGATGATATTCTGATTGGCAGCTGCTGACTAGTGGAGTGCCCCAAGGTTCGGTGCTGGGGCCTCAACTATTTACCATCTACGTAGATGATCTAGAGGAAGGGGTAGCGTGCAGGGTGACGAAATTTGCTGATGACACGAAGATGAGTGGAAAAGCAAATTGCATGGAGGGTGTGGAAAGCCTGCAGAGGGATCTGGATAGGTTTAGTGAGTAGGCGAGGACCTGACAAGGGAATTAAAGGTTACGGGGAAAAAGCAGGAAAGTGGTACTGAACCACTACAGATCAGCCATGATCTTATTGAATGGCGGGGCAGGCTCGAGGGGCTGTATGGCCTACTCCTGCACCTATTTCTTATGTTCTTACACACTGGTTAGGAGCACTGGTATGCTAAATTCACCTTCAGTGTACCCAAATAGGCACTGGAGTGTGGCAATTAAGGATTTCACAGTAACTTCATTGCCTTGTTATTGCGAGCCTACTTGTGACTAAATAAACAAACTCATTCGACATCACGTTTTATTATACTTTTGCAGTATAATTTTCACCTGTTCCTGACCATTTGTTACCTTTCTTTGATCTGACTTTTATTCAACCATTTATCTTATCTTCAGGCTATTTTCACCAGATGACTGACTCCCAGCCTACGTCTTGCTAGTTTAAAATTTTACGTACAGCTCTATCCTTCCTTGGTACCATTGCAATTCAGTTGCCCGTCCTAATGCCACATTAATAGAACTGCTCCTTTCTGCACCCCTCTTCAGCTGCACATTTGCTTTTCTGATACCCCCAACCCTATGTCAATTAGAATGCACCTCAGTTAGCAAACTCAAGAATACAAACAGCAACACCCCTTTTCTTAAAATTTAGTTACTACGTCCAGATTGTTACAAACGTCAGTACAACTCATATAATTCTGTAAGCCTTTACATGACATGGAAGAAGGTACCAGCAGAATATTCAACAACCAATATTCAACAAACAACCAGGCGATACAGCAGGACATAGATAGGCTGGTAGCTTGGGCAGACAGATGGCAGATAGAATTCAATCCTGAAATGTGAGGTGATGCATTTCGGGAGAAAGAATGTAGGGGGGAGGTATATGATAAAGGGTAGACCTATTAAGAGTATAGAAACACAGAGGGACCTGGGGTGCAGGTGAACAAGTCTCTGAAGGTGGCAGAGCAAGTGGAGAAGGTTGTGAAGAAAGCATATAGTATGTTAGCCTTTATAGGAAGGGGTATAGAGTACAAGAGCTGGCCTTTAATGTTGCAGTTGTATAAAACGTTGGTTAGACATCATTTGGAATACTGCGTCCAGTTCTGGTCGCCTTACTACCGGAAGGACGTGGAGAGTCTGGAGAGAGTGCAGAGGAGGTTTACCAGGATGCTGCCTGGTATGGAAGGTCTGAGTTACGAGGAGAGGTTAGGCAAATTGGGACTGTTTTCCGTAGAAAGACGTAGACTTAGAGGAGATCTAATAGAGGTGTACAAGATTATGAGGGGTATAGATAGAGTAAACAGGGTTAAGCTTTTTCCTACGATGGACTCGAATAGCACGAGGGGTCACGGGCTTAGGGTGAGGGGGGTAAGGTATAATTTGGATGCTAGAGGGAGTTTTTTTCCACACAGAGGGTGGTGGGGGTATGGAATGCGCTGCCAAGTAAAGTGGTGGAGGCAGGTAGTCTGGAGTTATTTAAGAAATACTTAGATGGGCACATGAACAGAATAGGAATGGAGGGGTATAGAAAACTGATTTAAAATAGGGATCATGAGACTTGGGAGTCCCTGGGAAGTGAGTAAATAGATGATGGATGATATTGATGTATTTGTTTTTATCCTACAGGTGCTTTGGTCCACCTTGTTGTCTAACGAGGGGCATACACGCAATGGGTCGTGAGAGGACTGCTCTTGGATCTTTTGAGAGTATCCTACTGCTTCACGTTGTTCGTGTACGCTTGACCTGGACCATTTGATGGGCAACATGACAGTTCAGTGACTATCGCTGTGCTGTGCAGATACATGGATTTGTGCCTGTGTCTGTGGGAGTTTGCGCATTCTCCCCGTGCTTGCGTGGGTTTTCTCTAGGTGCTCCGGTTTCCTCCCACATCCCAAAGATGTGCTCTTAGGCTAACTGGCAAAACAAATTCTCCCTAAATAGTCTCAAATTTGGTTTTTAAATCCACTGATCTATAAACACGGACAGGGATCGCGGGTAGAGATGGGAACATCGGGGTGGTGGCGCGGGCTCATGGGCCGAAGGGCCTGTTTCGTTCTTTGTAACCAGACCAGCATAATTGTCACTTATTTAGTGAGGGAACAAAATTTCAAAATCAGTTCACCTTGCTTTTTCAAAAGATAATAGCTCACTTAATGTTACCTCAATAGCTATTTACATTCTATTCAATTTATTCTAATAAAAGTTTCTGTAGTCAAGTCCCTTGTACAGAGGATTCCACTTTAAACATCTTGGGTTCAACAGTACTATAACTCAAGTACTATCAAAAATGTTGCATCACACCAAACTTTAGCAGAATACTCAAAGAACAAAACAGCACGGGAAACAGGCCCTTCGGCCCAATGAGCCTACGCCACCACACTGATGCTCCCACCTCTACCTGCGATCCCTGTCTATGTTTATAGATCTATGGATTAAAAACCAAATGAGAGACAATTTAAGGAGAATTTGTTTTGCCAATTAGCCTAAGAGCACATCTTTGGGATGTGGGAGGAAACCGGAGCACCCGGAGAAAACCCACGCAAGCACGGGGAGAATGCGCAAACTCCCACAGACACAGGCCCAAATCCATGTATCTGCACAGCACAGCGATAGTCACTGAGCTGTCGTGTTGCCCATCAAATGGTCCAGGTCAAGCGTACACTAACGACGTGAAGCACTAGGATACTCTCGAAAAAAATCCAAGAGCAGTCCTCTCACGACCCATCGCGTGTATGCCCCTCGTTAGACAACAAGGTGGACCAAAGCACCTATAGGATAAAAACAAGTACATCAATATCATCATCTATTTACTCACTTCCCAGGGACTCCCAAGGCTCATGATCCCTATTTTAAATCAGTTTTCTATACCCCTCCATTCCCATTCTGTTCATGTGCCCATCTAAGTATTTCTTAAATAACTCCAGAGTACCTGCCTCCACCACTTTACTTGGCAGCGCATTCCATACCCCCACCACCCTCTGTGTGAAAAAACTCCCTCTAGCATCCAAATTATACCTTACCCCCCTCACCCTAAGCCCGTGACCCCTCGTGCTATTTGAGTCCATCTTAGGAAAAAGCTTAACCCTGTTTACTCTATCAATCCCCTTCAAAATCTTGTACACCTCGATCAGATCTCCTCTAAGTCTACGTCTTTCTAAGGAAAACAGTCCCAATTTGCCTAATCTCTCCTCATAACTCAGACCTTCCATACCAGGCAGCATCCTGGTAAACCTCCTCTGCACTCTCTCCAGAGTCTCCACGTCCTTCCGGTAGTAAGGCGACCAGAACTGGACGCAGTATTCCAAATGAGGTCTAACCAACGTTTCATACAACTGCAACATTAAAGGCCAGCTCTTGTACTCTATACCCCTTCCTATAAAGGCTAGCATACTATATGCTTTCTTCACAACCTCCTCCACTTGCTCTGCTTACTCCATCCAATACAAATCAATAAGACTAAAATTCTTTCCAACTCTAGTCTTATATTTTCCCTCTTTCTCCTCTCCTCCCTTACTTCTGCTTCCTTTAAAAATGGCTTTCCAGAATGAAAGACAAAGCAAGAACAGATCACGTAATGTGGAATGCGTATCAAGAACAAGTCAAAACACTGCCCTACATTCCTGAGCACCCTGCCACACCTTAAGCCCTTAAGAACTTGGAAGTCACGCAAGACATCAAAAAAGGAGTTTGGATTACTTGAATATTGATGGAATACAGCAATACTGTTAACTGTAGCCCTAACTTGTTCTATGCAAGATGTGCAGTTTTTATTTTTACTGATTATATTTTGATACAAAGTTTATCTTTCAAGTGTACAATATGTTCAGGAAAAAGCTATAGCTTATGAAAAAACTATTTTGTTCAAATAATAATTTGGTTGCTTATGGATTTCACATGGGATAGTTAATTTATTTATTCCCAAATAATTTCATGGACAGCCAATTAATACAGGACATTGCATCATACCTCAACAATAACAAAATGGCCAAACTGCAAAATGACTTCAGTACTTTGACAGGCCAAAAAGTCAAATATTCCTTCCTAAGTTTGAAAAAGTAAGGCTTTTTTAAAAAAATACAGCATTTAAGCTGATTAAAATTGCCTATTCTCAAATATGCAACATGATAATCATCCCACTAACAATATTAAGTTTCATATAACATTTTGAAAGACAATATGCACTGCCAATAATTCTGTCTAAAATTAAGCAGATGAAAATTTCCAAGGTATTTCCACAAAAATAATATAGACAGAATGTAACATCAAGCCAGGCAAGATATTAAACAGATGAAATAGGGGTTTTAATTAGCAATTAAAGGAAGGGAAGGATGAGATAAAGTTCAGAGATTTAGGAGGGAATTCTAGAGATAGAGTTCAGGAAGCAGAAAGCATGGCTGTCAACAGCAGTGTGTTGTAAAATCAGTGATGCAGAGGAGGCCAGAATTGAAACAGCACAGAAATTTGAGGGTTGAGGCGCTGAAGGAAACAAAAGAGATTGGAAGAGGGGCTGCAGCCGCAGAGGAATTTGAAATAAAGATGAGAATTTAAAAATAAAAGCATTGCCAGACCACGAACCACTGTAGCTCAACAGGCACAGGATACGTGCAGCAGAATTTTGGACAAGTTCATTTTCATGGAAGTAATGTATTTTGTTACATTTCAATACAATAAGCACACTTTAAAAATGATAAAGAAGCAACTGATCTTTAACAAACATTTACCTACTGTATTTTTCACAGTACAGAAAATAATAATGCTTTTAGAAACAAACCATTTTTGATATCCCAAGCTTCTGTAAAAGTGCATTTCATCACCAGGAGACAGTATAGGCTGCTACTAGAAATGTTAAGCAGTAAGTTTACAAATTCCAGAAACATTTACTGGCCAACTAACAGGAAGGCTTTTGTAAGTTATCAGCACACTTCTTCATGAATCATTCTCTACTTACATTACACTGTCCTACACTTCGAACTGGGTGGGGCATTCAGTAAAGCTCACGAGTCTTTAAAAGGTATAGCAAGCAGCCACACAACTTTAACAAAGCAATATAAAAATAAACACCTGCAGTACTTTAAATAAGTTGCATGTTATTTAAGCTTTTTCAGATCCTTGCAGAAAATATACAATGAAGAGTTGAGAGAAAAATCTAACAGGTTTAAAGGAAATCATTATATTTGTTCTCACAAAAAAAGATACACAACTTCCAGGCTGTAGCTACACTACTTTGGAGTCTTTGTCATTTGCCGAAATAGGAATTATATAACCTACCCCTTTATAACTTCCTAGCATATTTTAGGAATGAGCTATGCTAGGTATCATACTATTTTATGCCATCATTTTCATTTAGCTGAGGCAAAGAACTCAATAGCTATCTTTAGGACAGGAAACTTTTTTTGTGTGTTATGTCAGGGAGTGAGGGAGAAAAGAGAAGATTGAATAAGAATGAGGAGAATTCAAATGTTTTTATTTCACAAAAGTAGCTTTTCACCACTGAACTGGAACAGAACACAATTGTTAAACGACACCAAAATTAACAGGACAGCCCTGAGTAAGGATTAATTTATGTTATATTAAATCAATGGAAAGTAGTAGATGCCTTTTTGAGCAACACTCCAAATTCCAGGGATGCAATCAGACTTGAAGATTTGCAACTTTACCAAATTGATATTTCGGGGAGAGGGAAACTTTACACTGGTGAAAAAAAGAAATCACATTTGAATCTTTTAAAATAAGGCAGGAAGCTCAGAGCAGCCAAAGAAGCGGAAGCCAAGCCCATTTCTGTGTGGGCTGTAACAGCAAAAGGCGGTTTCCATGTTACCTGCCGGCCAACTTTCACAAGTTAAAAAAAAATTATCGAAGATATTGGCATTATGTGCATTGACAATTTTAGACACACAAACTAGGGAGGGGAGGACTCAACTCGTCTGCAGATTATAAGGCTCAATCAAATCAAGAATAAAATCAATTTTTCCTCAGTAGGATGACTGGGTTACTCTCGAAACCTATTTTTTAAAAAGGAGAAACACACTTAGACGAGGTTGGAAAGAGAAAATGCCTGTGGCGACGGCCCAACCCGGTGCGTCTGACTCTCTTCCTGGTTTCTCTCCCTTTTCCGCTTCACCGATAAATTGACCAAAAATTTAAGCTCAATTTTTTTTTTGCCTCTTACCTCGGCGATTCGGCTATTTTACGAACGCTCTCGCCTTTCGATATTGGAATCTGTGGAAAATAAGTAGACTTTGAAGCTCTATTTTTGATTAAAAACTGGAATTAAAAGCAGCTCCGTCCTTCAGATTGTCCGCCTCGCTCGAGCTCGCCCGAACTACAGCTCGCGCACCAGCCGTTTGAGCAGCCTCCCAACTCCCGCCCCCCGACGTCAGCACGATCCGACGCACGGTCAATAGGATCACAGCAGGTCGTTGACTGGCAGCAGTCGCGGCCATTAGGCACGACGGGCCCGCCCTCGATCGGGGAAGATGCTGCTCTTACCGGTTGAAGCGGCCGGGCGGGCTTGGAGAGTCGGGTGCTGCCGCAGTAATGTCGACGGTGGGTCGGATCGAAGGGCAACTGGTCCAGCCCATGTCGAGTGAAATGAAGGGATTGGCAGCTCCTGACTTGCTGTGTTTGGAATTAGATTTAAATTCGCAATGAAGGATTGGAAGATCGCAAGACCTGTTCCCCCCACTTAGATGTGGGGGAGGTAATGGTATTATCACATGGAATTCCTACAGTGCAGCAGAAGGCCATTTGGCCCATTCAGCTGCAATAGAGCATCTTCCCCGAATTTATCCTGTGAATCCCCCTGAACCCCATCTTGGGACACTGAGGGACAATCTACCATAGCCAATCCATCAAACCTGCACATCTTTGGACTGTGGGCGCAAAGCTATGCAGACATGGGTAGAAGGTGCAAACCCAACAGAGATAGTTACCCAAGCCAGGAATTGTACTGGGTCCCTAGCACCATGAGGCAGCAGTGCTAACCATTGTGCCTTCAGGCCGTTTAACACTTGAGTGTTAATCCAGAAACTCAGCTAATGTTCTGAGGACCCAGGGTCGAATCCCATCATGGCAGCTGGTAGAATTTGATTTTGATAAAAAAAAATTTGAAATTACAAATGGACTGATGACCATAAAATGTGGGTGACACAGTGGTTAGCTCTGCTGTATCACAGCACCAGGACCTTGGTGCAATCCCTGGCTTGGATCACTGTCTGTGTGGAACCTGCACATTCTCCCCATGTCTGCATGGGTTTCCTCCGGTTTCCTCCCACTGTGCGAAAAACTGGTTAGGTGCATTGGCCATGCTAAATTCTGCCTGTATACAAACAGGCACCAGCGTGTAGCATCTTGGGGATTTTTGACAGTGACTGCAATGCAGTGTGAACGTAAGCCTACTTGTGACACTAAGAAATAAACTTTAAACCATTGTTGATTGTCAGAAAAATCCACCTAGTTCACTAATATTATTTAGGGAGGGAAACCTGTCCTTACCAGATCTGGCCTACTTATGACTCCAGAGCCATATGGTTGACTCTCAACTGGCTTTGGGCAACTAAGGATGGGCAATAAATGCTGGCCAGCCAGTGACACCCACATCCCATGAATGAATAAAACAAGTTTGTTCATAACATAAATGAAGGAGCATGTCAAAACTATGAGGTAGATTGTGAGACAAAAGTGGAGTCAACAGCTTGGTTGGTTATACATGCAAAGAAATGTGAAGTGGTGCGTTTTTTGGGGGCAAAATAACAATAGAAAGAAATAAGTTTTGAATAGTATGATTCTTCTTAAAAGTGGAGGCAAGAGAGATCTGGGAGGGCATATAAACTGATCTTTACAGATGAGATTGAATGGAAGAGGACATAGAAAAAAAACAAAGAAATTCTGGAGAAGTCAATATTTCAAAGACCTGGTAGAAATTCATCTTGGGCAGTGGGGCGCAAAATTGGCAATATCGCCTGACTTTCCAGTTCCAGAGCAGTAAATGGAATGACATACATATTAGGTGCTCTTATATAATAAGCAGATAGCAATGTGCCTCTGCCCAAGATGAATTTCTGCCCTCAAGTGTTCCAGTTGGTTACGTCACTCTTCACAGGATCACACAAATAATAGTGAAACAAAAGGGTATTTGGGCCTTCTGAGAATGACCCGAAGTTTTCCCCTCTGTGTCCCATTGCAGAATCCCATTGATTCTGAAATGAATCTGCTCCACACAAGAATTTGTTCCACGTATTGATCATTCTTTGTGTGAAAAAATACTTCTTGCTAACAGTCCTAAATTTGCCTTTTATTTGTTCAAACCTATTACTCTTGCCCTCCTTTTGCAATTTAATTAAAATTATTTTTTATACATTAACCTTTTCCCTGCTGTTCTCAGTAACTAATTCTGGGTATCCAATGGTAACAAAGGTATTCAAACTGCAAAAAGAATACACCAAATGCCAGAACATTTGAAGGGGAGCCTTTTCATGGAATAGTTCAAAGATGCGCAGGCTAGGTGGATTGGCCTTGCTAAATTGTCCCTTAGCGTCTCAAAATGTGCAGATTAGGGGGATTAGCCATGGTAAATGCATGATAAGTGCAGACTCAATGGAGGAAATGGTTTCCTTCTGCACTGTAGTGATTCTATGAATAGAGAAGATTTAAGTGCTACATATAATAGTGCATTTTGAAATGATGAAATATTTGGAGAGTAATAGTAAAATTATCTCATTACCAAGGGAACCAATAAGAGGAGCCCAAACTATGGTTTATTATTAGAAGTGATATAGAGATGCCAGCATTGGTCTGGGGTAAATACAGTAAGAAGTCTCATGACACCATGTTAGAGTCCAACCAATTTATTTTCATTATTATTATCATTATTCTTATTATCATTAGAAGAACAAAGAAGGAAGATAGATTACTTTGTTTACATTTACATGGAATGCTTTATCACAAGTGACTTTTATGTTGAACCTATACAAGATACTAGTTAGACCTCAGCTGGAATACAGTTCTGGGTGGCACCGTAAAGGAAGAATGTGAACACATTGAAGAGAGTACAAAAGAGGTTTACAAGAATGATTCCAGAGATGAGAAACTTCAATTATGAAGATAGACTGGAGAAGTTGGAGCTGTTCTCCCTAGAGAAAAGAAGGCTAAGAGGAGATTTGATAGAGATATTCAAAATCATGTTGCCATTGGACAGAGTAGATAGGGAGAAACACTTGTGAAAGGATCCAGAATGATTTAAAGTGATTTATAAAAGAAGCAAATGTAAGAAAAAGCCTTTTCACACAACTAATGGTTCAAGTCTGGAATGCATTTCCTGGAAGTGTGGTGGAGGCAAATTCAATGAGGCACTCAAGAGGGCATTAGATGATTACTTGAATTGAAACATTGTGCATGAGTATGGGGAAAAGACAGGCGATTGAGACTAAATCATAATGTTCATTTGGAGAGCTGGCGCAGACATAATGGGCCAAATGATCTACTGCACTATAACAATTCTGTGATTCTGAATTTGCACACAGCAAGACCTTAAAAACTACAAACAAGTTGGCTGACCAATTAAACTGTTTCTGGTGGTGTTGAAGGTCAGCCTCTTTAAGCTTCTTCAAATAATGCTGTAGAATCTTTTCCATACATTTCAAAATTAAGTCTGGCCTTTGTTTAACATCTGATCTCATCTCTACAATGCAATCTCCATAATCTGACATCATATCTCCAATGCAATCTCTCAGTCCTGTGTGAAGTGTCAGCCTAGATTGCATGCTCAAGCCCTAGAATAGGCCTTGAATTTAAAAAAATCAGACTTAAAGATGTAAATTCTGCCAGCTGAGCCAACTGACATCAAGGAAAAGGAAGCCTTGTTCTTATTGTGATTATTTACACTTTACCGCAATAGAGATACGTGGGATCCATCACTTATTCTAACTGACTTGAGATCTATCTGGAGAACTGTGACAATAATGTATCTTAATGGCTCACCCCTGCTGCTGTACCGAAAAATTCAAAGAAAACAATGATTGCTTCTCTTTCTCCTTTTGCCTGTCGATTTTCTCTCTTTTTACCATGAAGGGGAACACTCCAACTGGAAAGATATCTCTCAGTACATCATCCAACTAACTAACCTTTCTTCTTCTGCAAATGGGAATAGTCAACATCAGTGGGTTCTCCAATGAGAAGAACATCACAGCTGGGACAGACCAAAATTCCTAAATTTGCACCTTTCAGCATGAGTTACTCCAGTGGAAACTGATTCTGAGAACAAATATAATAACTCCTGTTACCATTCAAATGAACATAAGAAATAGGAGCAGGAGCTCAAACCTGTTCTACCATGGCTAATCTTTTAGAACTCTAAGGAGTGGGTCATCAGGTCCTGCAGATTTATCAGATTTTAGGCCTGTAAGTTTCTCCAATACTTTAATTCTGTGAATATTGATTCCTCTAATTTCCTGATTCTTTTTAACCCCTAGGTTATCGTCTATTTCTGGCATGGACTTGTATTTTCTACTTTGAAGATGAACTCAAATTATTAGTTCACTACTTCTGTCATTTCCTTGTTTCCCATGATAATTTTTCATTCTCTGCTCCTATGGGGCCAATGTTTAGCTATTCTCTTTTTATATATTTGTAAAACTCTTACAATCTGTTTTTTAT
The DNA here is from genome assembly GCA_024679065.1 of Sphyrna mokarran. NCBI lineage: Eukaryota > Metazoa > Chordata > Chondrichthyes > Carcharhiniformes > Carcharhinidae > Sphyrna > Sphyrna mokarran. Next base: position 6,012,813 of record JAGIQG010000034.1, read on the forward strand.
ATTCCTGGCTGGTTCACACTCATTCTATTTTTCCCTTTATAGTCAACTTTTTGGTGGCCTTTTGCTGGTTTCTAAAATGCTCCCAATCCTAAGACTTACAGTTGTTTTCTGCAACATTGTGAGCCCCTTCTTTTCATCTAACACCTAACTGAGCCACAGGTGCATCTTTCTCACTGAGCTTTTGTTCTTCGACAGAATGTATTTTGAAAATTTTGAATTGATTCTTTAAATGTTTCCCACTATTAACATCCATATCCATACCTTTAGTCCAGTTACCCAATCAACCTTAGCCAGTTTTCCCCTCAAAGCTATATATTTGGCTTTATTTAAATTTAAGATTTTTGTGTGCAATTTGAATATGTTACTTTCAAACTTAATGTGGAATTGAATTGTATAATGGTCATTATTTCCCGGTAGATATATTAAATGTGTTTCATTACACATAACTAGATATAAGATTGCTTCATTCCTAATCAGTTCCATTATGTTCTTCTCAAAAAAACTGTCACAAAAACACTCTGCTAATTGATATTCTATACCATTCTTGCCAATTTGATTGCCCCAGTCCATATTAAGATTGAAGTCCCCCCAATTATTATAATTCCTGTATTAAAAGGTACAAAGATTTCTTGTTTAATGCCCTGCCCAACAGCATAATTAGTGTTAACAGGCCTATAAACAGCCCCCACTAGTATTTTCTGACTCTTGCTACTCCTATTTTCCACCCGTACTGAATTTACTTTCTGATCTCCAGAGGTCAGATTCTTTCCCATTAATATCCTTATATCATAACAGCAACCCTTGTTTGCCTTCCTATATCTTTCTGAAATATTGTGCATCATGGAATATTCATTTCCCAACGTTGATCACCTTGTAACAATGCTTCTGTAACGACAATAGATCTAAATCATTTATCTCTCTTTTGTGCAAGCAGGCATTGGATGATTACTTGAATTGAAACATTGTGCATAAGTATGGGGAAAAGACAGGTGACTGAGACTAAATCATAATGTTCATTTGGAGAGCTGGCGCAGACATAATGGGCCAAATGATCTAACTCATTGAGCTGAGATCAGCAAATTCAACACATATCTGGGACCTTGCTTGTCTGTTTGACTCACTTATTTACTGCCTTCAGCAACAGAGCCATTGAGGAGCTGTGTGCTGGTTTGATCCTTATCTGGTGAATTACTTGATCTCGGATAAGGTGACAGCGAGGCTTTACAAGGGATTGTGTTAGATGAGATCAGATCAGCCAGAGACAAAATGAGTTGTACTCATTGGAGAAAGTCACACATCCATTTTTTAACTATGTATTTCTTCTTCCTTACTGCATTCCTCATTTTCATTTTGAAATGCCTGAGTTACATGAAAGCTAGGCTCAACAGAGTTTGCTTTATGGATCAGAATCTTAGCAAACTAATGTGCTACTATGGCTTATGATAGTGCTTTGGGAGTATGATATCATACTATTGCAAATATAAAAGCAGCTCCCCTGAGAATTACAGTTTGAAAACTTGAGTCCCTCCTGGGAAACACAGACCTCAGAAACAGCATAAAAGATGTTTATATTTTGTATGGTCATGAAGGAGCAGTTTAGTCCAGAGGGAAAAAGCAATAATAACTCTTCAATGCTTAATTTCCCCTGGAGATTCCTGAATGATTAAATCTACATTGGTGAGGGACCATCTGAATAGGCTTACCTCCCTAAATCTTTTCAACTCTTCTTTCTTTCAATTAGTCTTTAAAAGCTTCCTCTTTGACCAGGCTTTTCATCACTTGTCCCAATATATCCTTATTACAGAGACCAGCAAAACATTTGCGATCAAATTAGAATATTTATTGCAGGAATTCTAGTTATTTTTTCACCAAAACCTTAAATGTTTCATTCTGAAACAAGCTATGCACATTGAGCTTTTTTTTAAATTCATGGGACATGATTTGGTTTGATTTACTATTGTGACATGAATTAGTACACAGTGAAAAGTATTGTTTCTTGCGCACTACACAGACAAAGCATACTGTTCACAAAGAACGAAAGGAGAGAGTGCAGAATATAGAGTTACAGTCAAGCTAGGGTATAGAGAAAAATCAACTTAATGCGAGGTAGATCCATTCAAAAGTCTGATGGCAACAAGGAAGAAGCTGTTCTTGAGTCGGTTGATACGTGTCCTCAAACATTTATTTATTTTTTCCGATGAAAGAAGGTGGAAGAGAATGTGTCTGGGATGCTTGGAGTCCTTAATTATGCTAATTGCTTTTCTGAGGCAGAGGAAAGTATAAACAGTGTCAATGGTGGGAGGCTGGTTTGAGTGAAGAATTGGGCTTCATTCATGACCTTTTGTAGTTTCTTGTGGTCTTGGCAGAGCAGGAGCCACACCAAGCTGTGATACAACCAGAAAGAATGCCTTCTATTATGCATCTGCAAAAGTTGATGAGAGTCGTAGCTGATATGCTGGATTTCCTCAGTCTTCTGAGAAAGAAGGGGCATCAATGGGCTTTCTTAACAGTAGTGTCAGCATGGAGGGACATGGAAAGGTTGTTGGTTATTGCTGGCCAGGCCAGCATTTATTGCCCATCCTTTATTACCCTTGAAAAGCTAGTGGTGAGCTGCCTTCTTGAACCACTGTAGTTCATGTGGTGTAGATACACACACAATGTTGTTAGGGAGAAAGTTCCAGAATTTTGACCTAGCACAGTGAAGGAATGGTGATATATTTCCAATTCAGGATGGTGAGTGATTTGGAGGGGAATTCCAGGTAGTGGCATCCTCACATTCCTGTCACCGTTGTTCTCTTATATGGTAGTGGGTTTGGAAGGTGCTGTCTAAGGAGCCTTGGTGAGTTCCTGCAGTGCATCTTGTCAATGGCACACTTTTCTGCCACTGTGCATCGATTGTGAAGGGAGTGAATGTTTGTGGATGGGGTGCCAATCAAGCAGCAGCTTTGTCCTATATGATGTCAAGCTTCTTGAGCTTTGTTAGAGCCCCATTCATCCAGGCAAGTGGAGAGTATTCCCTCACACCCTTGACTTATCTTTTGCAGATGGTTGACAGGTTTTGAGGAGCCAGAAGTTGAGTTAATTACCACAGTATTCCTAGTCTTTGACCTGTTCTGGTAGGACACTATTTATATGACTGGTCTAGTTCAATTTCTGGGCCATAGTAACCCCCAGGATGTTGATAGTGGGGCTTTCAGTGATGATAATACCATTAAATGTCAAGGGGCAATGGTTATATTCTCTCATGTTGGAGCTGGTCATTGCGGACGCTTGTGTCTTGCGAATGTTGCTTATCACTTGTCAGCCCAAACCTGGATATTGTCCAGGTCTTGCTGCATTTAGACATGGACTGCTTCAGCATCTGAGGATTTGCAAATGGTGCTGAACATTATGCAATCATTAGTGAACATCTCCATTTCTGACCTTATGATGGAAGAAAGGTCATCAACAGCTGAAGATGATTGGGCCTGGGACACTTCCCTGAGGAATCCTGCAGTGATGTTCTGGAACTGACCTGACTGATTTCCAATAATTACAACAACTTTTCTTTGTGCTAGACATGATTCCAACTGACAGAAAGCATTTTCTCTTATTCTTCAGTTTGGCAAGGATTCTTCGATGCCACACTCGGTCAAATGCTGTCTTGATATTAAAGACAGTTGCTCTCAGCTCACCTCTAGAAATCAGCTGCTTTGTCTATATTTAAACTAATGTTGTAATGAGGTTAGGAGTTGAGTGACCCTTGCTGTCCATGTGTGAAAATAGGCTTCTTTTGTCAAGAGTCTGAACTTGTGACTTGTTTATAGTGCAAGAACATGAAAATCTCATGGAAACTGTTTCTTCCTGAGTTTAAATGGCAGGTTTACATTTGATAGGCTCAATATTATTAAACAAATAAATACACTGGGCAGAATCTTCCATTCTGAGCTTATGTTCCATGGCAGGAGTGGGAAGTCAGAGTGACTTCCTCTGTAAACAGCATGTCAAATCATGCACTGCCCTCCTTATTAATTATGCATTTTACATTGAGGTTCATGGTAGGGCGGACAAGAAGTTGTGCATCCATTTATGTTATCCACCTAAACTCTTCATCCACCCCGCCACTCCAGCTTGCTGCTGCACCTCAACCACACGGATCATGTGTTCCAGTCATCATGTGCCTCACGTACCTTTACATGTGCCAGGCATTACCCACCACGTAAACATCCCTTAAATTCACCAATTAAAACTGTCCAGACAGACAAAAACAAAATATTACTATAGTTGTAGCTCAGTATCAAATTTTATACAATTTCACTCTCGCAAAATCTTTGGATATTATGTAACATTGAAGGTGTTGATGGAGTATCTCTGTCATTTAGTACTTTGTCCATGTGTCCATTTAGTGTCCCGGAACACAGTGGTTAGCACTGCTGCCTCACAGTACCAGAGACGCAGGTTTGATTCTCTGCTTGAGTTATTGTCTGTGCATGTTCCCTCCATGTCTGTGTGGGTTTCCTTTAGGTGCTCCAGTTTCCTCCCAAAAGGGATCTGCAAAGAAAAATGTGAATTTTAAGGTCGAGACATTGCCAGACCAGAATCCAATGTAGGCCAGCGAGTGCATGGGTAAGCTGCGTAATACATGCTAGTAAATGTCACAACCTGAAAATTACGCTGTTGTCATCATCTTGTTGATTACATTGCTTTAGTTCTATGAAATTCCTTTGTTCAGAATTTAAATAGGAATGGTAAACCATTCATTTTGTACAGGTTTATGCACAGCCTCACTTTATGCCTGAATTCTTGGATTGTTTGCCTGGACATTGTCCTTGACAATTCAGAGTACTCTGCTCTAACTTGTTCATTAAGTTGCCTGTAAGTTCATCAAACTTTGGTACTGGAATTTGACAGTTCCACTTCACAAGAAGGGGCTTAAAAGATATATTCAGTTCAGCTGGGTTAATGGAGTATTAAACATTACACAAATGTAGCTTTTCATTTAAGGTGTACACTGGAATTCCCCAAATACAAAGTTGAGTTATACAGAGCAGGTGAATAGTTTGATTTCTATTCAGTGTCAAGTTAGCTATTCTTAGCTAAGGAGCCAGCAAAAGGGAAAAAAACAGTCTGTGTTTCAGCTCCTAAGCATTGTGCATCTATCAATACTGGAAAGTGTACATGTGCTAAAATTAGCTATGAATATAATGGACTTGGCTACGTGCCCTGAATGAACAAATCTCTGCTTCTGAAAACTTGGTGACAGATAGAACCATAGAATCCCTACAATGCAGAAAGAGACCATTTACCCATTGGGCCTTCATCAGTTCTCCAAAACAGCATCTTACACAGACCCACATCTATCCCTACCCCACCACACCCCCACTCTATTTCTGTAACACTGTGCATTTACTGTGGCTAATCTACACATCTTTGGACACTAAGGAGCAATTTAGCATGGCCAAACAACCTAATCTGCGCATCTTTGGACTGTAGGAGGAAACTGGAGCCGCCAAGTGGAAACCCATGCAAACAGGACAACGTGCAAACTCCACACAGATAGTCACCCAAGATCAAAATTGAACCTGGGTCCCTGGCATGTCACTGGTGTGTCACTGTGTCACCCCTGTCTGCTCCCACATCTATTCACTATCTCCTTCATTACTAGTTGACATGAGGCACTGTTCAGTTATTGGACATTAACGCTTTATTTTCTGTGCTGCTAGGAAAGATATTGCAGTTTCTTCCTCACATTTCCTCGTCCAGCACATTTCAGATTGGTTACTGCTGATTGAGGGAGTAATTTCCTCTTTGGTGTTGCATGTTAGTACTCAGTAGTACAACAGTAGGTCAGGTAAGTGACTCGCATTACAGATATAGTTCCTTATTGGGTCTTTTCAGATGTTGTATGTTTTTAAAATTCAGAACCTGCCTGTTGTATGACCATTGAAATTAGCTTCTGCAAGGGCTTATAGGGTAAACTGATCACTTATAATAGCACTGATCCTCAGTCTTATATACTCAATAATCAAACAGCTACTGTCATCTGGCAGGTAATTTCAGAGTTTCAAAACACTCTGAGTGAAGAAATTCATTCATCTCAGTCTTAAGTTATCAGCCCCTAATATCAAAACTACATGTTCTACTTCTCATCTGTTCAGCCAGGGAAATAGGCTCAGTATCCACCCTGTCAAGCTCTCTTAGATTTCTTTATGTTTCAGTGAGATTACCTTTCATTCTTCTAAATGCTGGAGAATATTATCCATTCTGCTCTCCCCACATGATAATTTCTCATCCTCTCATCCCAGGAATTCAGTCTATGTGAATTTTTGCTGCATCCAGGCAAGTATATCCTTTTTCAGATATGCAGACCAAAGCTGTGCATAGTACTGTAGGTATGATCTCACCTACAATATAATTGCAGCAAAACTTCTTTATTCTTGAACTCCATGCTCTTGCAATAAAAGCCAATATGCTATTTTCTAATTTCTTACTGTTCATGGTACATTTCCATGTTTCTTGCATGAGAACACCCAAAAATCTCTCTGAACACTAACCAGAAAATGAGAGAAAATAATAGCAAGATCCCTTGATGGCTCAGTTGGCAAAACAAGATGTAACTGAGTCACAGAGACCAGAGAAGTCCCAGGTTTGATTTCTTGTTTGTGTGAGCTAGCAGATGTCAATCAGGTTTTTTTTTTACATTCATTCATGGAACATGGTTGTTGTTAATGTGAGCCTACTTGTGACACTGAAATGAAAGAAATAGCTGTCTACACAGCCAGAGAAAGTGGCAAGCCAGAGGAAGCTGGAGGCTCCATATCCAAGTTAAAGGGCCAGAAGGAAGAAAGGCCACAGCGCTGTGTATAACTAAACCTATGAAGGGGCATCCTTCCAGCTTTGGAATTCTTTATTCCATGCCTCCATGTTGAGATGCCTGATGCTGATCTCTCTGCCTCAGAATCACCCATAACTCATGGTGGTGCTTGCTGGTCTGCTATGAGCCTTCTGGTTGGGTCTGCAGTCTTTGAGGTTAGTCTGCTCTCCTTAACAAAAGGCAGCCTCCTGGAGGGCTGCACAGCTTGTGGGTTCATTGTTGGAGGGCTCAGTATCCTCATATCAGCTCAATGTCAGGGTTCTGATGTCTGCTAAAAAATCCAGCCCAGTGTTACAGCTACTGTGAAACTGAACATTGATTAGGCTGTACTTACGTCAAGGTGTCTTGACAATCTACATCTTATTTGAGATCATAGAATCATAGAATTCCTACAGTGCATAAGGAGGCCATTTGGCCCATTGAGTCTGCATCAACCACAATCCCACTTAGGCCCTATCCCCATAGCCCCTCTTACTTAGCCTAGCTAGTCTCCCTGATACTAAAAGGCAATTCAGCATGGCCAATCCATCTAACCTGTACATCTTTGGACTGTGGGAGGAAACTGGAGCACTCAGAGGAAACCTACACAGACGCAATGAGAATGTGCAAACTCCATAAAGATCATGACCTGAGGCCGGAATTGAACCTGGGACTCTGGCACTGTGAGGCAACAGTGCTAACCACTGTGCCACCGTGCCTCCCCTATCTGGTCAGTAGATCTCAGCAGAATTTTTTACTAAGTGGTTTTGAGGATTTTGCTTTTTCAGTCCTGTAACTCTGTGAATGCAGCCCACAGAGATGGGATGGAAGCCTCAGATAGGTTTTCATTGCTGATTACTGATAATGGTGTTTATGCATTCCCATTCACTCCCATGTTGTGACTTGAAGATGTTCAAGTAACTTCAATGCAGTGTTAATGTAAGCTTACTGGTAACACTAATAAATAAATAAACTCTAAAAAGTGGGTGATGCACTCCCATGGGTTGTGATCTTTACATGCACATTTTTTTACGTCTGGGTTGTCATTGACAGTCCTAGGACTAATTTGCATTTTCTGTCCCCCAGTATTTCCATCAGAATTGAGCAGGTTTTGGAAGGCTTCTGAAATCCTGCCTTGTTTGACAATTTGTGAAACTTGGGGGAAGCCTATTGATGAGTTGGGGACACTCTGACAACTAAATGCAAAATGATTTGACAGTTTCAAATGTCATTTTTAGATCCTGTCTTATAAGCTAGATGTGTTTTACTGCAGTGATTGATTATAGGGCTCTGTCCTGCAAAGGTAAGTTGACCATTTCATTGACCGTCATTGTGCAAGTGTTGAATGCATTAAAGTCCTTTTCCCATTGGGGAAAGCACTATTATGCATTCAAATCTGAAGAAAACAGAGCTTATGACTCACGAGTCATGATCTAAAAATGTAAATGTCCACTTTGCTTTAAATCTGAAAAAAAAGAATTCTGAAGCTTTCACTTTGAGAAATAAAACCCACTTGACTGACAGATGTAATTTAGAGAAAAACTAGGTCCATCTGCTTTTGCAGCTCCAGTAGACTTCATTATTTATAAAGGTTTGTTTTGACAGCAGAACCTATTACGAATGTTGAGCTGTGTTTCAGAAGCATTTCCATCACATATCAAAATTACGTGTGTTCAAAGTTTGACAATTTTAAGAGGTTATTAACCAATTATCTGCCTTTGCAGTGGTTATTTAATACAGATTTCTATTTTCTTCCTATGAAATGAACATTGGCAGCAAGTGGGCCGAAGGGCCTGTTTTCATGATGTAAACCTCTATAACAATTGAGTGGATTTTTGTTTCATTAAAGATGGGTCTAAGTCTTTTAAACAAAATGAATGATTGCATTTTTCAGTGGTATTAGGTTGCCAGAAGATAATTTTGTAATGTCCATTTCAAAGAATTCCCATTGCTACTGCTCCTCAAGACTATACATAGAGGACACTGCATGAGTAGCTATGTGGGGCATAGGATCATGGGGAATCTGAGTTGGACATGGAGTCATGAGGGGGCATAAGGACTATGTTAGCAAGTATGGCCATTATCCTAGTGAACTGTAGTGGGCCTTCCAAACTGCCAGCCTCAGCACCCTCACTGCTTTGATGCTGCCTTGGGAGTCAGAAAAGCCAAACTCTGCCTGGTCATGTCTCCAGGTTAGAATATGGTGGATATAGAACATAGAACATAGAACAATACAGCACAGAACAGGCCCTTCGGCCTTCGATGTTGTGCCGACCAAAATAAAAAGCAATGCCCCTCCTAACCCTATGTGCAGAGGCTCAGGTTTCCAAAGTTGAGAGATTGTCCAACTTGTGCTTCCTGAACACAACATGAAAATCTAGCCCATACAGTCAGGGAAATTCCCAGGTTTCCCTGGGGTGGCATGGTAGTACAGTGATTAGCACTGCTGCCTCACAGCGCCAAGGACACGGGTTTGATTCCAGCCTTGGGTCACTGTCTGTGTGAAGTCTATATGTTCTCCTTGTATTTGTGTGGGTTTCCTCTGGGGTTCCAGTTTCCTCTCACATTCTGAAAGACACGCTGATTAGGGTGCATTGACCCGAACGGCTGCCAGACTGTGGTGACTAGGGGAATTTCACAGTAACTTCATTGCAGTATTAATGTAAGCCTTATTTGTGACTAATAAATAAACTTTAATTTTAAAGGTTTGGCCTTAGGTCTTTAGTGGCTTTGCTAATCAGAACCAAAAAGAGCAACAAAAACACTACAATTAACCTCAGGGACTCTGAACTAAAGAGAGAAAAATCAGGCTTGGTTCCCACCCTTCCATTCCTGATCACTATCTCGTGCTTTCTGCTACAGGGTAAGTAGGTGTGAGCTTTGATCAAGGACAGGGTAGCAGTAAGCTAGGATACTATCTGTCTTCAATTACTTTTGAGTTGAGACTTAAACTAGAAGAGCTAATATCTGAAATGTCCTGTGGAGTCATTCCCTGACAAGATGCAACATGTTCAAGAGAGGAATAAGGATTAGAAAATACATGTGTGGTACTTCTTATTAGCTCTGTCTGACAGACTCAGTGTTCACAACAGATTTTCATAAATAAAGCTATCACTTTGGTCCAGTGAAGCAGCCTTTTCAGAGAACTTCCTCGTTATGCTCCCCTTGACAATAATACTGCACAGATTAACCAATTATTGATCTACTTTGGGGACTTTTGAATTACCCAATACTATATTTAGTTTGGAAAGACTATATTTTTCCTTGAATGAATGCTTATAGTTGTACTGATGGAATTCATCTAATCCCAATAAGGACTGGCCTATATAAACAGAAGCACCAAAATTGCCTTCCAGTCAGGCGCTCCTATTGTTTTACCTACAGCACTCTCACTAATGAAAACTAAACTTGATTGTGAATTACCCCCACTTTGCCCTGGGAGGATATGTTGTAAATTCCACTGAGTGACTCATACATGAATCTAATGATTTGCAAACTGTTTTTTGTGGCTCAGTTTACAGGAAGAGACACAGAGAGTGCAGCTGTCCGTTATTCACATTCCACTGCCATAGTATTCAAACCTTTTTCAAGTTATTTTTCCCTCATCTCAAATTGTTTCCTAGCCCCACTGCAGATGGAGTCACAAGCCCTGGCATACTTCTCATGTAACATTAGTGAGTGACATGGCAGCACAGTGGTTAGCACTACTGCCTCATGATGCCAGGGACCCGGGTTCAATTCTGGCCTTGGGTAGCTGTATATGCAGAGTTGCACATTCTCCCCGTGATTGCATGGGTTTCCTCCAGGAGATTCTGTTTCCTCCCATACTCTAAAGATATGCAGGTTATGTTGTTTGGCCATGCCAAATTGCCCTTTAATGTCAGGGGGAATAACTGGGTAAATATGTGTGGTTACGGAGATAGGGCCTGATTTGGATTATTGTTGGTACAGGCTTGATGCAGGCTGAAGGGATTCTATCATTCTATATTCCTCATTTGTTGGAAGGAAAAAGGGGACTATCTGAACTGCATCCTGTGCACACATTGTGGCACAATGGTTAGCACTGCTGCCTCACAGTGCCAAGGATCCAGGTTAGATTTAGCATGATCAATGCACCTAACCAGCTCATCTTTCAGACAGTAGGAAGAAACTGGAGCACCCAGAGGAAACCCACACACACCCAGGTGAGAATGTGCAGACTCCACACAAACAGTGACCGAGCCAGGAACTGAACCTGGGTCCCTGGTGCTGTGAGGCAGCAGTACCATCCTGATTTTGATTTTCAAGTCCAACTGTAATGTACTTTTACAAATTTTACGAATGTAGTATATTTTGGAAAAATAAATAGACATTTTGGGCCCTTGGGCTTATGGTTCACATAAGTCCACTCCCCTACTTTGTCTAAGCCTAACTGTTGTTATCTCTGGACTCTTGTGCCAAGAGATAGTTTAGAGATGAACAGAGAAAGGGATAGTTTGAACTCATGGCTGCGTGGATGGTGCAGGAGGGAGGGGTTCAGGTTCCTTAACAATTGGGACTCATTCTGGGATAGGTGGGACCTCTTCAAGAGAGATGGTCTACACCTGAACCAGAGGGGGACTAATATCTTGGGGGGAAAATTTGCTAAGGCTATGATGGGGGCTTTAAACTGATTCGGGGGGGGGGTGGGATCCTAAGTAGTTGGGGTGCTGATAGGGATGAGAGTAAGGGGGTTATAGAGGAGAGTTGTAAAACACAGCGGCGTACGGGTGGGGTGGGGCATGGTTTGAGATGCGTATACTTTAATGCAAGGAGTATTCGCAATAAGGGGGAGGAACTTGCAGCTTGGACCAGTACCTGGAACTTCGATGTTGTGGCCATTTCAGAGACTTGGGTAGAGCAGGGACAGGAATGGATGTTGCAGGTTCCGGGGTACAAATGCTTTAGTCGGAGTAGAGAAGGGGGTAGAAGGGGGGGAGGAGTGGCGTTACTGGTCAAAGATTGTATCACGGTGATCGAAAAGAAGTTTGATGAGGACTTGTCTGTGGAGGTAGTATGGGCTGAGATTAGAAACAGGAGAGGAGAGGTCACCCTGTTGGGAGTCTTTTACAGACCTCCTAATAGTTCTAGAGAGGTTGAGGAAAGGATTGCGAAGTCAATTCTGATTAGGAGTGAAAGTAGTAGGGTAATTGTGATGGGGGACTTTAACTTTGCTAATATTGATTGGAATAGCTATAGCTCTAGCTCGTTAGAGGGGTCAGTTTTCGTACAGAGTGTGCAGGAAGGTTTTTTGACTCAGTATGTAGATAGGCCAACTAGAGGTGAGGCTACATTGGATTTGGTGCTGGGCAATGAGCCAGACCAGGTGTTAGGCTTGGAAGTTAGTGAACATTTTGGTGATAGTGACCACAATTCGGTTACGTTCACCTTAGTGATGGACAGGGATAGGCATGAAGCTGGGGGCTGTAGTTATAGCTGGGGGAAGGGTAATTATGAGGCCATCAGGAGAGAATTAGGGTGCATAGATTGGACTAGGAAACTACAGGGACTGGGAACATCTGGAATGTGGTGCTTATTCAAGGAGCAGCTGCTGCGAGTCCTTGATAAGTATGTCCCTGTCAGGCAGGGAGGAAATGGACGAGTAAGAGAGCCTTGGTGTACGAAAAGAGTTGATTTGCTGGTTAAGAAGAAAAAGGAGGCTTATGTCAGGATGAGGCTTGAAGGCTCAGGTAGTGCAATGGATAGCTATAGATTAGCTAGGAAGGAGGTAAAAAGTGAATTGAGGAGAGCTAAGAGGGGACACGAGAAGATGTTGGCTGATAGGATTAAGGAGAATCCTAAAGCTTTCTTTCGATATGTTAAGAATAGAAGATTGGTTAGGGCAAGATTAGGGCCAGTCATAGACAGCAGTGGGAAGTTGTGCGTGGAGCCTGAAGAGATTGGTGAGGCACTGAATAAATATTTCTCTTCGGTATTCACGCAGAGTGCTGGAAATGTAGCTGTGGAGAGCACTGAGGTACAGGGTTGCAAATTGGGGAGTATTGTAGTAGATAGGGAGGATGTGTTAGAAATTCTCGAGGGTTTGAAGTTGGATAAGTCCCCTGGGCCGGACGGGATTTACCCTAGGATTCTCTGGGAGGCAAGAGAGGAGATTGCAGAGCCTCTGGCTCTGATCTTCAGGTCCTCGTTGGTTACGGGTGTGGTTCCGGAGGACTGGAGGATGCGAATGTGGTCCCATTGTTTAAGAAGGGGAAGAGAGACCTTCCTGGGAATTATAGGCCAGTGAGTCTTACTTCTGTGGTGGGCAAGGTATTGGAGAGAATTATTAGGGATAGGATTTATAGTTATTTAGAGAGAAATGAATTGATTGGGGATAGTCAGCATGGTTTCGTGAAGGGTAGGTCATGCCTTACTAACCTCATTGAGTTTTTTGAGAAAGTGACCAGAGAGGTGGATGGGGGTAAGGCGGTTGATGTAGTATATATGGACTTTAGTAAGGCGTTTGATAAGGTGGCCCATGGAAGACTTCTACAGAAAATGCAGATGTGTGGAATAGAGGGTGATTTAGCTAATTGGATTAGAAATTGGCTGGCAGATAGAAGACAGAGGGTGGTGGTTGATGGGAGATATTCATCGTGGAGTTCGGTGACGAGTGGTGTGCCTCAGGGGTCTGTTTTGGGGCCCCTGCTGTTTGTAATTTTTATAAATGATCTGGATGAGGGTATTGAGGGATGGATCAGTAAATTTGCAGATGATACTAAAGTTGGTGGTGTGGTAGATAGTGAAGAGGGGTGTTTTAGTTTACAGAGTGACTTGGACAAGTTGCAGAGCTGGGCCGAGAGGTGGCAAATGGAGTTTAATGTGGAAAAGTGTGAGGTAATGCACTTTGGCAGGAACAATAAATGTGTAGAGTATAGGGCTAATGGTAGGGCTCTTAATAGTGTTGAGGAACAGAAGGATCTTGGTGTATGTGTCAATAGATCCCTGAAAGTAGGCAGTCAAGTGGATAAAGTTGTTAAGAAGGCATATGGAGTCTTAGCTTTTATTGGTAGGGGGATTGAATTTAGGAGCCGCAGCATCATGTTGCAGCTGTACAAAACTCTAGTGCGGCCGCACTTGGAGTATTGTGTGCAGTTCTGGTCGCCACATTATAAGAAAGATGTGGAGGCATTGGAGAGGGTACAGAGGAGGTTTACCAGGATGTTGCCTGGTATGGAGGGCAGGTCCTATGAAGAGAGGTTGAAGGATTTGAGGTTGTTTTCGTTAGAAAGGAGGCGGCTAAGAGGGGATCTTATTGAAGCATATAAGATGATTAGAGGTTTGGATAGGGTGGACAGTGATAGCCTTTTTCCTAGGATGGAGAAAGCTAGCACGAGGGGACACAGCTTTAAATTAAGGGGTATGAGTTATAGGACGGATATCAGAGGTAGGTTCTTTACTCAAAGAGTGATTAGGGAGTGGAATGCCCTGCCTGCAGCTGTTGTAGATGCGCCAAGTTTGGTGGCGTTTAAGAGGTTAGTTGATAAGTATATGGATGAGAAGGGAATGGTTTAGTTAGGAGGGGCATTGCTTTTTATTTTGGTCGGCACAACATCGAAGGCCGAAGGGCCTGTTCTGTGCTGTATTGTTCTATGTTCTATGTTCTATGTTCATCCTTCTATTCCTTGTTCCCTTGTGTACCTATTACTAACTTACAAGGGAGCCCTCCCACATCATCTGTCTGAATTAAATAACATGTGGAAGCAGCAGCTTGATCTATGAGAGCCAATACTGACTTTTGGTGGGAACCTGACAGCAGTGGATATGAATCCCTCATAAGAGTGTATCAGAAGCCTGAGAAAATTTACCAGCTATTTGAGTGAAAGCATATTTTGATTTGTCTCCTGCTTTTGCCACATAAACATGAGCAGGCATTGAATTGAATATGTAGGGTTTGGCTTCAATCACATTACATTTATCGTATACAAACTACTGTGTGTCAGCAACAAATCTGTGCCTTTTTTGTTCCTTTTGGGCTGTGACTTTTTTAAAATTCATTCATAGTTTGTGGGCATCACTGGCTGGACCAGCATTTGTTGCACATCCCTTATTGTCCTGAACTGAGTAACTTGCTGGATCATTTTAGACCACATTGCTGTGGGTATGGAGTCACATGAAGGCCTCACCTGTGGAGTCACAGGTAAGGATGGCAGAATTCCTTGTCTAGAGGATATCAGTGAATCAGTTGGGTTTCTACAACAATCGTTAGACTTTTAATTCCAGATTTGTGTTGAATTCAAATTTCACCATTTGCCAAACCCAGGTCCCAAGAGGATTATCCCAGGCTTCTGGATTCCTAGTCTGACAGTACTGCTACATCACTGCATCCCCTTAAATTCGATGATCTTAAATTTGAATTTTATTTTTAAAAAATCATGTTTGATGATTTTAAGTTGCACATGATCAATTAATGACTTCAAGGTGTCTGTCAGTATAAAGGACAGTCAATAATTTTTGAGGTACTAAACATTTGAATGCTGCCAGTTAACAGCTTGCCCACCCAAGCAAGAAAGCAACAGGAGGTCAACAATGAGGAGTCGGGGGGTGGAGGCAAAAATCAGATAAAACAGTGATCAACTACTGGTTTCTAGAGGAGACTACCAGCAATAAAAATGCGGGTGAGTATCGTGAAGGTCTTGCAGATGGTGATGGGAGAACAGACCAGCAGAGATTCAACTTAACTTATCTCAAGGGGTCTCACTATCTTCCCATGCTTTACCTTGAAGATTAATCACTCAGGAATGGTTAAAATATTCTCAAGAGTCCCTAGTACAAGGTGGGATCCTGATTTGCACATATTGGTGAGGCCCCAATTAGGAGGTTAAATCAACAGTGTTAAAATGCGGAACAACTGGGATCCATTTTAACTGCTGCTGTTCCTTTCCCATCAGGGACAGTTCAAATTTCCACAATGGCATTTCTTCAATTTCAACTCTTTTCGTAAAAGCCTACTATGCAAAAAGAGGCCATTCACCCCTTCAAGACTGCACTGACATAAATTCCACCCCTAAACCCGTAACCTACATATTTACTCTGCTAATTCCCCTGACACTAAGGGGCAGTTTAGCATGGTCAGTCAACCTAACTTGCACATCTTTGGAGTGTGGTAGGAAACCAGAGCATCCAGAGAAAACCCACACAGTCAGGGGGAGAACATGCCAACTCCACACAGTCACCTAAGGCTGGAATCGAACTCAGCTCCCTGGTGGTGCTTTTGGCCCTTTGCTGGAAACTTGTTCAAATTCCAACAGTGACTAGACTGCTATGTTAAGGATTTATATATATTTCTTACCTTGGTACCATGATAACCATTTTAGCTTCTTGAGTCTAAATCTCTGAGGTTGGAGTTTGCTCATTTTCTCTTCTTTCCCCCGGATATCATTGACTTTAGTTATGACTGTGTTCCATGGGCATAAATTGCCCTGCTGCACTTTGTCCAGACATCTCTTTGCCCAAGAGACTAATTGGTAGATGCTTTCAGGTTGGTCAGTTATGGACAGCATCACAGCTCTCTCGATCCTGACCTTCTCCATTGTCCATGTAGATGCATACACAGTCAGAATCACCAGATCACCATCTGCAAGTTGAACTCTGGCTGATTTAATTTTCTATCCATAAGATCATAAAATGTAGGAGCAGAAGTAGGCCATTTGGCCCATCAAGTCTGCTTCGTCATTCACAGAGATCTTGACTAATCCAAAATGATAATCTTCAACTCCACTTCCCTGCCTTATCCTCATGACCCTTGATTCTCTTACTGATTAAAAATCTGTCTATCTCAGTGTTGAACATCCTTAATAAGCCGATCTCTACAGCCCTCTGCAGTAAAGAATTCCACAGATTCACTACTCTCTAGGAGAAAAGATTCCTCCTCATCTCTGTCTTAAATAAGTGACTCCCTTACTCTGAGATTAGGCTATCTGGTCCTAGACTCTCCCACAAGGGAAAACAAGCTCTCAGCATCAAGCTGAGGACATTAAGCAAGTTATACTGCAAACCTGGCACCTTCTGATCTGTATCAGTTAAACATTTCCCTTTTCAAATGAGCTGCTGGGCATGCCAGTGTTGTACATTTGAGCCCACAGAATGGCAATTTGGCAAAAATAGGGGTGGCAGAGGGGTGGTGGTCAGCACTGCTGCCTTACAGTGCCAGGGACCCAGGTTCAATTCCTGACTTGGGTCATTGTCTGTGCAGAGTCTGAAAGTTCTCCCCGTGTCTGCATGGGTTTCCCCGGGTGCTCTGGTTTCCTCCCACAATTTGAAAGATGTGCTGATTCGGTGCATTAGCTGTGTTAAATTCTCCATCAGTGTACCCCGAGTGTCCCATTTCCAGCACTGGGATGCCCCTTGATGGTATCTAAAATCTGAAGGTTGATGGGTGAAGGACCTTACTTCCTTCTATTCCCCAGGGTTTGATATGCTTTTAAATTTCACTGTACTGCACAATAACACCACATTGCTTCACCAACTTGTTGCAGACTGCTAAATCTGATGTGTTGAAACCCAAATGATGACAAAGGAAATAACTTCAATCCACCCCCATTAACTTCCCCAAGAGAAATATGAAGCACATTAAGTTGGGTCCCTTTTGTTGGAATAGTTCCTAAGGAGATGTGGGAAGCAAAAGCTGGGTTCTGCTTTCATTAAGTGCACATTTGTCATCAGCTTCGATTCTTTGCCAAAAAAAGCTAATGCATTCGAGAGGAATGAGAAAAGGCCTCTGCCTTAAAGGGTTTATGGCAACACATGTTCTATCTCAACTTGCAAAATGCTGGGTTAGACCACAGTATTTGAAGGATGTGGTTAGCACAAGGAGATGCTTTGCACAAACAGATAGCAGATTATTGTGACATTGGTTTATTCTCCCCAAACTGTAGCCTGATGTTCAATGTTGAATTAATGATTTGCATTTTTCTTTTGAGTTTCTTGTGTTGATACTGCTCAGAAAATAGTCAGGAGGTAAAGAATACATTTTTTTTGTTTCCTGTTGCATCTATTTGATAGGAAAGATGAGGTTTCTGAATCTGAAACTCAGTATTTCCAACAGTCTGCATTTACTCAGTACTGCACCGAACTGTCAGACTGAATTACATGCTGAACTCTTTGGAGTGGAACCTGAACTCACAAACATCTGACTCAGAAACCAGATTCAATATATGCGCTGCTGGGTGAAACAGCACTATGAATGTACCTACACCACGTGGACAGTAGCACTTCAAGAAAGCAGCTCATTTTTACAAGAATAATTAAGAACAGGCATATAACTTGGTCAATGCACCAAACCAGCATGTCTTTTAGACTGTGGACGAAAACCCATGCAGACATGGGGAGAACGTTCAGACTCTGCACAAACAGTGACTCACACCAGTAGCAAAGTGACACACTGGTGTAAACCACTGTGCCACTCTGCTGTCCCCATCTTTGCTAGACCTTCACTTCCCCTAATGAAACAAAAAGTATTATACACAGAGGAATACACTAGATGTAGATGAGTGGCACGGTGGCACAATGGTTAGCACTGCTGCCTCACAGTGCCAGGGACCTAGATTCAATTCAGTTGGATGACTGTTTGTTCTCCCCATGTTTGCATGGGTTTCCTCTGGGTACTCCAGTTTCCTCCCACAAACCAAAGATGTGTAGGTTAAATTACTGGCCATGCTAAATTGCCCTTAGTGTCAGGAGGCTCTCAGGGCAAATACGTAGGGTTACAGGGATAGTGCCTGGGTGGGATTGTTGTCAGTGTGGCTTGATGGGATGAACTGGCTGCACTGTAGGGATTCTATGATTCTATGATTTGTATTTTCAAAAGGACTTTGATAATTTAACACAGTCAACTCATGATTAACATCAGAGAATGTGGAACCAGGACGGATAGTTAATTGGCCATGAGATAGAAAACAGAGAATAAGAATTATAGCACAATAAGACTGGCAAAAGGTGTTAAGTGAAATTGCTGCTGGGCCATTGTTGTTCACAATTTACATTCCCAATTTAGACTCATAACGGGATTTTCTGGCTCCCATAAGAAAGCAGGAGTAGGCTATCTAGCCCTTCGAGCCTGCCCCGCCATTCAACAAGATCATGGCTGATCTGAAGTGGAACAGTTCCACAGCATGTCTTTTGACAGCAGACACAGCTCACTATTGGCCGCCAGTGGGATCTTCCAGTTTCATCAATGGCATTTTATGTAGCTTGCCTGTTCTACCTGCCAGGGAATCTGCTGCAGGGGGTGGTTGTATTGACAGAACCAGAAGATCCTGCTGGCGGAATAGACCAGAAAATCCTGACCAGGTGTACAATTTCAATTTTTGCACAGGTAGCAAATCGGGAAGACAAGGTATTTTTTATTCATTTGTGGGACACAATCATCACTGGCTGACCAGCATTTATTGCCCATCCCTGGTTATCTTTGTTCAGAGAGCAATTGAGAGTCAACCACATTGCTGTGGCTCTGGATCACATGTAAGCCAGACTGGGTAAGAATGGCAGATTTCCTTTCCTAAACAACATTAATGAAACACATATTAATTTCTGACAAATCAACAATGATTTCATGGTCACCAGTAGATTCTTAAACCCAGGCATTTTGTATTGAATTCACATTTCACCATCTGTTGTAACGAATGTGAACCCAGGTCCCCAGAACATTAGCTGAGTTTCTGGATTAAAAGTCTAGCAATAATACCATTAAGCCTTCCCCACAAAGAAAGAATACTTTAAACTTTGAATACATTTTTATAAATCTGCAGAATGGGAATATAGTTAGCAAAATAATTTCCCTGAAGACTGTTGTCCATCTACAAGACAATAGTCAGGTATGTGTCGCAACACACGCCTGGATGAATGCTGTTCCAACCACTCTCACAGAGTATGGTATCACCCAAGACAGGTGAGATGAGAGTGGCTGCTCTTGACATTAAGGCTGCATTTGACCAAGTGTGGCATCAAACAGCCCTAGCCAAACTGGAATCAATGGGTATCAGGGGGCAAACACTCCGCTGGTTGGAGTCATACCCAATACATAGGAAGATGACTGTGGTTGTAGAGGGCCAGTCATCTCAACTCCAGAACATCTCTGCAAGAATCCCTCAGGTTAGTGTCTAGGCCCAACCATCTTCAGTTGCTTCATCAATGACCTTCCCTCCAGAAAATGTCATAGGAAAACCTGAGAGGGGTTTTTCAATCTTGGAAAGGATGTATCCATTCCCTCCCCACTTTAGTCCAGGATGCAATTCCCACCACGCAATGTCAGGAACATCATTACATTATATTTCTGCATATCATGATCGGGCCCATGCACCAGAATCATACATTTCCCCTTCCTCCCAGAGTCACATTTAACACCCTTTGTGACATGATGTCAGAATAACGCGATGTACGACTGGACTGAAAAGATAAGCTCCTGGCAAGCAGAATTCCAAGGGGAGCTCAGAGGCGATTGCATGGAAGTTTGCACAGTGCTCACGGGGGAGGCTCTGCATATTCACGGGGGGCAAGGGGTACAAAGCTTCTTCATGGCCACCATGTGGTGAAGGGCTGAAGGGAAGGGAACCCATGGGCAGTATGCTTCCTAGGTCTGGCATCCATGACTTCCCAATAGCTTTCTTTGACTTGCAATGGGCTAGCTGTGTACAGAGCCATCCATTAAATATGGCACTGGAATATTGAACCATTGAGGTGATGGTGGGGTGGGTGAGTAACCTGCCATCTGGTGTGAAACCCTCTGCATTTTTTGGATAAAATACTGACAATACAGTGTAAAAAGCTATCATTGCTGTCGGTGGATCAAATACCACTTTACTTCCCCGAGAAAAGACTTTGCTAATTTCCATGATGACTCAATGAGCAGAATAATCCAGGGATCCAACAGCAAATGCCAGCCCATGGCCCTGCAGCCATAAAGTACAGGAGGGCTGATTAACACAGGTCAAGTGGGACTTCTGTACTTCTGGAGATCTTGCCCTCCAGAACTTTGATTGCCCTGAATCTCCATCACTCTGAGCAGCACCAGGTGTTGTCAGTGCTAGCTGCCGGGAGTACAGAAAAAGGCAAAGATCAAGGTCCATGGATCCTTGGAGCAGTTAAGTCCAGCGTGAGGATGGTTTGGGCAGGCTAGGCGGGGGGGGGGGGGGGGTCAGTGTGGTGGGAGCAGAACAGGGAATGGTTGGCTTTAAGGGAGGGAGTGGGTAAGATGGAAAGGAGGCAGGGGGGCTGCCTTGTGGTTGGCCAAAGGCAGTTCCTGAAGAGTGAATCCCACCCACTTTCTGCTTGCCCTTAAAACAAATAAGTTTAGAAGATGGGTCTCCCACTCCTGCCCTGCTGCCCATACCAAACTTTTTATAGTGTGGGCAGTGACTCAACTGACGAAGGGGAAAAGTCCCAAAAGCTAGTGGCGTTAGCCACCAAGTAAACCTGTTGGACTTAACCTGGTGTTGTGAGACTTCTTACTGTGTTCATCCAAATGCAGCAGAAATAGAAATAAGTTCATTTTTTAGTTGACTCATACGAACCCAAATAAACATAAAATACTACTGAGGCTGAAAATCTGAAATAAAATCAGAAAATGCTGGATAAACGCAACAGGTCTGGCAACATCCTGATGCCGCTATTAGCACTCTTTTGAGCTTAGTGGCACCATTAACACCCCTTTTCTCTTAAGTACATTGCAGCTTTATCAATCTCTCCATAGCTTCGACATATTCCTGGCTTTCCATTCTGTACCATCCCCTCTCAAAGTATAAGATTCATTACATTTCTATCTCTCTGTTTCTATCTTGTGGCGTGACACGGTGGCACAGTGGTTAGCACCGCTGCCTCACTGCACCAGGTTTGATTCCAGCCTTGGGTCACTGTCTGGGTGGAGTTTGCACATTCTCCTCATTTCTGTGTAGGTTTCATCTGGGTGCTCCAGTTCCCTCCCACAGTCTGAAAGACAAGCTGGTTAGGTGTGTTGGCTGTGCTAAATTCTCCCTCAGTGTGCCTGACCAGGCGCCAGAGTATGGCGACTGGGGAAATTTCACAGTAACTTCATTGCAGTGTGAATATAAGCCTACTTGTGCTACTTGTGCTACTAATAAATAAACTTTACTTTTTACTCTTTGATTCTTCAGAAGCTTCATAAGGAATCAAAATGCTAATTTTAGTTATAAAATTCCTACAGTGCAGAAGGAGGCCATTCAGCCCATTGCGACCGCACCAACAACAATCCCACCCAGGCCCTATCATTATAACTCCACGTATTTACCCTGCTATTTCCCTGACATTAAGGGGCAACTTAGCATGGCCAATTAACCTAACCTGTACATTTTTGGAGTGTGGGAGGAAATCAGAAGAAGACATAGGGAGAATGTGCACGCAGTCACCTTAGGCTGAAATTGAACCCAGGACTCTGACGTTGAGAGAAGCAGTGCTAACCACTGTGCCGGCCCTGTTTCTCTCTCCACAGCTGCTGCCAGACCTGCTGAGTTTATTCAGCATTTCTGGTTGTATTCTGGTAATAATCCAGTTTGACACCATAAGTGGTAATGAGTTGGCTAAATCTTGTCAGGATGCAAGTACGGATGTTAGAATTGGATTCAACTGCTTGGCTTAAGAGAGGGAAAATGATTAAGATTCCAGCAGCTGATCATTGATTCAGACACTGATGCTGGAAAGCGAATGTGAGTAAAGATCAGGTGCAGCAGAATTCAATTCAGTTTTGCTGCTGTCTGGAGTCACCTAACTTCCTGATATTTACTATCAAGCCTCCTGTGAGGGAGGGCAAGTGACAATCACAGGCCTCTCTACCTCCAAAGGGAATGAGAGATGAAAATTGTAAGGAATATAGAAACAATAAAGGTTAGTGTACAGGAAGTAAGTTCTAAATTAAATTAGAAATGAAAGCATTGAACAAACAAGAGCACTAACTCATAAACAAATTCCAACTCTCCTCCCCTCTTTCTCCCCAAGCTAATGTGAGGTGGCACAGTAGCACAGTGATTCATAGTGCTGCCTCATAGCTCCAGTGACCTCGGTTCAACTCCTGCATTGATCACTGTATATGCAGAGTCTGCACGTTCTCTTCATATCTGTGTGGGTTTTCTCCCACAGTCTGAAAGATGTGCTGGTTAGGGTACATTGGCCACGCTAAATTCTCCCTCAGTGTACCCGTACAGGCACTAGAGTGAGGCAAATAGGGGATTTTCACATTAGCTTCATTGCAGAGTTAATGTCAGCCCACTTGTGACACTAAAAATAAAAGTGTGAAATTCTAAGCAGTACATTTGAAAACACTGCTTCAATTGTGACCTCTTTCTCATCCTCCAGTCTCACAGACCCGCGATTTCAACACATTTTCCCAATCCCCTGAATTAACATTGGTGGGACATTGGCAGAACTCATATTTATGTGGTTTCTTCAGGTGATCTGATCAGTGAAAAATCTCCAGGAAAATTCTAAGTCGCAGTCTCTGTGCTTTAGCACCTAATTTCTGCTACAAGTTGCTGACTTTCATCCACTAATACTCTTTCTTTGCCTCTTCCAAAAGCATCATTGCTTGCAGGTATATAATTTTGCAGTGTTTGGCAGCTTTTTCAATACCCCTTCAAATATCACGTCCTTGCTTGGAGCAAGGTATTTGACTGGGTTTGGGAGGAGCTGCATTGCCATACAAAGAAGAACAAAGAAAAGTACAGCACAGGTACAGGCATTTCGGCCCTCCAAGCCTGCACTGATCATGATGCCTGCCTAAATTAGAACCATGTGCATGTACGGAGACCATTCCCATCCTATCCTCACCTGTCCTCACATCAGTGATTAATAGCAATTGACTTCCCCAACACCCACCCTGACGCCAGGTTAAACTTATTTTCCCTCCCTCAAGCCCAATGTTACTCATAGTCACTGCATCCCCAACTACTACCAGGCCAAGCCACTGTAATTCAATTTAGACCAGGGGCTGAATTTGCAATGTTTTGTGGATAGCATGGCAACACAGTGGTTAGCACTGCTGCCTCACAGTACCAGGGACCCAGGTTCGATTCTTGGCTTGGGTCATTGCCTGTGCAGATTACCTACGTTTTCCCCATGTCTGTGTGTGTTTCCTCCAAGTGCTCTGGTTTCCTCCGACAGTCTGAGAGATGTGCTAGCTAGGTACATTGGCCATGCTAAATTCTCCCTCAGTATAACCGAACAGGCGCCGAAGTGTGGTGACTAAGGGATTTTCACAGCAACTTCATTGCAGTGTTGATGTAAGCCTACTTGTGACAATAATAAATAAATTTTAAACTTTTGGTTTGTAAAGGCACAGACACAAGAGTCAAAGGCATGCTATTTATAAAGTCAAAGTTCATGGTGAATTAACATGTCGTAGGTGGGGCCAAAGTGGACTGCTGTGGCTCCTCTCAGCACCTAACTAGAAACAGTCAAGTGGATAAACTAGGCAGTCAAGTGGATAAAGTTGTTAAGAAGGCTTATGGAGTCTTAGCTTTTATTGGTAGGGGGATTGAATTTAGGAGCCGCAGCATCATGTTGCAGCTGTACAAAACTCTAGTGCGGCCGCACTTGGAGTATTGTGTGCAGTTCTGGTCGCCACATTATAAGAAAGATGTGGAGGCATTGGAGAGGGTACAGAGGAGGTTTACTAGGATGTTGCCTGGTATGGAGGGCAGGTCCTATGAAGAGAGGTTGAAGGATTTGAGGTTGTTTTCGTTAGAAAGGAGGCGGCTAAGGGGGGATCTTATTGAAGCATATAAGATAATTAGAGGTTTGGATAGGGTGGACAGTGATAGCCTTTTTCCTAGGATGGAGAAAGCTAGCACGAGGGGACACAACTTTAAATTAAGGGGTATGAGTTATAGGACGGATATCAGAGGTAGGTTCTTACTCAAAGAGTGATTAGGGAGTGGAATGCCCTGCCTGCAGCTGTTGTAGATGCGCCAAGTTTGGTGGCGTTTAAGAGGTTAGTTGATAAGTATATGGATGAGAAGGGAATGGTTTAGTTAGGAGGGGCATTGCTTTTTATTTTGGTCGGCACAACATCGAAGGCCGAAGGGCCTGTTCTGTGCTGTATTGTTCTATGTTCTATGTTCTATGTTCTAAACAAAGTCAGCCTGAAGCTGTTGACTGTATGGTATCTTTCAAATGGTAAATGAAAATAGAACCAATGCCAGGGCTTTGGCAGGTGATCACCTTTGTGCTTGCTGACCCATATGGACTCCTGGTCAAACGTGTCTTGATTTTAAAATTCTCATCCTTGTTTTCAAATTCCTTTGTGGCCTTCACAACTAGGCTTCCATTAACATTGCAATTAAGTTACTGTGAAAATCCCCTAGTCGCCACACTCCGGCACCTGTTCAGGTATACCGAGGAAGAATTAAACATGGCCAATCACCTAACCAGCAAGTCTTTTGGACTGTGGGAGGAAACTGGAGCACCCAGAGGAAACATGCAGACACGTGCCGACTCCACACAGACAGTGACCCAAGCCAGGAATCAACACCAGATCCCTGACACCTACTACTTTGACCAAACTTTTGATCATCTGACATAATGAGGCAAATAGTCCTGTTCTGCCTACCCATCACAGGAATTGGAGGGGGTGAAGGGCAAACCATGGAGTGGTTAACCTCAAGTGGGATTTTCCAGTTTCGGAGTGATCACAGCTACAAAATCTTGTAAAATCAGCTGCAAACATTTTCTGCATAGAACATAGAACATTACAGCGCAGAACAGGTCCTTCGGCCCTCGATGTTGTGCCGACCAATTAGGAACAAGCAATGACCCTCCAAACTAAACCATTTCCTTTTCATCCATAAACCTATCCACGGACCTCTTAAACACCCCCAAACTTGACGCATCTACAACTGCAGCAGGCAGGGCATTCCATACCCTTACCACCCTCTGGGTAAAGAACCTACCTCTGACATCCGTCCTATAACTACCACCCCTTAATTTAAAGCTATGTCCCCTCGTGCTAGCTTTCTCCATCCTAGGAAAAAGGCTATCACTGTCCACCCTATCTAAACCTCTAATCATCTTATATGTTTCAATAAGGTCTCCTCTTAGCCGCCTTCTTTCTAACGAAAACAACCTCAAATCCCTCAGCCTCTCTTCATAAGACCTGCCCTCCATACCAGGCAACATCCTGGTAAACCTCCTCTGTACCCTCTCCAATGCCTCCACATCTTTCTTATAATGTGGGGACCAGAACTGCACACAATACTCCAAGTGCGGCCGCACTAGAGTTTTGTACAGTTGCAACATGACGTTGCGGCTCCAAAATTCAATCCCCCTACCAATAAAAGCTAAGACTCCGTATGCCTTCTTAACAACCTTATCGACTTGATTGCCAACTTTCAGGGATCTATGCACATATACACCAAGATCCCTCTGTTCATCAACACTATTAAGAGTCCTACCATTAGCCCTATACTCTACACATTTGTTATTCCTGCCAAAGTGAATTACCTCACACTTTTCCGCATTAAACTCCATTTGCCACCTCTCGGCCCAGCTCTGCAACTTGTCCAAGTCTCTCTGCAAACTATAACACCCCTCTTCACTATCTACCACTCCTCTGACTTTGGTGTCATCCGCAAATTTAGTAATCCTATGAGGCCTATGAGGCCTCGGTATCGTATAATGCTCATGAATGCCTTGGAACAGTTAAAGGTGCTATACAAATGAATATTGTTGCTGGTTAAGGCAGGTGACTGGATTTTTGAGTTGAAGAAATGCACTTTGTGAAAGCTTTTGAAGATGGGAAGGATAGAAAGAAGGAGGGAGATCCAGAAATAGGGCCAAGCAGTTGAAAGCTTTGCAGCTGGATCAGAGAAGGAATGCACATAGATTCAAAAGATGATTAAGTTTCACAAGTTTATTTATTAGTGATGCTGTGAGGCAGCAGTGCTAACCACTGTGCTACCGTGCCACTCACTTTAGCATTAAGCTCATCTCAAGTGTTGAACAGAATGAGTCCACTATTGCAGAAAGGGCAGAGCTGATAGCAGAGACACATGGGTTTCTATGATGTTTGTAGAAAATTTTGGATCATCCAAAACTTTAGCGTGAGATAGACAAGCTGTTGGCATGGAGAAGGTTCAAGTGAGAGATCATTGGTTAATTTGCAGGCTGAATCCAATTCTGTGATCATTGCTGCTGATGGTTAGTACGCCTTTGGGAAATACAAAGAGGGCCAAAGATGAATTTTTGGCATGTTGTGGAAAAAATCTACATGGGAAGCAGAAGAGAAAGCATGACATGAAAGTTCTTTGAGAGGTCACTAACACTTGGGTCACTGTCCAATTACTCAGGCTTCCAAGTATACACATCTCAGTATTAGCAGGGGACACTATTAGGGATAGAATTCATACTTCTTCATAGTTGAATAAATAGCCTGCCAATACTGAAGAAGAGTCTTACAGATTCGGAGTCATCGAGATTTACAGCAGAAAAAGGGGCCCTTCGGCCCATCATGTCTGCATCGACCATAAAGCATCTGTCTATTCTAAAAATGTCAATCCTATTTCTCTCTCCACAGATGCTGCCAGGGCTGTTGAGTTTATACAGCATTTTCTGTTTTTATTTCAGTCTGCCTTTGCTCACATGAGATGTGCAGAGGTAGACAGACTTTGGGTCCCTTATGGGAATTAGAGGTCATGGGGAATGTCAGATCAGCCATGATCCTATTGAATGGCAGAGCGGACTCAAAGGGCTGAATGGTCTACTCCTGCGACTATTTCTTATGGTCTTATAGAGAAATGTGTCAATGAGATCACCTCTCATTATTGTAAGCCTGAATAAGTCCAAACCTGTTTAACCTTTTCTTATAAGGTGGATCCTGTTGGATGGTTTCCTGAGCAGACTGTCAGAGTCATTTGGCAGAACGCCTCATCACCAGAACCTTCAAACAAGTACCAAGACCGAACTTGACTGGTGGTGAGAAAGACCCTCCCCGTCAGATCCTTCATGCATACCCAAATTGTCTGCGCCCTTGCATGCCCTCAAATTGGCTGCAGGGGCTTGAAATGGTCACATCTTTTGGAACGTACAGTAAGTAGTCTCATAACACCAGGTTAAAGTCCAACAGGTTTATTTGATAGCACAAGTGTTCAGAGCATTGCCCCTTCATCAGATGAGTGCAGGATTTGGTTCACAAACAGGGCATATATAGACACAAGTTTAATTACAGGATAATGGTTGGAATGCGAGTCTTAACAGGTAACCAAATCTTTGCAGGTGCAGACAATATGAATGGAGAGGGGGTTAAGCATAAGTTAAAGAGGTGTGAGATTTTACAAGCTCAGGCAAGTCGTGGGGGTTACAGATACTGTGACTCACTATCAGGTTCTAGAGAGAGACACATTGGTGTTTGTTGAGGTTCATCCCAAGCAGCTCTGTGACACTTGATCCTGCGCTTTGCATTGTATTCCCAGTGGCGTAGTTGACCTCGGAATCCAGAGACCTAGGGTAATACTCTGGAAATCCAAGTTCGAATCCCACCATGACAGACAGTGAAATTTGAATTCAATAAAAATTTAGAATTAAAGTCAAACGATGACTATGAAACCATTGTCGATTGTCATAAAAACCCTTCTGGTTCACTAATGTCCTTTAGGGAAGGAAATCTGTTGTCCTTATCCGATCTGGCCTACATGTGAGTCCAGAGCCACAGCAATGTGGTTGACTCTTAATGGGTGAGTAATAAATGCCGACCCACCCAGCAGCACCCACATCTCATGAACCACTACATCTCATATAAAAAGTAATACTGAGACAAACATTAGCTGCTGCTCAGTGAAAGATGCTCTTCGGTCCGCCTGAAACTTATGGGCTTTCCAGTGAAAAGAATTATCCTTGGCCGAGTGTTGCAGACTGGCACATTCCAAAGCCCAGGACTATGTGCTGAGGGACACACTTAAGCCTGGGGCAGCCACCGCAGAGGCACAATGGGGGACTCGTAGAATCCCACAGTGCAGGAAGAGGCCATTTGGCTCACTGAGCCTGCACAGACAGCAATCCCAACCAGGCCCTATCCCCATAACTCCTCATATTTATCCTGCTAGTTCCCCTGACACTAAGGGATAATTTAACATTGCAAAGTCACCTAACTGCACATCTTTGGAGTGTGGGAGGAAACTCACACAGACATAGGAGAATGTGTTAAACTCCACACCGACTGTGAATCTGTGTCCCTGAAGTTGTGAGGCAGCAATGCTAACCATTGGGTTATAGAAGGCCTTTCAGCCAATGTATACCAAGTAACTGGATAAAATCCCTTGGATTGTGTGTCTAATCTTAACTTTACTGAAGCACTGCAGAGTGCAACATGACCGATGTACATAATTTGAAAAGAATTGTACTCCTGTAACGAAAATATTGAAATGTTTGTGATGTACTGAAGTATCTCTGAGTGCATTAGGATCCCTGGAGAAAATGTAAATAACATTGTACTTTACTGTTACAACAATTTGAAATGTTTGGTAATGTGTCTTTCAGATTTCCTATGAAGTATATTTTTGCAAAGAAAAAGTGTTCTCCTTCACTGCATTCACGCAGAGAGGATGGGTGGCCCATCTGTCAACTCTGCCGCTAAATTGAAACAATGCCTTATTATTTCCTTAGTATTTATCTGACACTTCAGGACCTGTGAATACACAAGGTACTCTGTATGTGGTGAGCAGTGTTTGTCAGGCAAGCAAATGAATGTGTGCCTTGGAGCTAGTGCATACAATTTACAAGAACCACGTTTAAAGTTAAGCTTATTCCTACAGCTGGAAGTATCAAGTCCACAGCTGAGGTAATATTCCAAGAATTTGCAGTCCATAATTTCACATCCCTTCTGAGGCAATCACCATCCTGACTTGGAAATATAATGGCCGTTCCTTCGCAATTGCTGGGTCAAAATCCTTGAATTCCCTCCCTAACAGCATTGTGGTTAATCGACAGCATATGGATTGCAGCAATTCAAGAAGGCAGCTCACCACCACCTTCTCAAGGGCAACTAGAGATCGGCAATAAATACTGGCCTTGCCACTGATGCCTACGAATGATTTCTGTAATTTGCAGCCCTTGAGCTTTTAGAAATCACAGCCAGGCGAAAACATTTTGATTTGATTTATCATTGTTACGTGTATAGCAAAAAATATTGTTTCTTGCATGTTATGTAGACAAAGCATACCGTTCATAGAAAAGGAAAGGAGAGATTACAGAATACAGTGTTACAGGGTAAAGAAAATGTATAGAAAAAGATCAACTTCATGCGAGGTATGTCCATTCAAAAGTCTGAAGGTAGCAGGGAAGAAGCTGTTCTTGAATCAGTTGAAACGTGACTCAGGCTTTTGTATCTTTTTCAGATGCATACCATGTTTTTTTTGTAAAATTAAGACCCTAATACAAATGACACTGAATTCCTAACCTTGACAACTTAGCTGCCAGCTATAAGCTGTCAATGCAGTTCACATAAATCAATTTGCCTTTGCTATGTATAAACTACAGAAAAGACTTGCCTGTGCATATCGCTACAGCAAGTGTGTGGCCCTCGGGGAGCTGTCACTGAATTATCACCCGTCTTCCTCACAAATAAACCAAGAGCAAAATTGAGCTTTTAGTCTCCAATTGAATGGAGTCCAGTCAGTAACATTTTCACTCCTTTCCCACGCAAAGGAATGGGGGGTGGGGGGGCAGTGGTGTAGGATACAACTCTGACTGGAGCACAGGAAATCTATAAATCTGTATCAGACTGTCCTATAATCTTTGTGAGCAGTTCAGGAATTAAATAGTAATTGTTTTCTCTTATGTTAAGGTTTGCAGAAGAGATCCCTCCCCCGAGGTTTGCATTTGCTATTTGATTGTTATCTGAAAGAAAAGCTATTTTGCCATCCCAACTGCAAACCTTCAAGTTGAGCTCCAGTAAAGAATTTTTACCCTGAAGGTATTAGAGCAGACAGAGGGAATAGCCCTTCATATTCTGGAACCTGAGAGTGTCAGCCTTGAATTTATGCTTTGCAAATTGGATTTGAAGCCACAATGTTTTGACTTAGCCACGAGAGTAGAAGCAACTGAGCCACAAATGACAAACAATGAAACAAACTGAATGGTAAAGCAACCATTTTCAGTATTACAACATTGAACACCTAAACCTAAGTCACGATTTGAATCTAGTGGGGTTGTGCAGGGTCCCAAATGTTCACATTATATGTTTGGAAGAGGGAACTGAATGTATTATCTCCAAATTTGCATGTGATCCAAAGTTGGGTGGGAGGGTGAGCTGTGAGGAGGATGCAGAGATGCTTCAGCATGATTTGGACAGATTAAATGAGTTCATTTTTGATATGATTTAATTTGATTTATTATTGTAATATCGATTAGCATACATTGAAAAGTATCGTTTCTTCCGTTCTGTATGGACAAAGCACAGAGAAGGAAAGAAAAGAGTGCAGAATGTAATGTTACAGTCATAGCTAGGGTGTAGAGAAAAATCAACTTAATGTGAGATAGGTCCATTCAAAAGTCTGATGGCAGCAAGGAAGAAGCTATTCTTGTTTTGGTTGGTACGCAACTTCAGAATTTTGTAACTTTTTCCCGATGGAAGAAGACGGAAAAGAGTATATACAAGGTGCTTGAGGTACTTAATTTTGCTGCTGTTTTTCTGAGGCAGTACGAAGCGTAGACAGAGTCAGTGGGTGGGAAGCTGGTATGCTTAATAGAACTGGGCTTCGTTTACAACCCTTTGTAGTTTCTTGTGGTCTTGATCGGAGCAGGAGCCATACCAAGCTGTGATACAACCACAAAGAATGCTTTCTATCGTGCATCTGTAATAATTGGTGACAGTCTTGGTGGACATTTTTTTTTTTAAGAGCAACACAGCACGGGAAACAGGCCCTTTGGCCCAACGAGCCTGCGCCGCCGTCATAACTATATAGTAGCAAATCCATTATCCTATTATATTATTCCTATATAATAATATATATATTATTCCTAATATGGAAAATTCTCACTATAGGGACAATTTGTTTCCCAATCAGCCTAAGAGCGAATTTTTGGGTTGTGGGAGGAAACCGGAGTGCCCGGAGAAAACCCACGCAACCACGGGGAGAACGCGCAAACTCCCGCAGACACCGGCCCAATTCCAAGTGTCTGCACAGCCACATCGATAGTCTCTGAGCTGTCATGGTGCCCTTCAGATGGTCCACATAAAGCACTCATTTACGACATGAAGTACCAGGCAACCCATGAATCAACATCCAAGAGCTGTACTCGCACCACCTGCCGAATGCATGCTCAATGTTGGTCAAGTATGGACCAAATTACCTGTGGGGAAAAAAAGCCGTAGTTAAACAGTCCTACTATATCCCTCTATCTGCATAACGCTCATGTGGCTGTCCAAGAGACCCTTAAACAGCCCTAGCGTGCCTGCTCCCACCACCTTACTCGGCAGTGCATTCCACACCCCCACTACCCTTTGTGTGAAAAACTGCCCTCTAATATTCGTCCTATACATAGCCCCCCTCACCCTATGGCCATGACCCCTCGTCCTATCCATTTCTAAAGGCGGAAAAAGTTTACCTCCATTTACTCTATCTATACCCCTTATAATCTTATACACCTCTATGAGATCCCCTCTAAGCCGACGTCTTTCAAGGGAAAACAACCCCAGTCTATCTAATCGTTCTTCATAAGACAGTCCTGGACATAAGACAGAATGGACATTCCAAGACATGCTGAATTTCCTTAGTCTCCTTTAAAAGTAAAAGCGTTGGTGGGCTTCCATCATCATAGCTGTGGAGAACGAGGCATAATTATTAATGTGCCTGAGTGGTTAGCACTGCTGCCTCACAACACCAGGAACCCAGGTTCGATTCCCGGCCTGGGTCACCGTATGGGGTCTGCACATTCTCCCCATGTCTGTGTGGGTTTCCTCCGGGTGCTCTGGTTTCCTCACATAGTCCAAAAGACATGCTGGTTAGACACATTGGCCATGCTAAATTCTCCCTCAATGTACTTGAACAGGCACCGGAGTGTGGTGAGGGGATTTTCACAATAACTTCATTGCAAAGTTAATGTAAGCCTGCTCATAACCCTAATAAATAAACTTAAATAAACTTAAAAAGCAATTAACATCACCGATGCTCCGGCGAACAGAACAGCAATATTTGCTAGTCTCCCATTAAAATGTAGGCTGCATTTGCTGCCAACGCATTGCATGCACAGTTGTACCATTTCATTCTATGACATCATTGTGAATGATGGAGATCAGAACTTGCACAACCTTAACCAGTATTCAGTATGAATCATTGCCACTTAACCCCACTCAGTTATCAATTCAGTATCATACCAGGTTAGGTTGAAGAATCTGGGTGGCTCTTGCTGTAGCGAAGGAAGGTGAGGTGGAGGAATAAAAGATTATGATTGGAAGTCTTGTGGAGCAATGCATAGTGTCCCTGGCCCTGAGCCAGTGTGAATCCTACCCCAGGACCTGACGGCCAAGGAAGGTGCACTCATAACGCAGCCAAACGGGTTAAGTGTCAACAAGCAAATCCTTCCAACACTGATGGCTGGCAGTAAGAGTGGGAGAGAGTCTTGCTCAGACATGTAATGTAAAGAATACTGGAATATTGGAATATAGAAATGAGATAGAGAATCTGATGAACTGATGCAGCAACAATAATCTCTCCCTCAATGTCAACAAAACGAAGGATATTGTCATCGGCTTCAGGAAGTGTAAAGGAGAACATCAACAGGAACAAAGTAGAACAGATCGAGAGCTTCAACTTTTTAGGTATCCAGATCATCAACGACTTGTACTGGTCCCCCTGTGCCAACACTATAATTAAGAAAGCCCACCAACGCCTCTACTTTCTCAGAAGACTAAGGAAATTTGGCATGTCAGCTACGACTCTCACCAATCTTTACAGATGCATCATAAAAAGCATTCTTTCTGCTTGCATCACAGCTTGATATGGCTCCTGCTCTGCTCCTGCAAGAAAAAAGTTTGTGAATGTAGCTCAATCCATCATGCAAACCAGCTTCCCATCCATTGACTCTGTCTACACTTCCCACTGTCTCGCCAAAACAGCCAGCATAATTAAGGACCCCATGCACCCAGGACATTCTCCCTTCCACCTTCTTTCTTTGGGAAAAAGATACAAAAGTCTGAGATCAGGTATCAATCGAATCAAGAACAGATTCTTCCCTGCTGCGGTGAGACTTTTGAATGGACTTATCTTGCATTAAGTTGATCTTTCTCTATATCGTAACTATGACTGTAATTCTACATTTCGCTCTCTCTCGTTTCCTTCTTTATCAATGGTATGTTTTGTCTAGTGCGCAAGAAGTAATACTTTTCACTGTATACTAATACGTGACAATAATAAATCAAATCAGATCAAATCAAATCAAATCAAACCTCAACCATCACTGTCCATAGCTCCAGAGGTGAGGCGACTACTTACTGTGCCTATCCCAGTCCACAACCCCATCATAGCTCCAGATTACAATGAGCACGTGACGTACATATTGCCAAAACTCGGACTTCTTGAGTGAACTGTATCACGGTAAGAAGTCTTACAACACCAGGTTGAAGTCCAACAGGTTTATTTGATAGCAAACACTACCAAGTAAACCTATTGGACTTTAACCTGGTGTTGTAAGACCTCTTACTGTGTTTACCCCAGTCCAACACCAACATCTCCACATCATGAACTGTACCACACCAAAAGATTATGATACGTTTTGATAAGTTGAAAAGCTGTTCCCTTTAATTGATATATAAGGGTAGGGAATGTAGATTCAAAGTTTTGAGCAAGAGTTATGGGGGGAATGGGATTGAATCACTTGCTCTACAAAGAGCTGGGGTGGATTCAATGATCTGAATGACCTCCTTCTGTGCGGTAATGGCTCTAACATAGTGTGATGTCTATACAGAGAAAAACTAGGCCATATCCTGCTGTTAAGTAAAACGATGTATGATCCCTTCACCCGTTTCTTATCAGACATCTTCCCGTACTTAAAGCTGCCAAGTCAGGTGGAAGTAATGAGAGGCTTTTGACAATTGAGGATCGTATGCAGTACAGCCCCAAAGCACTTACAGCACTGAAACATTTGAATGAAAGAAAGCCTTTTCCTATTCCAATGATAATTCCCTTACAATGCACAACTTATGGCCCAATGCATCCCAGCTTCCTGCCCTAAAAAGGAAAAAACATACATAAATGAAAGGACTTCATAACCAATGACTGGGCAGAGCTGAGGGTTTAGCAGCTACAGTTCCCAGCTGCAGCAGGATAGGAATGTGAAGAATGCAGTCAGTATGTCATAGTGTGTCTTTAACAGTCTGGGAGAGTCCTGCCAATGCATTGTGTCAGAGGTTAGTTACTTTGATTTTTAAGATGATTGTTGTCAGTGGGAACAATGTTAGTGCAACCGGAAACTGTGGTCCCTCCCACCATGACACACTGTGCTGCCTTTCACCCATAAATGGAAGAAAACACACACACGCAAAAGGCCTGTGGATGGGATTGGGCAAGAGGTTGAGATAATGTATAAAGGATTTGTACAGACGTTTGGATGGATGTGTTCAGAAATTACAGAGAGAGAAAAAAAATCAGGAGAAAGGAATTCTCTGAATTCTGAATTTCTCATAAACTACCCCACCCCCTCCCACCCAGTTCTCTGTCCCTTACTGCTGTGTCATCTTAGCTGACTGGTTATTATTTATTTATCCAGCGGTTAAGGACTGGCAATTTGACTGCAGGGAGCATCTCAGCTGAGCCCCTTTCCCACATTTGGTTGCCAACGGGGATTAAATGTATCCCCGGAGGTTTTATCACATGGCTTGCCCGTGCTCTGATCATCAGTCTGCTTTCCTGCACCAATTGGAGAGCAAAAAAAAATTCAGTCTAATTGGAAAATGCTTACTTGCCACCACATGGTTTCCCCCCCACCATCTCTCCCTCTCCTCCCACGACCTCATCCCTCCCCATCTCCCCCCATCCCTCATCCCATCCACCCCCACCCCCAATCCCCCTATTCCTCCCCCTCCCCTCACCAAGGTCCAAACTTTTTTAAAAGTTAATGTCCTGACAATGTTTTCTATGCGATTGTGTACTGCAGTGTCCGGGAGATTAATCTTCAATTCCTGGGGACTCCAGGCCCATCCTGCAGGGTTTTTTTTCATTCATTCATGGGACATGGATGACGCTGCCTGGCCAGCATTTATTGCCCATCCCTAGTTGCCCGAGGGCAGTTGAGAGTGCTGTGGTTCTGGGGTCACATGTAAGCCTGACCAGGCAAGGACGGCAGATTTCCTTCCCTAAAGGACATCAGTGAACCAGATAGGTTTTTCTGACAAAGGTTTCATGGTCATCAGTAGATTCTTAATCCCAGAATCTTTTTTTTATTGAATTCAAATTTCACTATCTTCTGTGGGGGGATTCAAACCAAGGTCCCCAGAACATTAGCCAAATTTCTGGATTAATAGTCTAGCAAGAATACCATTAGGCTGGGCCTCCCCTAGTTGGCAACTCTCCCGCCACACATGCATTCCAGCAGTACTGCTGGACATTTCTCATGCTTCTGCTATTTCCCCTTCCCCTTGTTCTGTTCCTTTCACGTGCTGTTTAACTGTAACATTCTCCAGATCTGATCACAGGTCCAAAGCTAAAACATTAACTTGACTGCCCTCTCCACATATTCTGCCAGGGAGGTGAAAGCGTAGGGCTAGTTTGCTAAGCACAGGGACTGGGATCAGATCTGGGATTGTCCTAATCGTTGTGACCTTAACTGCTCGATAGTTAGCTGATCAGTTGAAAGAAAGGTTCAGATCTCTAAATGACATCTCAAAGCACCTGATGTGCAATAAATTATCTTAAAATACAGCGATTGCTGTTACATAAGAAAATGAAGCAACCAGTGTGTCCCTGGCAAACAATAGAGATGAATGACTACTTAATCAGTTTTGTTGGATGATGTTTATTGAGAGAACAATTGGCCAGGTAACTCATTGCTTTTTAACTGGTTCACAGCAACTTTAATATCCACCCGAACCTCAGTTTAATATCTCATCTGAATGATATCTCTTACAACAGTAGAATCCCTACAATGCAGAAGGAGGTCATTTGGCCTATCAAGTTTGCACCGACTCTACGACAGGGTATCTTGCTATCCCCATAGCCCTACATATTTACCCAGCTAACCCTCCTAACCCACACATCTTGCAACACTGAGGAGCAATTTAGCACGGCCAATAGACTTAACCTCCACATCCATGGAATGTGGAAGGAAACTGGAGCACCCGGTTTCCAGCAGATACGGAGAGAACTCGCAGACTCCCCCAAAGCTGGAATCAAACCTGGCGCTTTGAGACAGCAGTGCTAATCACTGTGCCACCCTTATGACAATGCAACACTCTCTCAATATGAAGTGTCAAACCAAATCAATCAAATTACAGTGCTGAATTTGAACCCACAGCGTTCTGATTTCAATGTCTAGCAGGTTGTCAATGAAGCCAAATTGCCAATGTCAGTTTTAAAACAGGATATTATAAAGTTCACTGCTTCAATCCTGTTCTCCGCCAATTTAGCTAAGCCATTTTCTGTTATAATTTTTATATAACTAATGCATGGGATGTGGGTGTCTCTGGCTGGAGCAGTATTTATCATAGAATCATAGAACCAAAGAACCCTACAGTGCAGAAAGAGGCTCTTTGGCCCATCGAGTCTGTACCAACCACAATCCAGGCCCTACCCCATATCCCTGCACATTTATCCACTAATCCTTTTAACCTATGCATCCTAGGACACTAAGGGGCAATTTTAGCATGGCCAATCAAACTAACCCGCACATCTGTGGGACTGTGGAAGCAAACCGGAGCATCTGGAGGAAACCCACACAGAGGAGAATGTGCAAACTCCATACAGACAGTGATCCCAGTTGGGAATTGAACCCAGGTCTCTGGAGCTGTGAAGCAGTGCTACTAACCACTGTGTAATTGTGCCACCCAATTTATTGTCTCTCAGAACCTGTAATTAGTGATTCACTGAGCCATTTCAGACAGCATTTAAGAGTCAACCATATTGCTGTGGATCTGTAGACCCGTGTAGGCCAGATCAAGTAAAGATGGCAGATTTCCTTGCCAAAAGAATCCAGATGGGTTTTTGTTATGTTGTGGCATTTTAGCAGCATAAGGAGATTTCAGGTTTAGTTTGGAACAAAAGTTCAAAAGGCATGCTTGCCTTCATCAGCTGGGGCATTGTGTTTAAAAATTGGCAAGTCATGTTGCAGCTTTATAGAACTTTAGCTAGGCCACACTTGGAATGTAGTGTTCAATTCTGGTTGCCACATGACCAGAAGGATATAGAGGCTTTGGAGAGGGTACAGAAAAGATTTACCAGGATGTTGCCTGGGATGAGGGCATTAGCTGTGAGGAGAGGTTGGAGAAACCTGGTTTGTTCTTACTGAACAATGGAGGTTGACCTATAGAAGTCTGCAAGATTATGAGGGGCGTGCACAGAGTGGATAGTCAGAACCTTTTCCAAGGGTGAAAGAGTCAATTAAAAGAGGTCATAGGTTTAAGTACGAAGGGCAAAGCTTAAAGGAGATGTATGAGGCATGACTTTATCTGAAGGGTGGTAGAGGTCTAGAACCCGCTGCCGGGAGAGGTAATGGAAGCAGATACCACAGTGACTTTTAAGGGGCATCTTGACAAATACACGAATAGGATGGGAATAGAGGGATAAGGTCCCCAGAAGGGTAAGGGGTTTTATTTCAGTCGGGCAGCGTGATTGGTGCAGTCTTGGAGGCCGAAGGGCCTATTTCTGTGCTGCAATTTTCTTTGTTCTTTGTATTTATTGATAAGAGAAAGGGGTTGCGGTTCTAGGCTGCCTTGGAGCAGCAGCTCCAGTCCCTACAAGTCTATTATATGGCTGCTCAATGATTCTCCCTGAGAGAGGACTCCACCCTCCGGGTGATTATTCACTCTCAGTTCCCATGGATTTCTCAAGTCAGGTGACCCACTGCAGTAATAATGTAAACCACACTTGGGGCACGAATAAAGTACCTTAAAAACGCTACATTGCTACATCGACCTTTAAGAGCTTCCTCAACAGCTCCCTCTTTGACCTCACCCTCACTCATTACATAAGAAATAGGAGCAGGAGTAGACCATCTAGGCCCTCAAACCTACCCTTATATTCAACAAGATCATGGCTGATCTGACAGTAGTTCAGTTCCACTTACCCCCCTGCTTCCCATAACCCTTAATTCCCTTGTTGGTTAGAAATCTATCTACCTGAGTTAAACATATTTAACTAGGTAGCCTCCACTGCTTCTATGGGTAGAGAATTCCAAAGATTCACTACCCTCTGGGAGAAGAAGTTCCTCCTCAACTCTGTTCTAAATGACTCCTTATTTTGAAGTTCTTGTTTCCTTTCTAAGTGGAAAGGATCTCTCTGCTTCTACCCTGTCTAGCCCCTTTTCATCATCTTATATATCTCTGCAAAATCTCCCCTCAGCCTTCTAAACTCCAACGAGTACAGGCCCAATCTACTTAAGCTCTCCTCATAAGCTAACCCCCTCATTTCTGGAATCAACTTGGTGAATCTTCTCTGTACTGCCTCCAAAGCCAATATATCCTTTCGCAAATAAGGGGACCAAAATTGCATACAGTACTCTAGTTGCGGCATCACCAGTACCTTGTACAATCGCAGCAAGACCTCCTTACTTTTATATTCTATCCCCCTCGCGATAAAAGGCCAACATTCCATTTGCCTTCTTGATCACCTGCTGCAGACTGAGTTGTTGCGATTCATGCGCAAGAACCCCCAGACATTACTCCAGGCTTCCAATCTTTCATTGATTCTGAATCTCTCAGAAGTTTGAAACATTTAGTTGATGGAAAAAATCAATTGTTAATCTCATGGTGTGGTAATCTCTAATTGACTTTGAGCATCTGGGCTGACAACAGAGAAATAATTAACCAGAGTTCTGTCATTATTGTACAACTGACACAATTTATGGCAAATGATTCCACCCATGATATAACCTGCCATCGCATCCACTGGAAAACAGCTGGAAAAACGCGTGCACACATGTACATACACAGGTAATCTATTAATAGTACCTATCCTCTATCTGTGCTCAATTAGAATGGTGGCTAGGTCAATTAAACAGAGAACTATAAGAGTGCAAGAGCAGGAGAAGTATACTTAACAGTCCCA
The DNA here is from genome assembly GCA_024679065.1 of Sphyrna mokarran. Taxonomy (NCBI): domain Eukaryota; kingdom Metazoa; phylum Chordata; class Chondrichthyes; order Carcharhiniformes; family Carcharhinidae; genus Sphyrna; species Sphyrna mokarran. Next base: position 6,052,857 of record JAGIQG010000034.1, read on the forward strand.
CAAGCCTGCACTACCATTCAATACGATCCTGGCTAATTTTGGCCTTCAATTCCATTTTCCCACCCGCTCCCCTTATCCCTTATTCCTGAGAGACCAAAAATCCAGCTTTAAATGTATTCAGCGATGAAGCATCCACTTGTGATGAGAATTCCAAAGACTCATAACCCTCTGAGCTAAGAAATCTCTCCTCGTCTTAGTCTTAAATGATTGGTTCCCTTATCCTCAGCAATGGTTAGCACTGCTGCCTCACAGCATCAGGGACAATGGCCTTGGGTCACTGTCTGTGCGGAGTCTGCACATTCTCCTCATGTCTGCATGCGTTTCCTCTGGGTGCTCCTGTTTCCTCCCACATTCCAAAGATGCACAGGTTAGGTGGATGGGCCATGCTAAATTGATCCTAGTGTCAGGGAGATCAGCAGGGTAAATATGTTAGGTTACAGGAATAGGGCCTGGGTGGGATTGTGGTCGGTGCTGAGTGACCTCCTTCTGCACTATATGGACTCTATGATCCTGACAGCATATTTTAAATTCCATGGCCAAAGGAAACAATCTCTCAATATGCATATAATCAAACGCCGTCAGAATATTGTAGATCTCAGGAAAATGCCTCTTATTCTTCTAAATTGCGGGGAATATAGACCCAATTTTCTCCGTCTATCATCACAGGACAATCCCCTCACCCCAGGGACCAATCCAGTGAACCTTTGCCGTACGACCTCCAACGTGGGTTTATCATTTCTTATACATGGAGACCAAAACTGCGCACAGTATTCCAGATGTGATCTCACCAAAACCAAAAACAATTGGAGCAAGATTTCTTTGATTTTCAAAGAACAAAGAACAACACAGCAAGGGAAACAGGCCCTTCGGCCCAACGAGCCCACGCCGCCATTTTAACAGCGTGAGTTCCCACTTCCACCCATGACCCTTGTCTATGTTTATGGAAATCCACATTGGAAACCAGATTGGGGAGACAATTTAGGGACAATTTGTTTCACCAATCAGCCTAAGAGCACATCTTTGGGGTGTGGGAGGAAACCGGAGTACCCAGACAAAACCCACGCAAGCACGGGGAGATTGTGCAAACTCCCACAGGTAGTGGCCCAAATCCACATACCTGCACAGCACAGCGATAGTCACTGAGCTGTCGTGTTGCCCATCAAATGGTCCAGTTTAAGCGTACACTAACGACGTGAAGCACTAGGCTACTCTCGAAAAATCCAAGAGCAGCCCTTGCACGACCCATTGCGTGTATGCCCCTCGTTGGACAACAATGGACTTTAGTAAGGCGTTCGATAAGGTGGCCCATGGAAGGCTTCTGCAGAAAATGCAGATGTATGGGATTGAGGGTGATTTAGCTAATTGGATTAGGAATTGGCTAGCAGATAGAAGACAGAGGGTGGTGGTTGATGGGAGATATTCATCGTGGAGTTCGGTTACAAGTGGTGTACCTCAGGGGTCTGTTTTGGGGCCCCTGCTGTTTGTAATTTTTATAAATGATCTGGATGAGGGTATTGAAGGATGGATTAGTAAATTTGCAGATGACACTAAAGTCGGTGGAGTGGTAGATAGTGAAGAGGGGTGTTATAGTTTGCAGAGAGACTTGGACAAGTTGAAGAGCTGGGCCGAGAGGTGGCAAATGGAGTTTAATGTGGAAAAGTGTGAGGTAATTCACTTTGGCAGGAATAACAAATGTGTAGAGTATAGGGCTAATGGTAGGACTCTTAATAGTGTTGATGAACAGAGGGATCTTGGTGTATATGTGCATAGATCCCTGAAAGTTGGCAATCAAGTCGAGAAGGTTGTTAAGAAGGCATATGGAGTCTTAGCTTTTATTGGTAGGGGAATTGAATTTCGGAGCCGCAACGTCATGTTGCAACTGTACAAAACTCTAGTGCGGCCGCACTTGGAGTATTGTGTGCAGTTCTGGTCCCCGCATTATAAGAAAGATGTGGAGGCATTGGAGAGGGTACAGAGGAGGTTTACCAGGATGTTGCCTGGTATGGAGGGCAGGTCTTATGAAGAGAGGCTGAGGGATTTGAGGTTGTTTTCGTTAGAAAGAAGGCGGCTAAGAGGAGACCTTATTGAAACATATAAGATGATTAGAGGTTTAGATAGGGTGGACAGTGATAGCCTTTTTCCTAGGATGGAGAAAGCTAGCACGAGGGGACATAGCTTTAAATTAAGGGGTGGTAGTTATAGGATGGATATCAGAGGTAGGTTCTTTACCCAGAGGGTGGTTAGGGTATGGAATGCCCTGCCTGCTGCAGTTGTAGAAGAGCCAAGTTTGGTGGCGTTTAAGAGGTTAGTAGATAAGTTTATGGATGAAAAGGGAATGGTTTAGTTTGGAGGGTCATTGCTTTCTCCTAATTGGTCGGCGCAACATCGAAGGCCGAAGGGCCTGTTCTGTGCTGTAATGTTCCATGTTCTAAGGCGGACCGAAGCACCTGTGGAATAAAAAAGAAAAACATCAATAACATACATATCTTATGCAATTTCCAGGAACATCCCAAGGCTCTTGATCCCTATTTAAAACAGTCTTCTATATCCCTCCATCTCTATTCCGCTCATGTACCTATCTAAGTATCCCTCAAATAACTCCAGCGTGCCTGCCTCCACCACCTTACTTGGCAGTGCATTCCATACTCCCACAACCTTCCTCTAATATCCAAATTATAACCTCGCCCACCCCCCACCCCCTTACCCTAAGCCCATGGCCCCTTGTAATATTTGATTCCAACCTAGGAGAAAGCTTACCGCTGTTCACTTTATCTATATCCTTCATAATCTTATATGCCACCTTTAAATCTCCTCTCAGTCTCCGTCTTTGTAAAGAAAACAGCCCCAATTTGCCTAATCTTTCCTCGTAACCCAGACCTTCCATACCAGGCATAAACCTCCTCTGCACTGTCTCCAGGGCCTCCACGTCCATCCGGTAGTAAGGCGATCAGAATTGGACGCAATATTCCAAATGAGGTCTAACCAATATTCTATACAACTGCAACATTAAACGCCAGCTCTTGTACTCTATACCCCTTCCTATAAAGCTAACATACCATAAGCTTTCTTCACAACCTTCTCCACCTGTACTGCCACCTTCAAAGACTTATGCCAGATCCCTCTGCATTTCTATACTCTTAATAGGTCTACTCTTTATCATATAACTCCTCGCTACATTATTTCTCTCAAAATGCATCACCTCACATTTATCAGGATTAAATTCCATCTGCCATTTATCTGCCCAAGCTACCAGCCTATCTATGTCCTGCTGTATTGCTGACACTGCTCCTCACTATCCGCAAATCCAGCCATCTTCGTGTCATCTGCAAACTTGCTGATCACACCTCTTACTCCCTCTTCCAAGTCATTTATGTATATTATAAATAGAAGAGGTTCCAGTACCAGGCCCTGCGGCATATCACTAGTGACCGACGTCCAGCTAGAAAAAGACCCTTTCACTACTACTCTCTGTCTCCTATTACCAAGCCAGTTACTTATCCATCTAGATACCTGTCCTTGTATTCCATGAGCCTTGACCTTTCTTTGAACCCTAATCCAAGAAACTACAAAGGGTCGTGAATGAAGTTCAGTCCATCACGTAAACCAACTTCTCATCCATTGACTCTACACTTTCCGCTGCCTCAGAAAAGCAGCCAGTGCAATCAAGGACTACACGCATCCTGAACATTCTCTCTTCCAACTTCATCCATTGGTAAAAAGGTACAAAAGTCAGATCATGTACTAACCGACTCAAGAACAGCTTCTTTCCTGCTGCCATCAGACTTTTGAATGGATCTAAATAAAAGCAAGTTACTGCAGATGCTGGAATCTGAAACCAAAAGAAAGAATGCTTGAAAAGTTTCAAAGCTTTGACAAAGGGTCATCTGGACTTGAAACATCAGCTCTTTTCTCTCCTAACAGATACTGCTGGACTTGCTGAGATTTTCCTATGTTTTCCTTTTTCATTTTGAATGGACCTCCCTCACATTAAATTGATCTTTCTCTGTATCCTGCTATGACTGTAACACTATGTTCTGCACTCTCTCCTCTCCTTTCCTATATACATTATGCTTTGTCTGTAAAGCGTGAAAGAAACAATACTTCTTACTGTATACTAATACATGTGACAATAATAAATCAAATAATTGCAAATCAAATCCTTATTGTTTGTATTTTTGTGCTTCACTGCTCAGAGTGTGGGATAATTAGTGAACAAAAAAAATTTCACTACTCGAAACATTAAAACTGTCCCTGAGAGCAAACAATAAACTGTCTAAGGTGTGACCTTGTCTCAATCACCGTTTGAAAGTCTAATATTTGCATACAGGTTACATTAACCAGCAAGGTGACTGATTGTGCCAGACTGAAATATGATCCACCATACAGGCCTATTACGAAGATTTGTATAACTGTCTGACCACACCTTAGATGACTTCATTGTGAGAAGTTACGACACGACTGAGTTGGTTGTGAAGCAAGAACGTACACTGACCACACTTGCTGTTTGAACCTCACGTCCACAGTTTGCTACACAACGGAAGAGAAAAGTGCCAGAACTGATCCTATCAAATAAACATAATCAGCATTCCTGACCCCAATCAACAGATACCAGAGATTACCCTCTCTCTCAATTCCTCAGTTATGCTGCAGTTCAGTTATTGGCTGAAGTGGGTAAATAGTATGTGTGTGCCAAGTCCAGTGCAAATATTTAATGAGGGTGTCATCAGGCACTGGGGAGTCAAATCTTTTGCTTGTTCTCTCCATAAATACTTGAACATAATGCATAAATACCAACTGATTAGCTAATCTTTTCTTTGCAATACTGCTTGCTTTCTGATAAGTGTTTATAATAGTGTCTTCATTAAATATGAGCCAAGAATAAAACATATTTTGCATTTTATACTTTTTTTGCATATCTCTTGTCCCCAGATAACCAGCAGTGTTATCCAGAGCAGCTCTTCATGCTTACAACAGTTTTTGCATTCATCTTCCTCTCTATATCCTGCCTCCCTGCACCCCCTCTCCCCAAAACACCAAAGTACTTCCAGGGCAGCACTGTGGCACAGAGGTTAGCACTGCTGCCTCACAGCGCCAGGGAGCCGGGTTTAAATCCAGCCTCAGGTCACTGTCTGTGCGGAGTCTGCACGCTCTCTTCGTGTCAGTGTGGGTTTCTTCTGGGTGCTCTGGTTTCCTCTCATAACACTGCATTTGCTTGACGAAGACGAAAGTCGAAAGCTTGCAGATTTACTATCAAATAAATCAGTTGGATTTAAAATTGGTGTTGCTAGACTCTTACTGAGTTTAGTCCAGTCCAACGCCGGCATCTCTACATCATTCCTCCCATAGTCCAGAGATGTCTGGGTTTGGTGGATTGGCCATGCTAAATTGCCTTTAGTGTCAGGGGACCAGCAGAGTAAATATGCGGTGTTACAGAAATACGACCGGGGTGGGATTGTAATCAGTGCAGACTCAATGGGCCGAATGGCTTCTTTCTACAAGTAGACATTCTATGATTCCTTCTTGGAAGTTTCCACATAAATTTTACCTGGACAATTACACAGGGCTTGGAACCATCTGACAAAGCAATTGAAATTGTTAACTTAAAATGGTTCTGCCAGTTTCATTTTCGTCCTCAGTTATTCTGAAGGAGTTAACAGGGAAAAAAAAAAATCAAAGCTCAGAGTAACTATTTTAAAGACCCCGACCAAATGCCCTACAAGACACCCCATATCCCTGGCCAGCCCCCCTCTCTTCCAGTTCAAAGCTTTCCATTTAAGTCCACCGTGCAGTGGTTCACTCACACTTTTATACCATTTATGTGCTTAATTCCATGCATGCTACCAATAAATCATAATGAAACAAAACTGAAATGAACAAACTTGGACCCAGAAAAATGTATCTAGCCCTTCTGACCTCCTCCAATCATTTTATTATTCTGGTTATGTTGTAAACTGCCTGTAAGCAACATATTACCAGGCTGATACATTCCAGAATATCACAGATGTAATAGAGTGAATTCCACTCATTCCACCACCCTCCTTATCTGTGGAGATACCTTTGCTCCCAACAGCACTCCTGCAAACACATTACATAGCTTACCATTCTACTACCCAGCAGTAAGAGATTTAAATTCCTTGTCCCCTTAGTCCTGCCCAGACCACTGAGGTACTCAGGCAGCGTGGCCTCTCATTCTCACATTCGCTATGTACATTAACCATTTGGGGAATCAGAAGTCCAATTTCAAAATTCATAGACCCAAACTCTGGATCTGAAGCTCTTTGAAGGTGAATGCCATGTCTCAGGTCCAGAGGAAATTGAGCTTATTATGGTGCTCTCTTCTCTCTGGATCAGTGGGCATGCTGAGATTTGTGGGAGGACCTGACAAAGGTCAGCTCAGAGGTAATCAGGACTTTTGTCTGGAGTACCACCGACATCCTCTACCTAGGTGGCTACCCTGCTGAGAGAACCTGGCCAGTAAATTGCAAGAGCGGGAGGACCAGACCACCATATACCTACAGCATTGGATGGAATTCTTCCAAGTGCTGTGATTCTGAACGGTGACTATCCTGTGATACTGGTCGGTCACTATGCTGTGATACTGGTCGGTCACTATGCCGTGATACTGGATGGTCACTATGCTGTGATACTGGTCAGTCACTTTGCTGTGATACTGGTCAGTCACTATGCTGTGATACTAGTCGGTCACTATGCTGTGATACTGGTCACTCACTATGCTGTGATACTGGTCGGTGACTATGCTGTGATACTGGTTGGTCACTATGCTGTGATACTGGATGGTCACTATGCTGTGATACTGCTCAGTCACTGTGCTGTGATACTGGTCGGTGACTATGCTGTGATACTGGTCGGTCACTCTGCTGTGATACTGGTCACTCACTATGCAGTGATACTGGTCGGTCACTATGCTGTGATACTGGACGGTCACTATGCTGTGATACTGGTCGGTCACTATGCAGTGATACTGGTCACTCACTATGCAGTGATACTGGTCGGTGACTATGCTGTGATACTGGTCGGCCACTATGCTGTGATACTGGACGGTCACTATGCTGTGATACTGGTCGGTCACTATGCTGTGATACTGGTCGGTCACTCTGCTGTGATACTAGTCACTCACTATGCCGTGATACTGGTCACTCACTATGCCGTGATACTGGTCGGTCACTATGCCGTGATACTGGTCGGTCACTATGCCGTGATACTGGTCGGTCACTATGCCGTGATACTGGATGGTCACTATGCAGTGATACTGGTCGGTCACTATGCAGTGATACTGGTCGGTCACTATGCTGCGATACTGGATGGTCACTATCTGTGATACTGGATGGTCACTATGCTGTGATACTGGTCGGTCACTATGCCGTGATACTGGTCGGTCACGTGCCGTGATACTGGTCGGTCACTGTGCTGTGATACTGGTCGGTCACTATGCCGTGATACTGGTCGGTCACTATGCTGTGATACTGGTCGGTCACTATGCAGTGATACTGGTCGGTCACTATGCCGTGATACTGGTCGGTCACTATGCTGTGATACTGGATGGTCACTATGCTGTGATACTGGTCGGTCACTATGCTGTGATACTGGTCGGTCACTATGCTGTGATACTGGATGGTCACTATGTTGTGATACTGGTCGGTCACTATGCTGTGATACTGGATGGTCACTATGCAGTGATACTGGTCAGTCACTATGCCGTGATACTGGTCGGTCACTATGCTGTGATACTGGATGGTCACTATGCTGTGATACTGGTCGGTCACTATGCTGTGATACTGGATGGTCACTATGCTGTGATACTGGTCGGTCACTATGCTGTGATACTGGTCGGTCACTATGCTGTGATACTGGTCGGTCACTATGCAGTGATACTGGTCGGTCACTATGCAGTGATACTGGACAGTCACTATGTTGTGATACTGGTCAGTCACTATGTTGTGATATTGGTCAGTCACTATACTGTGATACTGGTCTGTCACTGTGCCGTGATACTAGTCACTCACTATGCTGTGATACTGGTCGGTCACTATGCTGTGATACTGGTCGGTCACTATGCTGTGATACTGGTTGGTCAATATGTGTGATACTTGTGGTCACTCTGATCCCCCGCCCTCCCGAGTTTGTCACCAAGATACAGAGGAAGCTTGTCAATCTCTTCTGGGGCAAAGGGACAGACTGGATCTTTGCCACAGTATTAGTTCTCCCCAAGAGGGAGAGTGGTCAGGCCCAAAGGTGTGACTTTCCATGTTTAGATCCCACAGAGACATCTGCACGTCAAGTCTCTTCCAGGAGGGATTTTTTTTCCATCAGATATATGAGCCTCAAAATGATACACAACTCCTCTTTATTAACTTGGGAGTGTGCAGTTGAGAAGGTTGTCCTGCAGCTATGTCCGTGCGCTAGTTTTCCTAGAGAATACCGTCTGTGTGGACATACTTGAGGCTTTCTTTGCCTGGTTACCAGCAGAGGAATGCTGGAACACACCATCACTCTGCGAATGTCACTTTGACTTGATCAGTTAAGATTCGTTCAGAAATTTTAAATGTTGTCACACTGTTCGTGGTGGTCCTTTCAAAAGCAGCTCTTAGTTGCTCTTTATTTACAAGCTTTTGGTTGAATCAAACGAGGTATAAATAGACAAAAATCTAAACTGTGGTTTTTAAACTAGGAGGCACTTGCTAGTGATCTGTAACTATGTAAATAAATACTTATAAAGTGGTACATATCGGAACAGGTTGAAACCATTCTTGTGTCCATGAGATGCATAACTTACAATGTCTATTTCTATATATAATTGCTTACACAAGTGTATAAAGATTGGCTGCAATTTTATCCTCCACCATCTGACTTTCTTAGATATAACAGATAGTTCTTGGTCTTCACTTAGCACAAATGACATAAAGACACTGGTGAAAACCAAAAAAAATTTACAAGAATGATACAGATGGAATGACGGCATAGTGGTTAGCAGTGCTGCCTCACAGTGCCAGGGACTCAGGTTCAATTTGACGTTGGGTCACTGTCCATGTGGAGTTTGCACATTCTCCCTGTATCTGTGTGGGTTTCCTCTGGATGCTCCGATTTCCTCCCATAGTCCAAAGATGTAAGTTGATTGCCATGTTAAATTGATCTAGTTATGAGGGAGATTGGCAGGGTAAATATGTGGAGTTCCAGGAATAGGGCCTGAGTAGGATTATGGTTTCTGCAGATTTGATGGGCTGAATGGCCTCCTTCTGCATAGGGATTCTATGATACCAAAACTAGGAGAGAAATCTCAATACACTGGAACTCTGATCATTTGAAAACAGATGGCCTCATAGAAGATTTTTAAATAACTCAACGATTCCATAGGTTGAATGGAGACAAGATGTTCCCAGTTATGAAGGAATCTAAAACTAGCCATCATGAATATAAGATGGTGAATAATAAATCCAATAAAAGACTCATAACAAACTTCTTTATCCAGAGACTAGTTAGTATATGGAACTCATAACCACAAGGAATAAAGTAGGTGCATTTAAAGAAAAGGTAGATAAGAACATGAGGAATAACAGAATTGAAGGATATGTTGATTCAGTTATAATGAGAGAGATTCATGGAACAAACCAGTTCGTTTGAATGGTCTATTTGTATGCTGTAAATTCCAGTGATGTTGCTGAGGGATACATATTGACCAGGATATCAGAAGAACTCCCCTGATTTTCTTTGGAGTGGTGCCATGGACTCTTGTACATAGGGGCGGCACGGTGGCACAGTGTTTAGCACTGCTGCCTCACAGCGCCAGGGACCTGCGTTCGACTCCCGGCTTGGGTCAGCATCTGTGCAGAGTCTGCACGTTCTCCCCATGTTTTGCATGGGTTTCCTCTGGGTGCTCCAATTTCCTCCCACAACCTGAAAGGTGAGCTGATTACTGCATTGCAGATACTGGGAAGGGTTAACCTGTTGCTCTTCTGTGATGTTGTTTTACCTTCGAAATTTTTACCCTTTGCTTTTCTGTCCTCGTATAGAGTTCCACAGGCACTATCTTGTGACTGCCGTGTCATTTTTCAGGAATGAATGTTGCATAATGAATAATCAACCATTTGGCATTGCAGCAACAAAAGCTTTCCTGTGCCCACTCAGTGTTCACAAGGTGGCAGTTGGCAGTGGTTAACACCAGATATCAATCAGCAGTGGGAAACCTGCCACATTTCATTCTATATCTTTGTCCAAGGGCTCTGACACCAGTACAACTCCTGCTTGAGTTCAAATGACACACATTAAGTGATTCAGTGGCCAAATACACTTCTTATTGCAGTTAGCATTGGAAGAGTGTCGGGTTTTTTTATGGAGGGAGAATTTAGCACAGGCCAATGCACCTAATGTACTATTTGAGATATTTTGTTAGAGTTGGGAGCAAGGTGAGCTGTACGACTATAAGGCAGGTTAAAAGAGTGGATTTAACAGATTGGTACACTGACTAAAGTGTGAGCCCAGAAAACGAGGCATGGAAGACATGGGAGATCTGATAAACGTGGATATGGTGGGACAGTGGATAGCACTGCTAAACTTAAATGCATCTAAACACTTGTGATAGAGGGCAGAAACATTGCCTCTGCCTCTTGGCTAAGGTCAAGACCAAAATAGGAGCCATGCCTTATCTTGTCAGCTTGGAACTTGTCTCTTTGGTGGGAATCGTGAATTGGATTCAATTGGATTTTGAATCTGGTCTTTGGAATAAGGCAGAAAGATGATCCTCACAACACCAGAGACAAGGGTTCAATTCCCAGCTTGGGTCATCGTCTGTGTAGAGTTTGCATTCTCCCTGTGTCTGCATGGGTTTCCTCCGGATGCTCCAGTTTCCTCTCTCAGTCTAAAGGATGTGCTGGTTAGGTGCATTGGCCATGCTCAATTCTCTCTGTGTACCCAATCAGGCACCAGAGTGTGGCAACTAGGAGATTTACACAGTAACTTCATTGCATTGCTAATTTAAATCTATTTGTGACACTAATAGATAAACTTAAACTTAAATGCATCTAAATACTCGTGATAGAGGGCAGAAACATTGCCTCTGCCTCTTGGCTAAGGTCAAGACAAAAATGGGAGCCATGCCTTATCTTGTCAGCTTGGAACTTGTCTCTTTGGTGGGAATCGTGAATTGGATTCAATTGGATTTTGAATCTGGTCTTTGGAATAAGGCAGAAAGATGATTCCGGTCTGCCCGGTTCATTCTGAGCATCAGCTTTCTAACTTTAAAACTGGAGTAAATATATTTTAAAAATTCCCTGGAGCCCCACAAATCTACACAGAACGAGAAAGAAAGTCAAATTTGTGTGTGCCTTCTCATTCCTGAGTGTAGCTTGCAATAGCACCAACTGATTCAAAGGACAAAATGCTCGTAAGGAAAATGTTTTGGATTTAATTTTGCACATAAGATTTTTTTATTCCAATTCAATCAAATCAAGTCCAATTCAGAGCCTCAACAAGTTGAAACATTCCCGATCCAAGCTGACCAGATAGGTCTCTCACTGCCTGTCCTGGGCTTCATGTATATGGTCCAAGCTGATTGGAGTTAGTATAGCTCCGCCTCCAAGGTTTGATCTCATTTGCACCTTAGCCAAAAGGCCGAGATGCTGCTTTTAAAAATTGCTTCAAATGAAACTAAAATGTAACTTAATGACTTCAACCAAGTACAGCATGTCAATACTACACTTGATCTTAGCCAAAAGAGATCATTTTACATATAAGATGTGGGTGTCACTGGCAAATTTATTGTCTATCCTTAATTGTACTTGAACTTAACCTTTCAGAGGACACTTATAAGTTAACCACACTCTTGTGGGCCTAGCCAGGGTAAATATGGCAGATTTCCTCCCCTAAAAGATAAACCACTGGGTTTTTACAACAACTGATGATCATAGAATCTCTGTAATGCAGATATAGGTCATACGGCCCATCAACAATCCCACCCATGAATTCACCCTGCTAATCCTAACTGAGACTCGGGACAACTTAGCATGGCCAATCAACCTAACCCATACATCTTTACAGTGTAGGAGGAAACTGGAGCACCAGAGGAAACTAACACAGACATAGGAAGAACGTACAAACTCCACACAGACAGTTACCCAAGGCTGGGATTGAACCCGCGTTCCAGGCACTGTCTACATATACCCTGTTTGTGAACAGAGTGCCGACTCATCTGATGAAGGAACAGCGTTCTGAAAGCTTGTGGCTTGTGCTTCCAAATAAACCTGTTGGACTTTAACCTGGTGTTGTGAGACTTCTTACTGTGAGACAGAAATGCGAACCACTGTGCTGACCTAAAATGATAATTTCATGATCACTGTCACTGAGACTAGCTTTATATTCCAGATTGATTAATTGCCACTGTGGGATCGGAATCAATGTCCCCAGAGGCTCTTGGGTATGAATTCAGTGGTATTACCACCATGGAATTACTTGAACTCAATGCATTTTCACTTGGTGGCACAATGAACAGCACAGCGGTTAACACCACTGGCTCACAGCACCAGGAACTGGGTTCAATTCCGAGCTTGGATCAATGACAAGCCTGGGCTTGCAAGACCTCACTTACTATCCTGTCTGGAGACAATACATGTCTTTTTAACCTATGCTTAATGCTATCTCCACTCACATTGTCTGTACCTTTAAGACTTGATTAGCTGTAAAGACTCACATTCCAATCAGTTTCTGTAAATTCAGTTTGTGTCTTTATATGCCCTGTTTGTGATCAGAACTCTCCACTCACCCGACGAAGAGGCAGAGCCCCGAAAGCTAGTGTTGTTTGCTACCGAATAAATCTGTTGGACTTTAACCTGGTGTTGTGAGACTTCTTACTGTGTTTCTCCAGTCCAATGCTGGTATCTCCACATTGTGTGGAGTTTGCTCGTTCTCTCCATGTCTGTGTGGGTTTCCTTTGGGTGCTCTGGTTTCGTCCCACAGTCCAAAGATGTGCTGGTTAGGTGCATTGGCTATGCTAAATTATCTTCTCCAAACAGGAATGTGGCGATTAGAAGGATTTTCGCAGAAACTCCATTGCAGTGTTAATTAAACCTTACTTGTGACACGAATAGATGAAGTTTAACTTCACACAAGGGGAACCCCAGCAGGGCCTTGACCCAGCCTGAACCTGACAGCAGGTTAGCCACGCCCACGTCCTTTACAAAGATGGCCGCCGCAGCATCCGCACTCTAATCTCCCGCTCCCTCATTCCTTCCCCACCCTGACACAGATCAAAGGGAATAAACCGCCGCCCCTTCTCTCTCCTGCTCCCTCATTCCTTCCCCACCCTGACACAGATCAAAGGGAATAAACCGCCGCCCCTTTCCTCACCCGCGTGAATGGCGAGGACATTTGTGCACTTGCGCCGATCCTCCAAACCGCGAAGGCCTCTGGGAAACCGTTGTCAGGAAATTACGTCAGGTCAGACCGGAAGCGGCTGTGGCAGCGTGGAAGTTAGAGGTGAGAGGGTGAAAAAGAAATCTTAAACCCGGGAGTGGGTAAAACTCGGAGAGTGGGGAGGCGACAGAGAGAGAGAAAAGGGGAGTGGGCAGGAAAGGGGAGTGAGGTGGAAAAGTCACTGGGTTAGCAATTTAGAGCCCTGAGCTTGGGGTTGCCAACCCTCCGGATTGGCATGGAGTCTCCAAAACTAAAGATCACATTCCAGGACACAGCTGTCTGCATAAACCATCAGGCTGTTAAAAAATTTTTGAAGATTTCTCTTTATCTCATCAAAATATTGAAAATAGGGTCATTTGGCTCATAGTTGAACATCGTCCCATTAAGAAATGAATCTTTGCTTTCCAATTGGTGCGGAAAGGCAGTCTCTGTCACATGGATGGATGTATTGCTGACTAATGGGTGGAGCGTCCGGGCAAGTGAACCCTCCCGGAATATATTTAATCACAGCCATACTGTGCACACAGGTTCAAATCCCAGCATGGTAGCTGATGGAGTTTAAATTCAACTAATAAACCTGCAGTTGAAAGCCTGAAATTACCATTGGTTGTCATAAAACTCACATCCTTTCTTAATGTCCTTAGGGAAGGAACAAGCTCTACCAGTCTTATCTGACCCAAATAGGCACTAGGGTGTGGCAACTAGGGGATTTTCACAGTCACTTTGTATTCATGTAAGCTACTTGTGACACTAATAATTAAATTTTAAACTTGATCTGGACTACAGGTGACTGCAGACCTACTGTAATGTGATTGATTCATAACTGCCCATGGGGCATAAACTTGGTGAGTGAAAGATAAACTTGGAGTCTGGGAGAGGGATGCAGAAATATAAAGCTGGAGAGAGAGGGCGATAGATAAACCTACCCTGAATTTAGGTTGAAGAGAAATCTGAAAATTGCCCAATGACAGCTGCTGTAGCAATGATCTACAATGTAGGAATCTAAGTTCTTTGATCTTGCAGCTGTGTACTATCATCTTAGAGCAGGTTAGCTAACCAGGAGAGATGGGTTTTTTTAGGGGGAGGTGTAGTTCTGTAAATACAGAAACAGGGTAAGTCATTCAGTCCCTGCTGTCTGTTTGATGCCAGGCTCTCCTAATTATTTAATCCCTGTGTCTGCTTTTCAGGACAGCCATACTACTGGGGTAGCATATTGTTACAGTGGTTAGCACTGCTGCCTCACGGTGCCAGCAACTTGTGTTTGATTCCCAGCTCAGGTGACTGTGTGGAGTTTGCACCTTCTCTCCATGTGGGTTTCCTTTGGGTGCTCCAGTTTTGCCTACAGTTCAAAGATGTGCAGGTTAGGTGGATTGGCCGTGCTAAATTACCCTGTAAAGTAGGGGGTACTAGCTGGATAAATGCATAGGTTACATCATTAGGGCCTGGGTGGGATTGTGGTTGGTGCTGATTTGATAGGCTGAATGGCCTCCTCCTGCATTGTAAGTTATTCTAGTCAGTGACAGAAGAGATGTAGTTAAATCTGACCGTGTCCTTGCTTGATCTCCACACAAAGGCACTGGCTACCAAACTGAAGCTAATTCTGTCCTCCCCAATCTGGAATGGCGGTCACATGGCTCAGTCGGTAGCACCCTCACTTCTGAGCCAGTTCCATTCCACCAGTGGAACGTTTGCGACTTGATTCAACAAACTGATAACGAGCCTGCCAACACTTCCCAACTATTTCCTAATAGAATGAGTGAAGATATGAAATAAATAAACCTTGGGGTGATCCCATCATTGTACTGCTGTCATCTGAGAACTAACCTGACATCCAACAGAAAAATAAATTCAAAACATTCCTGACTGGAATGTAGCATCCCTTGTTGGGTGAAATCAATTTAGTTCAACGGTTGTGATGATGAAGACACCATGAATCATGATCTATCTCAAAATTCACTGACTCAGTAGCTTTGTATTCCTCTCTTTATAAGTATATTAACTGAAGGTTGCTGTTGTAATTCATTTGCATGCATATACTAATGCTAACAGCTTGCTTTCACAGATGGCTCAAAGGCTTTTGCTAAGGAGGCTCGTGTCCCTAACCTTTACAAAGTCCTCTGGCCCAGTGCGATCTCGGTCCTCAGCAGTCTTGCCAAGCCTGAGTTTCCTCTCTCGGCATGGGACTGTGCCTTCCATCCAACACCAAGCAGGCCCTCCCACCACCAGAAGGTTTAGTAAATCTCCAGCTTGTAGCGTCACCTTCAACGTACAAAGCCAAGTGGATTTCACCGAGAGAGTTATCAACAGCAAGACACCAGTCGTGGTAGATTTCCATGCAAGGTGAGTAGTTGATTTTTATTTCAACCCTTGTTGGGATTCTGCCTTTTTGCTAATGCATTTTGGGCAAGTTATCCAGGGTGGCAATTGGTTGCCTAACAGGAAGGCATTGCACCAGAGCCCAATTCTACCCTCACTTAAATGCTCACACGAACCAGGCTTCCTGATGACTGCTGATGAAAACCAGGGATTCTTCCTGTCTGATCCACCTCAGAAATGTTGATGCATTTGCTAACTCTGAGATTTGAGGCTGTGGGTATTGATTCTGGGGCCTTCTTGCTGCAGAACCCTTAGTTATTTATGAAAAAAATTTTCTGTGACATTGGGGATAGCTACGAGTTAATGCCTCAAATTGACTTCTGCCAAACAAGTTTTTTTTCTTTCCTCCAAATGAGTTTGCTTAGCTTCCCAGTGGCTTCAAGGTGCACCACTTGTTATAATTACCCAGTCATGCAGGCATAGATCTTTGATCTTTGCTGAGTTAAGTCGGTGGGTGTGATTCCACTGGATTTTCAGTTCCTCTGCTGAGGACAGGCTTTCTAATCTTAAATGCAGACAGTTAAGAAGTGGGGTGGGTGGATGGACTATTCGGGAATTGAAGTTTCAGCACGACTTAGAGGCCATTTGCAGCCAGAGAGGTGAATGGAATTGACAGCAAAGGCAGATGCTGGTGAGAGTTACGCATGGTGACTCCAGTTTTTTGATCATAGCATAGAAGTAGGCCATTTGGACGATTGTTACACTCATTTAAACTATTTACACTCATTTAAATTCAAAAATAATTTTGAATTTGTTAAATCTTTCCATAGCCATCTTTTCTCTTTGGAGAACAGCTCTACTTTCTTTTGTCTTTCCATATAACTGAAGTCCCCCAGCCCTCTTTCAAATTTCCTCTGCATCCTCTCCAAAATCTTGGTGTCTCTCCTAAAATAGGATGCAGATGTTAAAGAATGGATAATACTTCAGATGGAAGATGTTGAAATTCATCCAGACAGCTACTTACCTAGAGTTATGAAGCTTTTACAGCACAAACAGACTGCTTACTCCATTTGGTTGATGTTTAAGTTGCATACAATACTGCTCCCAACCATCTCACCTTACTCTCTCAGTATATCCTCTATTCCTTCCTCCCCACTATAACTGGTTTCCCCTTGCATGCATGCTGTTGCCCAAATTGGGCCACCTTTGCTGCTTAAAACCTTGTGCAGGCAAGGGCAAGAATGCCAGATTCCATGGTGGTAATGGTCTACAGTTGGCCATCTCCTTCAAGGGAGCTGATTTTGTGCTTATCATTGATGTTGCCGATAGGTCGCTATTAGAAGCTATTGATGAGATGTTGCATAGAGTTCTGGATAGTCCAGAGAGGACCTTGCAGGACGAATGTATAATTTGGGAAAGATCTTTTGACTGCGCTGTAAAACCTGTCATGGCTCAGTTAGCAGCATTGTGCCTGAGTTAGAAGATTGTGGTTTGAAATCCCTTAAGCACTTGACACTGCAGTCTGGTACTGAGAGAATGGAGGGGCTTTGAATGAGTTATGAAACCAAGGCTGTGTTTGGACAATATTTAATTATCAACCAAGATCACTAAAGCAGAATATCTGGCCAACTCATTGCTACTTGTTGGAGCTCGCTGTGTGTAAATTAACTTTTGTATATCCCACATTACAGCAGGGATAATACTTCAAAAGTACTTGATTGGTTGTAAAGCTCTCTGGGCTGTCCTGAGGACATTAAAGGTACCATGTAATACATGAAGGTTTCTTTGGTGTGGCGACAGGTAGCAATGACATCACAGGAGAAAAATGTCAGGGAGGTGGACTGAGGCATACGTGTGAAAGTAAATTGTGTTGATCTTCAGCCTCTTCAGATGTTCATGGCTCATCTCAAAGGATCAAAGAGCGCTCGGTTATAGACAACCAAACACTGATTCTTTTCAGTACTGTCAATGTGCTCTTGACGGTGTGCGATTCCCTTCCATAATTGAATGTGCTTCAAAAGTAATGTGTTGGATGCAAATTCCCATGTTTGTATTTCCTACATCCATTATGGTGGTTATACAGACTGTGAATCGAGTACTCATTTGTGGTGTGTGATATTTTATGTTGTGGCCTGTATTTCTTCACAATGATGTGGCAAGCATGTCAGAACTCGCTTGGGCTCTGGCAGTAAAGAGGCAGAAAGGAAGAAGAGTCCCTGCAGCTGTCGAAGCTGGAATTTGAAACCTGATCCATGACACAGGGGATGCGTCCTCACAAATCATAGCTCCCAGGTGCTGCTGTTTCCTTGCTAACTTGCAGCATTGTCGGATCACAGTATGGGAAATGTTTTCACATTGAAATCTAAATCATGGGTTGCAGAGCTGCAGCTGAGGGGAACAGAAAAGTGCAGTTCAGTTTTTTTTTACAGGATATGGGTGCCGTTGGCAGGGTCAGTATTAATTACACATCTCTGGTTAACCAATTCTTAAGGACAATCAATAAGATCATTTGGTAAAGGTGGGCCCACAGTGTGTGCTGTCTGGTAGGGAGTTCCAGAATGATCCAGGATGTTTGTTGGGCCGAAGGGCCTGTTTCCTGTGCTGTTTTGTTCTTTTTTGTTCTTTGATCCAACATCGATAAAGGAAGCGGCAGGATGGTGTGAGACTGAGAGGGGAACTTGCAACTCTTGCACCTGTTGAGTGAGGAAGTAATAACAATCACATGTTTTTTCTTTTGCCACTTCCCAACCCCACCACCACACCATTCCCCCCCAGATATCCTGAGCTGTATTTTTAAACTGACTTGTTTCTCCATGTGAATCCAGTGATTGCCAGCAGATTATTTGAGTATCGCAGCGGAACCTGGTACTGACTTTCCTCATGCGCACATGTTGGATATAGTGTTTCAGAGCTGTAATGAAGTGTTATATGAATGAAAAGCTTGCTGAGAACAACAGCATTGGCCCTCACCCCTTGCTCCTTCCTAAGCTGCAAAGAAGCTCTCCTGCATCATTCTCCCATGAATGTCTCTCTCATTCTGGCTCATTCTTTGATAGAACTGGGACAATGAAGAAGTCTGTGCCACTCTCAGCCTTATTTTTGCCTTAACAACTGTATATACACTTTTAAACACAAGCTTGTAATCTCTCAACTGCGGCTGCTGATTTCTTTTCAACCTTGGTGCCATCTCGAACCTCTACAATTCCCCTCCCTTGATTCAGTGATTGGACTAAAATCCAATTGTTATGGAATGTAATCTGCATAATCAAATTGATAAAACGAAGTTATTTAATTTATTTGTTCATGGTGGCAGAATGAGTAGCTTCCAACACCAGGACTTAATGGCCCAGAAGGAGCAATGATGTGGTTCAACGGCAAATAATCAGCTCAGAAATTCTAATCCACCCTGTCCATTATTCCCAAAGGGGCAAAAAACATTGAGTGTGAAGCTAGGCTTAAATAAGAATCCTCTTGCCCAAACTAATTTACATAATCACACCCACATAATCTTCAATTAACCTGGTGTGACTGAACAATGTAACAGAATGTAACCTTTTATATTTTAAAAAGTATTTATTGATGAATTTAAGGATGGGAACTTGGCCATGGTTTCATTAATACAGCTGAAAAATTGCAGAAAAAGAAACATTTTATTGAGTAAGAGTGCTTTTTATAATTTAGAACATAGAACATTACAGCACAGAACAGGCCCTTCGGCCTTCGATGTTGCGCCGACCAATATAAAAAGCAATGCCCCTCCAAACTAAAACATTCCCTTCTCTTCCATATACTTATCAACTAACATCTTAAACGCCACCAAACTTGGCGCATCTACAACTGCTGCAGGCAGGGCATTCCACTCCCGAACCACCCTTTGGGTAAAGAACCTACCTCTGATATCCGTCCTATAACTATCACCCTTAATTTAAAGCTGTGTCCCCTCGTGCTAGCTTTTTCCATCCTAGGAAAAAGGCTATCACTGTCCACCCTATCTAAACCTCTAATCATCTTATATGTTTCGATTAGGTTCCCTCTTAGCCGCCTCCTTTCTAACAAAAACAACCTCAAATCCCTCAGCCTCTCTTCATAAGACCTGCCCTCCATACCAGGCAACATCCTGGTAAACCTCCTCTGTACCCTCTCCAATGCCTCCACATCTTTCTTATAATGTGGGGACCAGAACTGCACACAATAATCCAAGTGCGGCCGCACTAGAGTTTTGTACAGTTGCAACATGATGCTGCGGCTCCTAAATTCAATCCCCCTACCAATAGAAGCTAAGACTCCATATGCCTTCTTAACAACTTTATCCACTTGACTGCCTACTTTCAGGGATCTATTGACACATACACCAAGATCCTTCTGTTCCTCAACACTATTAAGAGCCCTACCATTAGCCCTATACTCTACACATTTATTGTTCCTGCCAAAGTGCATTACCTCACACTTTCCACATTAAACTCCATTTGCCACCTCTCGGCCCAGCTCTGCAACTTGTCCAAGTCACTCTGTAAACTAAAACACCCCTCTTCACGATCTACCACACCACCAACTTTAGTATCATCTGCAAATTTACTGATCCATCCCTCAATACCCTCATCCAGATCATCTATAAAAATTACAAACAGCAGGGGCCCCAAAACAGACCCCTGAGGCACACCACTCGTCACCGAACTCCACGATGAATATCTCCCATCAACCACCACCCTCTGTCTTCTATCTGATAGCCAATTCCTAACCCAATTAGCTAAATCACCCTCTATCCCATACATCTGCATTTTCTGCAGAAGTCTTCCATGGGCCACCTTATCGAACGCCTTACTAAAGTCCACATATACCACATCAACTGCCTTACCCCCATCCACCGCTTTGGTCACTTTTTCAAAAAACTCAATAAGGTTAGTAAGGCACGACCTACCCTTCACAAAACCATGCTGAATATCCCCAATCAATTCATTTCTCTCTAAATAACTATAAATCCTATCCCTAATAATTCTCTCCAATACTTTGCCCACAACAGAAGTAAGACTCACTGGCCTATAATTCCCTTGAAGGTCTCTCTTCCCCTTCTTGAACAATGGGACCACATTCGCTATCCTCCAGTCCTCTGGAACCACACCCGTAACCAATGACGACCTGAAGATCAGAGCCAGAGGCTCTGCAATCTCCTCTCTTGCCTCCCAGAGAATCCTAGGGTAAATCCCGTCCGGCCCAGGGGACTTATCCAACTTCAAACCCTCGAGAATGTCTAGCACATCCTCCCTATCTACTTCGATACTTTCCAGTTTGCTACCCTGTACTTCAGTGTTCTCCATAACTACATTTACATCACCCTGCGTGAATACCGAAGAGAAATATTTATTCAGTGCCTCTCCAATCTCTTCAGGCTCCACGCACAACTTCCCACTGCTGTCTATGACTGGCCCTAATCTTGCCCGAACCAATCTTCTATTCTTAACATATCTAAAGAAAGCTTTAGGATTCTCCTTGATCCTATCAGCCAAAGTCTTCTTGTGTCCCCTTTTAGCTCTCCTCAACTCACTCTCTAGCTCCCTCCTGGCTAATCTATAGCTATCCAGTGCACTAACTGAGCCTTCAAGCCTCATCCTGACATAAGCCTCCTTTTGCCTTTTAACCAGCAAATTAACTTTTTTAGTACACCATGGTTCCCTTACTCGACCATTTCCTCCTTGCCTGACAGGGACATACTTATCAAGGACTTGCAGCAGCTGCTCCTTGAATAAGCTCCACATTTCAGATGTTCCCAGTCCCTGTAGTTTCCTAGTCCAACCTATGCACCCTAATTCCCTCCTTATGGCCTCATAATTACCATTCCCACAGCTATAACTACTGCCCCCAGCTTCATGCCTATCCCTATCCATCACTAAGGTGAACGTAACCGAATTGTGGTCACTATCACAAAATGTTCACTAACTTCCAAGCCTAACACCTGGTCTGGCTCATTGCCCAGCACCAAATCCAATGTAGCCTCACCTCTAGTTGGCCTATCTACATACTGAGTCAAAAAACCTTTCTGCACACTTTGTACAAAAACTGACCCCTCTAACGAGCTAGAGCTATAGCTATTCCAATCAATATTAGTAAAGTTAAAGTCCCCCATAACAATTACCCTATTACTTTCACTCCTGACCAGAATTGACTTTGCAATCCTTTCCTCAACCTCTCTAGAACTTTTAGGAGGTCTATAAAGACTCCCAACAGGGTGACCTCTCCTTTCCTGTTTCTAATCTCAGCCCATACTACCTCAACAGACAAGTCCTCATCAAACTTCCTTTCTGTCACTGTGATACAGTCTTTGACTAATAACGCCACTCCTCCCCCCCCTTCTACCTCCTTCTCTACTCCGACTAAAGCATTTGAACCCCAGAACCTGCAACATCCATTCTTGTCCCTGCTCTACCCAAGTCCTTTATCCTCAAGATCCAGGTAAATTGATAGCATTTATTGCCCATCCCTAATTGCCCTGAAAAGGTGGTGACGGGACACCTGAAAAACTTAAGAATGGCTTGCTAGACCATTTCAGAGGGCAATTGAGAGTCAGCCGCATTGCTGTAGCTCTGGAATCACATAGGCCAACCAGGTAAGGATGGCAGATTTCCTTCCCTAAAGAACATTAGTGAACTAGATGATTTGTTTTGACAGTCGACAATGGGTTTCATGATTGTCAGTAGATTTTTAATTCCAAACTTTTTTGAATTCAAATTCCATCACCTGCCGTGGTGGAATTCGAATCCGGGTCCCCAGAACATTACCTCAATTTCTGGATTAATAGTCTAGCAGAAACGCCACTCAGCCACTGCTTCGCCCTGTGATCGATGAACTGTGGGATTATCCAGCATAGCGCAAGTGCAATGGGAGCGTTTACTGAGGTATGCTCGTGTGACTCTGAATGAAACTATCCAGTTTAGGGCAGGTCCACGTTATTATTGAAGAGAAGTGAAGGTGCCCTGTTACATCTTCAGGGCCTCATAAGGAACTTGGTTATCCTATTATCTGAGGGATAGTGATCTCTCTTGTGACTTCCCTGACTTTATTGGTACTAAAAACTCCATCCCTGAAAAGAGAAGGGGCTTGCATTTATGCAGCTCCTTCCACAATCTTCAGAACCTTCCTACATGCTTCAGGGCTAGTAAAATGTAGTCAGTATTATAATGTTACAAACATGGCTGTTAACTTGTGCACAGGAAGGTCCCACAAACAGCAATAAGAGCCAGATAATCAGGTTTATGTTGTGGATAAATATTGACCAAACTCCTAGAGAGAATATCTCTGTTCTAGCCGTGGGATCTGAGTGAACAGTTTTTTTTATTGTTCATCCAGTATGGAAGTCACTGACAAGGTCAGGATTTATTGCCTATTTCTAATTACTCTTGAGAAGGTAAAGACAAGCAGCCGTCTTAAACTGCTGCAGTCCGTATGGTGTAGTTGTATACACACATCATCGAGAGGGAGTTCCAGGATTTAACCTGAAACAATAAAGTGATGGTATATTTCCAAGTTAAGTTAATGTGTGATTTGGAAGAGAATTTTCAGATGGTGATGTTTCCATGTAGTGGTTGCCTTGCTCTTCTAGCAGTAGAGGTCATAGGTTTCACAGGTGCAGATGAAGGAGCCTCATCACATTGTTGCATGCATCTTGTAGATGGTACACATTGCTGTCAATGTGGACCGGTGATTGATGTGTTGCCAATCAAGTGGGTTGCTTTGTTCTGGATGGTGATAAATTCTTGTGTTGTTGGAATGATACTCATCCAGCCAAGTCAAGAATATAGCATCATTCTCTTTATAGATGGTAGACAGATTTTGGGGAGTCAAGAGATGAGTTACTTGCAATAGAATTCTGAGTTTCAGACCCATTCTTACAGCCACAGTACTTGTACAGCTGATTCAGTCTGATTCGGTTCAATTTCTGGTCAATAGTAACTCTCAGGATGTAAAAGCATAGGACAAAGAAAAGATATGACACACAATGACACTTAATGATACTGATGGTTCTATGCACATAATTTTATGAAACTGTCCCAAAACTACTTGTGTTTTACTTGAACTCAAAATCCAAAGCTCTGCGAGTTAAGTGCATTGGCCATTGCTAAATTGCCCTTTAGTGTCAGGGGACTAGCTAGGGTAAATATATGGGGTTAAGTGGATAAGGCCTAGGTAGCACTGTGGTTGGTGCATACTTGATGGGCTGAATGGCCTCCCTGTGCACTGTAGGATTCTTATGAAACAGCATCCAATATTAAGTGACTCCATGAACTAACTTCAGCAAATAATTACCACAGCCAAGTTTAGATGATCATGTTTGGGAAACAGTCCTCTGGTTTAACACATGGCTATTTCTCTTGGGAAATCTATAGCTGGAGTTCTGATGTTAGAGCTCTCTCTCTCTCTCTCTCTCTCCATTTCTTCTTGGTGTTCTTCAGTTGTGCCATTTCTTTCCTTTTGATTTTATTCCCCTGTGGAGTCAACTTTTGGCAGGTACATTTCAGTTTCCTTGTCCTTCTCTCACTTTGAAGTTTCCACTTCTGTATCCCCGTTGTTTTCTCCAGTCATGTATGTAAAACACTTGTTTTCCACCAATAGGTTAATTCGCATCTCCTCATTTCTCCAGTTACCTGTGTCTAATCAAACCCCTGCTTTTACTTTGTCTTTTTAATCTTAATTTTCCCCTATTAACCGGGTGAGTGCTTTTCACTGAGCCTCAGGTGACATCAACAATAGAATGGACAAAAGGGAGAAGCAAGGCCTTTGTAACCAGCCTTCTCACAAGGACGCTTAGAACAACATCTGACAAACACCCATTGCTTAAACTTCTCTGAGCCTCGGTAACTAGTTCTTACAGGTAGGAATGTCCTGCCAGTGTTTGCTTTTCAAGTTGATTCATGCTGAATAGCCACCTTGCTGAGATATTGAGGATATGTTGATGCCTGCTGAATATTGTGGAATGAGTCACTCGAGAGGGAAGTGGTGTTTTCTTAAACTTTCCTCAGCTTTGTGTTGCTGAACAAGGGAAGTTCAGTCACTTGGAAATATTTGATATTTCTTACCTGTTTTCATTAATATACTTCACGTTGAGCCGCATTGTTTGAGTGAAATAAAAAGGACGTTTGACCTCCTGTGAAGAGAAACAAAGGAAGTACTGATCCACTGGTTGTTTTGTGAATTCTAGTGATTATCAAGATGAGGTGCTCGTGCTGGGGAACAGAATATTTTTCAGCTGTCGCCATTGCGCAATCCCAAATCTATCATATTGTGGGTTAGAAGCAAATTAAAGCTCTCTAAACTGCACAACAAAGTTTATAAAATTCATCTTTCACTGCAGCCGAAGTAGCTTAAACAGTGGAATTGCCCAGAGAATGCTAATTAAAGTTAGCACAGTCTCAACCCAGTCCTGTCAGGCTGCACTCACTAACAACTGGGTTGATTCTATTTTATAACTCATGTTTAGGATCTTTGGAATTATTTGTAAGGTTGGTATTTATTGCCCATCTGCTCTTGAGAGAGTGGCTTTGAACCACCTAAGTCCGTGTAGTCAAAAGAGTTGCTTGGCTCCATTCAAGACAGTTCCAAAACTTTTTTTATTTATTTGTGGGTCATGGGTGTCGCTAGCTAGGCAGCATTTGCTGCCCATCTTTGACTCTCAAATGCCTTTGGGCAACTAATCACATTGCTGTGGCTCTGGAGTCACATATAGGCCAGACCTGGTAAGGATGGCAGATTTCCTTCCCTAAAAGACATTAGTGAACCAGATAGGTTTTTCCAACAATCAACAATGGTTTCACGGTCATCAGTAGAGTCCTAATTCCAGGTTTTTTATTGAATCCAAATTCCACCATCTGTGGGGACTTGAACCCAGGTGCTGAGAACATTAGATGACTTTCTGGTTAAGTCTAGTGATAATATAACTTGGCTGTTGCCACCCCCGAGTTGACGATAAAGGAGTAGCATTCTGTGTCCGTGTCGAAGATGGTGTGTGATTGGAAGGGATCTTGGAGCTTGTAGTTTACTGCTCTTGTCCTTCTAGGTGGTGGAGTTATAGAGGGTGCTGCCTCTATAATATTGGATCATATCAGAATATGATATGATCCAGAATATTATAATAATTGGATCATATCAGAAATCTTTCCAGCAGAGCCTCACTTAGGCTGTATGAAAGTTTTCATGAGGCACTTTATTACCCTGTCCCAAGATCCAATCCAATGTATAAGAACTGTTCCTTTAGATTGGAATGCAGCATGTTGCACAGCTATTTAAGAATGATGGCTAAAGCTTAACATCTGTTGTCAGGAAATCAGTAGAATTTATAATTAAGGATGGAGGTCTTGTGCTCAATGGATACTGTCCCTGCCTCTGAGCCAGATGCTCTGGGTTTGAGTTCCACCCAGGACTTGATGGCCAAGGAAGTTGTGTTTACTGAATCTGTTTGGTTGTGTCATAATCGGGTGGCATAGTGGTTAGCACTGCTGCCTCACAGTGCCTGGGAGCTGGGTTCGATTCTGATCTTGGGTGACTGTCTGTGTGGAGTTTGCACATTCTCCCTGAGTCTGCGAGGATTTCCTCTGGGTGCTCTGGTTTCCTTCAAGGATGTGCAGGTTAGATGGATTTGTCATGTTAAATTGCTCCTTAGTGTTAGGGAATTAGAAGGGTAAATGCATGGGGTTATGGGAATAGGGCCTGGGTGGGATTGTAATTGATGCAGACTTGATGGGCTGAATGGCCATTGCCTGAACTGTAGGGATTCTGTGAGTAGCAATCTGCAAATCCTCCCAACATGCACCAATTACAGATGGTAGGTTTCAGCAATTTGACTCAAAACAAAATAATTTTAACAAATGTCCAAGAAAAGATGGTGTGTGGCTTGGAGGGGAACTTGGTGGTGGCATTTCCATGTGTTTGCTGCCCTCCACCTTCAATGTGGTAGAGCTCATGGGTTTGGAAATGCTGTTGAAGGAGCACTGATGGTTGCTCAGCACCTTTTGTAGATGGCGCAAACTGCTGCAATTGTGCGCGACTGGTGAAGAAGTGAATATTTAAGATGGTGGGCAGGATTCCAATCAAAACAGGTTTCTTTATCTTGGATGGTGTCGAGTTTCATTAATGTTGGCGCTGAACTCATCCAGTTATGATTGTTACTTGCCACTTATCAGTCCAAATCTGAATGTTGTTCAGGTCTTGCTGCTGTCAATTTCTGAGGTATTACGAATGGTATTGAACATTGTGCAATCATCAATGCACATCCCACTTTTAATCTTGTGGAGGGAAGATCGTGGAAGTAGCTGAAGATGATTAGACCTAACTTTTTCCAATAAACATTTTGTATATTCACTACTCATTTTGTGGTCTTCACTGTTACGCACTCCTTGTGGAATGTGAATTAAACTAAATTTTCACAGTGGTGCTGCACATTTTTCTATTTGCAGTGGCAAAGTGGCTACGAAAGAGCTGAACTGGTGAGGTGAGTGACTGCCTTTGGGGTGGTACAGTGGTTAGCACTGCTGCCTCACAGTGCCAGGGACTTGGGTTCAATTCCAGCCTTGGGTGTCTGTTCTCCCCATGTTGTGTGGATTTCCTCCCATAGCCCACAGATAATGGGTTAGATCGATTGGCTGTGCTAAATTGACCCTGGTGTCAAAGTGACAAGCAAGGTAAATGAGGATTATGGGAATAGGGTCTGGGTAGGATTATGGTTAGCGTGAACCTAATGGGCTGAATGGCCTCCTTCTGTACTGAGCAATTTTATGATATCAAGGCCATATTTTATGCAGTGTAGCATCAAGGAACTCTAACCAAGGTCAGAAATGGAGATGTTCGCTGATTGCGTAATGTCCAGCACCATTCGCAACTGCTCAGATGCTGAAGTAATCTATGTCTAAATGCAGCAAGAGTTGGACAATATCCAAGCTTGGGCTTACAAATGGTAAATAACATCACACCACAGAAGTGCCAGTCAAGGATTATCTCCAACAAAAGAGAACCTAACCATTACCCATGACGTTCAATGGATTACCATCACTGAATCCCCACTAACAACCTTGTGCGGGGGGGGCGGGGTTTGGTTTGTAAGGAAGGGAAATTGAACTCGAGTAGCCACTTAAATATAAAAGCAGGTCAGAGGCTAGGAATCCTGTATGATCACATTTCCTGTATCACAGCAGTGAACGTACTTAAATGGTATGTGATTGACTGTAAAGTGCTTTGTGCTCCCCTGAGGTTATAAATGGAGGTCAGTTAGCTTAGTTGGCTGGACTACTTGTTTATGATGCAGAGCAAGGCCAATAGCATGGGTTCAATTTCTGTACCAGCAGAGGTACCGTGCCTTACCCCTCACCTGAGATGTGGTGATTCTCAAGTAAAATCATCCAGTCAGCTCTCTAAGGTCATCTGGGACTATGGTGACTTTATCTTTTAAAAGGCACTAAATAAATGCGCATCCTATCTTTCGCTCTGCTGATTTACCTTTGTAGTGTTTGCGGACATGTCATACTCCAATGTAATGACATCTCACTGTATTCATGATTGTGGTATCTAAAAAAAATACCCACTGATGAAGTTGATTAGCCTAGTTGATTCAGTGGTGAGCTTGCTGCAAGAAATTCTTCACAATGTGTTTAAAAATATGTGTACAAAAATATATAGCACCAGTGTCACTGTAAGTTGGCAGAGGGTTTTGTTGAGAAGCCCCACATCCTGAACTGTAGTTATAAATGTGCACAATCTGAGAATGGTGTTGATCAGAGATTTGCAACTTTCATCTTTGATCTGAGCTGGGAGTGCAGTGAAACGCTGAAATTAGACCAGGAGACATAAGCGGAGGTCATTAAGTGGGCTCCCCATTGGGCATCACGGCCTCCGTGCGGCTCCAGCCACTGAAATTCCAGTGTCAGCTTCACGCCAGAAATCGGTGTGGAGCTGCTTTAAATATTTAAATTCAAATTTAAACATCATTTGCAGGCCTGGGACTAAAGTCTCCGGGCTTGTGAGCCCCTCACACTGCCTGCCAGGGTTTCACTCCAGCAGGGTTTACAATAGCTCTGCACTATCAGCCGATCCGGCCCCGCTGGAATGAAGGGAGGTCATGGAGGACCCCCCCCCCCCCCCAATCCCCAACAAGAGGGGTGAATCTCCTGAGCATTGCCAGCCTGGCCCTTTGGCACTGCCCAAGGGCAAAGTGACAGTGCACAGGGGGCACTTTGGTACTGCTCATAGGGCAGTGCTAATGAGGTGAGGCCAAAGAGAGTAGGACCTGTTGGGAGTGGGAAGATTGATCCCACCCCCACCAATGATAAAGGGAAGGAAGAGCTGATCATGGCTGGCCATTGAGGGAGGGGGGAGGGGGTGCAGCAGCCGACTCAATGCTATGCTACTGGCCTGTCCAGTGGAAACAAGCCCCAGCCCCTGAATTTTTTCATGATTCACACTAGGGCACTCCATGATGCACAGTGTGTGGGAAATTCATTCTGAAAACCAGCAGGATTTACTCTGTTTTTACACAAATTCGACACTTGAAATTTCTGGAGTAGATTCCTGGCCTCAGTGTCTTTGTGTTTGCGGTGAAGTGACCATTAGGCACCTGTGTGGCCTTCAGGGATTTCAGTATGTTTTTTGTTTGAGTTTAGTTCTGGGGTAAATACAATTTCAAAACCTTTTGGCTTCAGACCATTGTGCCTTTCAAAAAATCTTGTGTTACTTTCGGATGACATATTAGATATGGATCTGAGCATCAGCTCCACCAGAATCCGAAAGCCATCACTGTCGGTTTACAGAATGGGTCATAAAATCCCCACAGTGCAGAAGGAGGCCATTTGGCCCATCAATTGCATCAAAAATAGTCCCACTCTGTCCCAGTAACTCCACTATTGCCTCTGACAACAGGAAGCCATTCAGTCCCTTGAGTCTGTTGCCCCAGTTTGATTAGATCATGGCTGTCCTGCATATTGACCCCCATCTTGGTTCTTGCTCACGTCTTGCCTAACAAAACAGAAATCTAATAATTTAGAAATTTTCAACTGACCCACAGTTTCAATGGTTTACTGGGGCTGTGAAAATTTCTAGCTTTCCATTATCCTTTGCACAAAGAAATGCTTTCTAACATCACCCCTGAACGGTTGAGTTTTATTCTTAACCTTCCTCCTTTGTTCTACACAGCCCCACCAAAGGAAATAGTTATTTATCTATCCTACCACTCCTTTAGTCATTTCAAATATTACAATTAGGTCATCCTATCATCTGTACTTAGGGAGGTATCAACATTGTGAAAAGTCACAAATTTGTATGTTTCTACATCCATCAATTTTGGCAGACATGTTTCAAAGATATTATTTCATAGTGCAGAAGAAGGCTATTTAGCCCATTGAGTCTGCACTGGCAACAATCCCACCCAGGCCCTATCTCTGTAACTGTACATATTTACCTTGATAATCCCTCGACACTAAGAGCAATTGGGCATTGCCAATCCACCCAGCCTGCACATCTCTGGAGTGTGAGAGGAAACCCATGCAGACATGGGGAGAATGTATGGACTCTATACAGTGACTCGAGGCTGGAATTGAACCCAGATCTCTGGCACTGAGGCAGCAGTGCTAACCATTGTGCCTCCCTGCTGTGAAGGTATATTTATAAACCTTATAAATATACGGTTTATATTTGAGAGAAAAAAAAGTTTAAATTAACACCCTCATCTGTAATGTGAACCATTATGGGATGTATCACTAGTTGAATTTTTTGAGTCACTGTCTGGACTTCCAAGATTTGACATTGCAAGCTGTCACCCATGTGATACATTATCAGTTGAAGATTTATAAACCATGGTTTCTCCATTAACCTTGCCACATAAAGACCTGTTGAGGAATAATGACCTATAAAATGATATTGAACTCAGATTGTCCTCGTTTTCAGTATTCAACCGTAGCTTATTACTGTGCATAGTGCCATTATAGATCAGGAATTCCATCACTGCAGGGGCCGTGTTACTGTAATTGTATTATTATCATTGCATGAGAACTGGAATTCACTAAACTGGTTAATCTAGGAAGATAGGAATCTTATCTTTTGGCAATTCAAAGGTTAGCTGACTTAACATGGCTTTCAGTTTTTAAGATCTTCCTATGTGTGGATTGTTGAATCAATGGATCAAAGATCGATGAAAGCTGCTGGTTTATTACTGTTATTTCTATATGATTTTTGTGCACAGCATTACTTAAAAATAGACTGTGGCTGATCGAGGACACGCTGATGACCTACTCTGTACTGACGCAACCGATTTATAGAGCTGTACCTTTCTTCTGTTCAATTAGCAAAATATCATTGAAGGATCTGCATCAACATTCCAACCTCTGGGCTGCCGCTGAATGGAGACAAGGGAATTAAAGCAAGGAATAAAGCAAAGTATTAGTTAAATGAAGTTGACTGTAGAACTCCGAGGTGCAGAGGGACGTGTGAGTTCTAGTGCTTCAGTCACAAAATGTTAGTATGCAAGTGCAGCATACATCACGTGGGCAGCATGGTTGCACAGTTGCTAGAACTGCTGTCCCACAACGCCAGGGAGCCAAGTTCAGTTCCTGGCTTAAGTCACTGTCTGTGCAGAGTTTGCATGTTCTCCCTGTGTTTGTGTGGGCTTCCTCCCATAGTCTGAAAGGCTGGGGTTGGGAGGAGCTGCACTGTGGGTGGGCACCTGTCCCCACACAGTGGATGCAACCAGCCACCACATCACCCCCCCCCCCCCCCCCCCCCCCCCCCCGTTAAATTTATTTCCTCTCCCTCGAGCCCAATGTTACTCCTAGTCACTGCATCCCCAACCACCATCAGGCCGAGCCTGTGTGATTCATCTTCAACCAAGGATTGAACTTGTCACAATTTGAGGGTGCTTTTGGCCTTTTTCTTGGGAATAGGACAGGAAAAGAATCAAGTGTCCCAAATTCTGATATAGAACATTACAGCACAGAACAGGCCCTTCGGCCTTCGATGTTGTGCCGACCAAAATAAAAAGCAATGCCCCTCCAAACTAAACCATTCCCTTCTCTTCCATATACTTATCAATTAACCTCTTAAACGCCACCAAACTTGGCGCATCTACAACAGAAAACAGAATATCTCACCCAGTGGCTTCTATCTTCAGACTATGTACCAGTAGGATCCAGTCAAATGCTGGGGCATCACCTGTAACTTAATTCAACTCTGCAAGCTGTTTATGCACCTGGGGATTCTGTTAGTCTTGGCAGCTATGAAGGGAGAATGGTTAGGCTGGGGTTATTTTCCTTAGAGCAGAGAAGGCGGGGATGCTAATTGAGGTGTACAAAATTATGAGGAATATAGATAGGAAGAAACTTTTCCCCTGAGAGAGGTTAATAACCAGAGAGCACAAATAGAGGCAGGAGATTTAGATGGGATTTGAGGAAAATCTTTTTCACCCAAAGGGTGGTGGGAATCTGGAGCTCAATGCTTGAAAGCCCAGTGGAGGCAGAAACCCTTCTACATTTGAGAAACGTTTAGATGAGCACTTGAAACGCTGAAGCATATAAGGGTACAGACCCGGAAAATGGGATTAACATAGTTAGCTGCTTGATGGCCAGCACAGATATGATGGGCTGAAGGACCTCCCTTTGTGCTTTAAAATTCTGAGAAGAAAAATATTCTGCTCATACTTGGTGCATCAGACCCCGTGATGCAACATCAATTGAGTGAGGCACTGGAAATTCCTGGGGTCAGTGCTCCAAATGCCAGTGGGCCTTGAGGGGATTAATAAAGAAATAATTGTCATGTTAATGCAGCCACCTTCACTGTCTCTTTCTCTGCTTCAATAGCTGGTGTGGCCCCTGCCGTACTCTTGGTCCGAGGCTCGAGAAGATGGTGGCGAAACAGGAAGGGAAGGTCGTAATGGCAAAAGTTGACATAGATGATCACACAGACCTTGCCATTGAGTACAAGGTATGGGCACATGATCACATTACTTGCTGCCAGGCGAAAGGATTTGTTTAAGAAAGCCATCTCAATCCCCACGCTTGCTTAGCTGCATGTATCAAATATATTCTGAACTTTAAGCAACAGAGCAAAAACAATAAATTTACAGTAACAAATTAAAAGCTCCTTCCAGCATTATTGCCTTGATTACTAAAGGGTAAATACTGCCCTTGTTCCTTTCTCTGTGCCATCCTCATGAAGCCAGTGGACATTCAGCAGTTTCTTGTTAGAATGACAGCTGTACCCGACCCAGGCTCAGTTGATTTGTCTTTAACCTCTCGTTAAGTGAATAAAAAGCACAAGCAAGAGGCCAGAATTGGAGGAGAGCAGAGATTGGGAGTTGTAATGTTGGAGGATATTACAGGAATAGGGGTGGGTAAGATCACAAGGGGGTTTGGGGATTTGAATGAGAATTTTAAAATTAAGGCCTTGCTTAACCAGGAGCGGGTGTAGATCAGCGAGCAAAGAATTAATGAGTAAGCAAGACTCAATACAATTTTGAGCATGAGAAGCAGAGTTTTGGATGAATTTGGGTTGGGAGATGGTAGCATAGTGATATTATTTGGTCTATTGATCCAGGGAGCCAGGGTAATGCTAGTAGGGTGGTACAAGCAGTGCTGCCTCAGTGCCAGGAACTTGCATTCGATTCCTGGTTCATTGTCTATGTGGAGTCTGCATGTTCTCTGTGTCCGCATGGGTTTCCTCCTACAATCTGAAAGATATGCCAGTTATCTGAAAGATTGGCCGCTCTAAATTCTTCCTCAGTGTGCCCGAACTAGTGTTGAAATGTGGTGACTAGGGGATTTTCACTGTAACTTCATTGTAGCGTTAATGTAAATCTACTTACGATATTAATTGACAAATAAAAAAAATAATGCTATGGGACCTGAGTTCAAATCCAGCACGGCAGATGGTGAAATTTGACTTGAGTAAAAATCTGGAATTAAAAGTCTAATGGTGACCATCAAAAACCCATTTGTTTCACTAATGTCCTTTAGGGAAGGAAATCTGCCGTGCTTACCTGGTCTGGCCTACGTGTGATTCCAGAGCCACAGCAATGTGGTTGATTCTCAAGGACGGGCAAAAAGTGTCGGCCCAGCCAACAACGTCCATGTCCTGTCAATGAATAAATTGCAAAAAAAAAGATGGAACAGCAGCCAGAACCATGTTCAGTTCTTTTATTTGGACCATTTAAGTGCCTCAGTCCTGTGCAAGTGCAAACTCAATTAACATTCTTGATCTCTCTTGTTGGGGTAAGGATTTGGAGGCTGCAGTTCAGCTTCTCTTTTTGAATCAGGTGCTTTTGGAGGCGGAGACTATTTAAGGAAGAAAACCTGTGAAAGTGAAACACTTTGAGCTAATCAGTGCAGTCCAGAGTCTGCCTGTTCCCAGGCTATGACATTGGTTTAGTTTTAATCAATGTGTACAATTAGTTGATTGCAGATACACCCTGGCTCTAACTTTATGCATTGTATGTGTCTGAATTCCAAACTTAATTGGCCCCAATTTAGCATTTCACGCATAACTAAGCCTGAGAAAGAAACCTGTCATGTGGTTCATATCTAAAAACTTTGTCCTATTTTGTATAGGGATTCTTAAACTGCCCTCCCCCTCGCATGCTAATTGAAGCTTATCTAACCTGAACCCGCAGCATCTGTGCTTTCATGGTTGGCTGCCCTGAACTGAAGCTCACTGACTCGCCCAGAAACAGACGTGTTTAATTTGGGTTCAGTCCAACCCCTCGATTTATCTCTCTTGCATTCCTGAACAGAATGTGCAGTAAATCTGGGAGGGGAGTGAGCAGATGTTTGACCCAAACTGAATTCCATGGAGTTAAGGTACAGTGCAAAGAGTCAACAATTGGGAATATTGGATTTTTGTTTTCTTCACCTTTGCTGCATTCTTGTGCAAAAGGCCATGTGGGTTGGGAGCCACCCAGAGATGGGCAAGATGCAGAAATGGCATTTCAGAAAGTCTAGGCCCAATTCCTAGATGTTTTAAAGTGAATAGACTTGTCAAGATGAAACGGCTGGGGAATGGAATTGTATAATGCAGAAGAAAGCCATTTGGCTCAATGTCTCTTTGGAAGTTACCTGTATTCCATTCCTCTGTTCCCCAAACTTTTAAAATTTATTTTCTAACTGCAAATTCTTTTTTAGAAGTTACCGTTTCCAACCCCCCTCTTTTTCAGGCAGTTCATTCCAGGTAATGCAGACTGATTTTGTACTCCAGCAATATATCATAAATGTAGGACTTCAGATCATCAGATCAGAGCATAAGATAGGGGGAGAAAGAGTGAAGCCCATATCACTTGCCCCTGTTCCTGGACGTGTTAGAGCTGGCATCATACATGTACTTTGTGTTTCCTTTTTTTTACTAATCCATCACCTGTCATGATACAGGAAAAACATAGTGTTTTGACTGAATATTTGCAGGCTGTAATGTTTGATTCTCTCCCCTATATCTCTGTGGAGAAGCTACAGGTGTGCCTCTTGGAGACACTTGCTACAGAATGGAGTAAGCTGGGAGAGCCACTTATCACAGTGTAACCAAAAACACAACACTGGAACATCTTCAGTGGTACTGAGCTGCCAAGGATGTCATCTGGCAGCTCAGTACCACTGAGGGAGTGCTGCATGTTACAGAAGCTATCTTTGAAGTGAGATGTCGTAAAGAGACCCCATCCTTCTGTTCAGATGGTTCAGCCAAAGCACGTTGCTGCTGGTAGGCCTGGGAGTGGTTATCCCCTGGGTGACGTTCCTTTCTCAACCTGACATGAGCAGAATTGCTTTTAAAGCAGCACTGTGACCAGCATCACGTCTACTGTGTTTACCTACACAAGAAACTAGATTTCAAGCACAAGTCATTGTGTGCTGATATGTGGTATAATTCTGAGTTCGTTCTTGTACCACCTCCAGCACTGGATAGGCTGTATTTCCCATTCATTTGCTTCACTTGCACCAAGGGATGGCACGGTGGACAGTGCATAGCACTGCTGCTTCACAACTCTAGGGTCCCAGGTTCAGTTCCTGGTTTGGGTCACTGTATATGCGTGTGTTTCCTCCAGGTGCTCTGGTTTCTCCCACACTCCAAAGATGTGCATTGGCCGTGCTTAATTGTCCCATGATATCCCAGGATACATAGGTTAGAGGGTAGACCATAAGATATAGGAGCAGAATTAGGCCACTCAGCACATTGAATTCTGTCATTCAATCATGGCTCATATTTTTCTCATCCCCATTCTCCTGCCCTTTCCCTCTAATCCCTGATCCTGTTACTAATCAAGAATCTATCTATCTCTATCTTAAAGCCACTCAATGACCTGGCCTCTGCAGCTCTCTACGACAAAGAGTTCTACAGATGAACCACTCTTTGGCTGAAGAAATTCCTCCTCATCTCTGTTTTAAAGGATTGTCCCTTTAGCTTGAGGTTGTGCCCTCTGATTCTAGTTTTTCATATTAGTTCACTCTAACCAGGCCTCAAAGTATCCTGTAAGTTTCAATAAGGTTCTCCATCGCCCTTGAGTCAGTGAATGCCAGTGAGTACAGACCCAGAGTCCACAACCATTCCTCATCCAGGGATCATTCTTGTGAACCTCTTGTGGACGCTTTCCGATGCCAGCTCATTCTCCCTTAGATATGGGGCCCGACACTGCTCACAATACTCCAAATGGGGTCCGACCAGTACATCTTTGCTCTTGTTGCGGGGTAGATATGTGGGGTTGCGGGGATGGGGCCTAGGTGGGATTATTGTCGTTGCAGATTCAATGGGCTGAGTGGCCTCATTCTACACTGTAGGGATTCTATGGTTCTAACAGACTGAAGATTCTCTTGGAGCAGAGAAGATTGAGAGGAGATTGAACAGAAGTCTTCAAAATTATGAAGCGTTTTGATAGAGAAATAGGGTGAAGCTGTTTCCATTGGCAGGAGAATTAATAACCAGAAAAGAGATTTTAAGGCAATTGTCAAAGGAACTGGAAAGGGGATGCAAATATTTTGGTGCAGCAGGTTATGATCTGGAATGTGTTGCCCGAAGCAGATTCAATAGTAACTGAGATTTAGACAAATATTGAGGGGCGGGTGGAATGCCAGGGATATGGGGAAAGGGCAAAGGAGAATGAGACAGTTTCAAAACTGGCACAAGCAGGCTGGACTGAATGGCTCCAATTATAGTTTCCAATGGTTCCCACCAATGTTCTATGTTCTAAGTTATGAGCCACTGATTCCCAATAACCAGTTGCACTGTGATCTGTAATATTTACACTTTCATTTTCAAAGTTCCAGTTACAAAAATAATAATGTAAAATTACTGCATTTTCCCCAATGGTTTGCAGGTGACTGTAGTCCCAACAGTAATCGCTGTCAAGGACGGGGATGTCGTGGACAAGTTTGTTGGTGTGAAAAGTGAAGATGAACTGGAAGTCTTCATCAAGAAGCTGATTTGATCATGATTGGACTGATGGCCTGTTAAGGTTTTATGAGAGAGTTGTGTGACTGTCATGTGATCCTCCGTTTTCCAGCTACATGTTTCCTCTGTTTTGTAAAGTAGGTCAGATGCTGCTACTAATCACCTGTCTGGCTCAGATTCCTGCCTCTACCCACACTTGAGCTAGTAAATTTTGCCACAACTGAGGCTGCTGTCTCCTGTCATCTTCTGAAATATGTAACCATTATTGCACACCAAACACACCGGAATCTACTCCAGCTACCTCGTAGCAGCCTGCCCGACCTTATTACACCAGCACAACCACGTACTCTCCATCCTGTCCCCTCTGCTGTGCCTTTCTCCCCAGGAATTCTCTAGCCTCTCTGTGGCCCATAGCAGAATTCACAGTCAGTGATCTGATTTGCATTGAGCAACCCTGCACTGAGCAAAAGCTGTGCAGAAATATGATGTGATGAAGAGAGGCAGAATTCTCCAGGCCTTATAGCTGGCTATGTGGATTATCAGCAGAGACTGAAAGGCCATATAGCCAGAATTAGGCCAGTGAGACAAAGTACAAGGGAGATGTTTTAAAAAAAAAATTACATCTTCCATTTAAAAAAAAATCACTAAATTCTAGCTTGACAGCTGACGGGGTTGGGGGCTGGGGGAGGGGATTTGCGTGCGAATCAGCGACCTGGACATTTACAAAACTCTCCTTTCCTGTGGAAAGAGGGTTTGAAATGTATGCTGGCACTAACACCATTTCTCTGGTTAATCATTCATTTTAATTTCAAAATGTGCTGTCTCGTTTAGTCTGGTTTTGGGGTCAGAGGACTGTGTTGCTTAAAGTGAGCTCTGTTCTTGGCTGTTGATCATGTAAACTACACTGCCATAACGCAATGAGCAAGAAATTAAGAGTTAGAACCAAATTATTCTCTTGAAGGTAGAACATTAACAATCATGATTTTAAGGACAGCAAAGAGGCTGTTTATTTGAAGACTTGGTTTTCATGGACTGTTATAATGAAGTTATTTTCGATATCCTCCCCCCCGCCCCCACCACCTGTGAGAAAAACTATGGCCTTCAGCACATGCAGCCTATTATATAAGAAGGGAAGTGAAACCTGGCAAAGGAAGAAGGATTCCTTCCCCGTTGTGGCTCTGGCCACTTCAGTAATTCAAGGTTGATAGAATTATGAGGAGAAGGTTGCACCCTCCCACCCTGGCACAGTGTGCCCCTGCAGGTTGCCACCTGGCTGCAGTGTAAATTACAGATCTGTGAATCCAGTCACTGCTGGGAGCAATCCTCGGCCACTGAGAACAGACCACGCCTGGCTCAGTCCTTCCTCTGTGTGGAGCTCGCTGGTCTCGGGCGTGGTCACAGCAGCAGTGGGCCTCAGTATCCCTGGGCTAAAGATAGAACAGATCAAGCTGGTGATTCCCTATGTGGTGTAACACATGGTTAAATAGCCTGCTGCTGCATGCAGCCCGAACACATCCTTGAACAGTAGCCACGTGAACAGTGTGCTGGGAAGGAAAAGAATCTGACCTGAAAATATGAAGCGTTCTACTTTAGCAGCTGTGAACTCAATGTATGTCAATCTTTCAGTCGTACTCCTCACACCTACCCAGTTAGCAAGCAGTCTGAGCAGTGGTCAAATCAGATTGTGACTAGCAGATTAATAAGAGACATGACCCCAAATTATGTCTGGTGGGGCCTACTAAATAACTTTTTTAAATGCAGTAACCAGGTGAAGATTAAATAAATTGTTGAGGAGGGGAGGGGGTGGAATCTAAATCTGTTTAAATGCTGCTTAAAATAGGACTAGCTTACATCAACTCTTGGTTCTATTTTCTTTTTCATGCTCAGCCAGTCCCTCATGTGAGCTGCGATTTATAGCAGAGTAATCTGATGATTTCAGTTGTTTGGCTGTGTGCTGGAGCCAGCAGCACAGTGCTTGATCTCACTGACATCCAGCCACACAGTGAGTAATCGCCTGCACACTGCGCTCCAAAATAATGAAGTACAATCAATCTCTTAAATAAAACTTTAGTTGGAGAGAGGATCTCAAACTCCTATGGAACAAATTGGCCACGCTTCCGGATGCTAATGGCTCTCTACCCAAGTCTGAAATCAAAACGCTTAAATCTTCACCCAAACCTGGTACGTGCCTACTGAGAGTCAGTGTCTAGCATCTATTGTAACATATTTAAAAACAAAATCACGAAATGTTGGCAGGATTGAGGCCATCACTGTGCATCAGTTGGATGGAACTCATTAAGGGTATAATTTTTAATATTGCTTCAGGAAGGAAATTGTTTTTAAACACCAATCTTGAATGAGTTATTTGATCTCTAGCAGGATAGTAATGGTCCTGTAAAACTTGTCCTGGTAAGCTGTGGCTGAAGTGTCATGAACCAGGATTGCAGGCCTGATCTTTTCTCAGTGAATCTTTGTTTAATCTGGAGGTGGATTGAAGTAGGGATTCAGCTCAACTGCACCACCCCAATAAATTTCGGACAGTCACTAAGCTTGTACCAACTGTCTGTATTGATGAAATCTGAGGCAGAAGTGGGCTGCCATGAGTGGCAAACACTATTGTGGGCCTAAGCGTTTGGCCTACCTGACTGCATCTCCCCAGTCGCCAGTGCTTTGTGCAAAGTGCAATGAATTTGTGTAGGATAACACTGGGCTTCAAACAAATACCTAACCATGTGGCACTGCTCAGGGATGGCTTGTGCTTTAAATTGGATTGAGGGCGAAGTTCAGGAGCCAATAATGGACAGGGCAACAGTCAGGCTTTGAAAATCTTCACGGGAGTCTCGAAATGGGATGGGCGCTGCAGTGTTTTCACAATTTGAACTTAGTATGAATTTAATTTGACTGAAACCTTAAAGCAGTAATTCTTCCCAACCACTCTGCTGGATGTAAGGGACAAGGCTGGTGTTGCTTTTCATGTCTGGTCATTTGTTTTAACCCAAACGGACGTCAACAAGCCCGCCCCCCCGCCCCCGACCCCCGTGCTGTTTGGCAATTCTGCGTCTTCTCTTATGGGTTTGGCTGTTTCTCTTCCTGATTGTTTGCCCCTGAAGAATTTTAAGGTTCCCTGTTATCCATATCAGACACCCAACCACATTGCAGATACTTTCCAGCGACATTCGGCAGCATTCTGTTATCCAGTCTCTGCTGGTGTGCATCAGTCACCATCTGAAGATTTCCGTTGCAGCATTTCGTGAGTGACACAAGAGCTTGGGGTTGGAGCCGAGGAGTTTGGATTGTTTAAATTCATTGTCAATTTGAGCTTTCTTAACTGATTTGCACACAGCTCACTTTGTAATCAAGTTCAGATTTCAGATATTTAAAATGTTAAATTTTACCACCAATGTAACAGATTTATTACAAATAAATTTTCACAGTAAAATGAAAGTTCCTTTTCTTTAAAACATCCTTCCTTCCTTCCTCCTTTTCCTCTTCTCCTGTAGATTTCGTATGAGAACTTAATTCTCAGACTGGAGAATCATCAGATCTAAGCTTCAAGGAGGCCCCTACTCTTGCACCTAGGGTTTTGCACATCTGTATCAGCACAGAGTAACTCAGCCCTTGTCTTGGATGAAGCCAGGATCAACAATTTAAGATTTATATACTGACTAATATAACTTATTTATTAGTCACGAGCAGGCTTGCATTAACACCATAATGAAGTTACTGTGAAAATTCCTTAGTCATCACACTCAGGTGCTTGTTTGGTGACACTGAGGGAGACTTTAGCAATGCACCAGCACACCTTTCAAACTGTGGGAGGAAACTGGAGCACCTAGAGGAATCCCCACGCAGACCAGGGGAGAATGTGTAGACTTCATACAGACAATGACCTAAGCTGGGTATTGAACCTGGGCCCCTGGCACTGTGAGGCAGCGGTGCTAAGCCACTGTACCATCCCCAAGCATCCTAAAGTGCTTCTCAAAAGTGACAACAGCCATGTTTTGAAATAGACCACAAAGAGATAATAGACAAGGAAATGTGGTCAGTGTTAGGTTTGAAAGACCCTGTTGTAAGGGGGAGAAAATAAGGAATTGCATTTCTATAGCACCTTTCACAACCTTAATATCCATGAGCTTTACAGCCAATGAAATGCTTCTGAAGTGTCATGACTTGTAGGAAACAAGGTAGTCAATTTGTGCACAGCAAATTCCCACAAATAGCCAATAAAATATTCTGTTTTAATGGTGTTGATTGTGGGATGTACAGTGGCCAGAATACCAGTGATCTTCCCTGCTCTTCTTCAGACAAATCCCAAGAATTCCCACACTTGAGCGGACAGGCAGAGTCTTGGTTTAACATCTATTCCAAAGCAGTGCAACGTTCCCTAAAGAGGAGCGGGAAGCAGAGAGGGAATGCCAAAGGAGGATCAGATTTGACCAATAGGATACAGTCAACTAAAAAGTGGTATTCAGAGCAAGCACACACTGGGGATAATGATCCCTTCTATCTGACAATCGTGGTTTGAGTTCTCTCTCTTTCACCATACCAATGTCCAGCTGAAAGCCATGTAGGTTTAGATTAGGGGAAGCCAGTAGAGTTTGATTCAATGGTTCAAGGCCTCTAGTGGGCAAAGTAGACTTGGCTGCCTAACAGATAAACAGTAAGTAGGACATGCTGGGAACACAACAGGTCAGGCAGTATCTGCGAAGGGAAGTGAGGTGGGTACATAGAGCTACGACACAGATCAACCAAGTTCTAAAGGTTGGTACTGGTTAGAGGGAGTGAAGGGCCTCCAGTGAGCTCTGGCAAAGGGTCATCCTGACTTAAAACGTTGCCTCGATTCTCTATCCACAGATGCTGTCAGACCTGCTGAGATTGTGATTTGATTTATTATTGTCACATAGTATATAGTGGAAAGTATTGTTTCTTGCATGCTATACAAAGCATTCCGTTCATAGAGAAGGAAACGAGAGAGTGTGGAATGTAGTGTTACAGTCGTAACTAGGGTGCAGAGAAAGATCAATGCAAGTCCATTCAAAAGTCTGATGGCAGCAGGGAAGAAGCTATTCTTGAGTCAGTTGGTACATGATCTCAGGCTTTTGTATGTTGTTCCGGGCAGAAGAAGGTGGCAGAACTATGTCCGGGCGCATGGTGTCCTTAATTATGCCGGCTGCTTTGCCGAGGCAGTGGGGAGTGTAGACAGAGTCAGTGGATGGGAGGCTAGTTTGCATGATGGATTGGGCTATGACCTTTTGTAGTTCCTTGCAGTCTTGGGCAGAGCAGGAGCCATATCAAGCTGTGATACAACCACAAAGAATGCTTTCTATGGTGCATCTGTAAAGGGTGGTGAGAGTTAACAAAGAACAACACAGCACAGGAAATAGGCCCTTCGGCCCAACAAGCCCACTCCGCCATTTTAACAACTAGCTGACATGCCAAATCTCTTTAGTCTTCTGAGAAAGTAGAGGCATTGGTGGGCTTTCTTAACTTTAGTATCATCCAGCATTTTCTGTGTTTTTAAGATTTCAGCATCCACAATTGCTTTTATCTATGTTTTTCTGATGGTTCGGCCTGGTAGCTGGAGTCAGTTGGAAAATAGCCAGTCTCTTATTGACAGGACACCCCCACTTCTGCTGAGCATAATTAGTATGTGTGTCAATTAGCAGAGCCTTGGATAATCAGCAACTCCCTTGCTCGGAAATCCAATCGACAGACGTTGATTTGAAGCCAGGTTTGCATGTACTTTGAACTCCCCGAGCCCAGGCTTGGCCAGATAGTGTTTGTGATCTGACTGTGAGGCAGTAGGATGTTAATTCTGTACGCTAGGCACAGGGCCGACTTATTCTGTAATTGTTTGGTTCAGTGACTTTTAAACAAAGTGACGGGATTCTACATTTGTCAAAATCTGGCTACTAGCTAGCTCTGCCAGTCTCGAGAGGGGCAACTACTCCCTCCTCAAACAGAAATCAGAAATAATTTCTGCACGTATACATGAGTAACATCAGTTTAAGTTGGTGCTGTTCCTCCCACAGATGGCTTCCAGCGTCTCCTGCTCCTTATCATTAACTCGGTACAGGAAGTAGATGAGTCATTTCTGTAGAAAACTGTCCAACAGACTAAATGTCCAAATTGGAGGCAAAGCAATAGGTGTTGGGAGAAGCCTGAGCAAAACAAATTGTTCAGTTCCTGATGGTGTCAATAAAACGTGAGTGGAATATGGCTCTTGGGTCTGAGTAGCTTTGTTACTGACTCCAAGTGGGAAGACTAGCTATCCTGTGTTTAATTATTTCAGGTTCAGTTTCATGAGCAGCCTCTGGGAACGCACCTAGGTAGCTATGTGAGCGTTGGAAGACTCTCTAATCTTGTTCTTCATCGCACATAGACTTCCTATTCCCTGGCAGCGGACATCAGAGATCATTTGTCCTGTTGCCCTGGCTGAGCTCAGTCACTCAGCACAGATTAAGAATTGAATGCAGCCCATTTCTACATGGTGAGATTCTTTCTGCCTGTTTATCCATTCTATGATGGGTGATCCCACTGTATGCGTTTCCGAGATGGTGGTGAGGTTTTTTTTAAAATCTGGGAGATTCAAGCTGATATTTGCTGCTGTTCCTATGTGAGAGCACGTAACAGCAAACAGA
The DNA here is from genome assembly GCA_024679065.1 of Sphyrna mokarran. NCBI lineage: Eukaryota > Metazoa > Chordata > Chondrichthyes > Carcharhiniformes > Carcharhinidae > Sphyrna > Sphyrna mokarran. The sequence goes on from JAGIQG010000034.1 coordinate 6,096,620, forward strand.
ATGTATTCCCTGGGTGAGGAGGAGTTTTGTACAGTAATACAATAAATAGCCCAGCAGCAGTCTCTATATTCAATTCATAGAATATCTATGATGCAGGAGAAGGCCCATCAAGTATGCACTGATTCTCAAAAAGGGCATTTACCATGGCCAATCCACCTAATCTATACATCTTTGGATACTAAGGGGCAATTTAGCATAGCTAATTCACCTAATCTATACATCTTTGGACACTAAGGGACAATTTAGCACAGTCATTCCACCTAACCCTACACATCATTGAATGTGCAATCGAACCAAACCTGCCATTGTCTGTCTTCAGAAATGATCCCTTCTATCCTCACTTTACTTCCTCCACCCTTATCTGTGGCTTCTCATCTCCACCAGTAACCTGGACAGGCAGCTTCCTGGCAGAATCACAGAATCCCGACAGTGCAGAGGAAGACTATTCATTCCATCCAGTCTACACTGACTGCCTGATAGAATATCCCCACCCCTCCCTCCTCGGCCCCTATTTCCTGCAGCTCTGCTAATCCACGTAGTTTACATATCTATGGACACTAAAAGGCAGTTTCCCATAGCCAATCCATCTTTGGGAGGAAACTGGAGCACCCAGAGGGGAACAAGTGCAGACTCTGCACAGACACTGACCCAAGCCAGGAATTGAACCCAAGTCCCTGGAGCAGTGAGGCAACGGTGCTAACCACAGTGCCACCGTGTTGCCCCAAAGCTGGAGTAGGTAGCAACATCCTTTCCAATTCAGTTACAGGCTGAATGTTCTTATGTGATGCACAGTGCACCATCAGTGGAGCTTTGTGGGTTGTCTGGAGGCAGCTAGGAACATTAGAAAGCAGAGTGGGAGTATGAATGACCCCCCACAGCTTGCTTCACATTTACAAAGATCAAGCCTGTTTTTGACTTCAACTGTACTCTTCCTCTCTAAGGAATCCAAAGATCTATCAATCTCAACCTTTAATGTATTCAACTGGAAAACAGAGGATCCTCAGTTCCTTGTGTGGAGGGAGTTGGGCATAGAAATTCAGAGATTCACAGATCTCTTGGTGAAGAAATTTCTCATCTCAGTTGGAAATGGTCTCTCAGAGCTTCTGCGGTCTCTCGGCACTGACTCTGAGTGTCAAACACTCTCAGAACCTTTTATCAAGATCACTGCTGATTCTTCTAAACGCGAGAGAGTATGGTGGTGAGGGTGTCACATTTCACTCAGGGAGTCCCCGTTGACATGGCAATGTGCACTTTTACGTAAAAATAAAGGCAAAGTACTGCAGATGTTGTAAATCTGAAATAAAAACAAAAAGACTCAGCTGGTCTGGCAGTGTCTGTGGTGAGAGGGACAGGGTTAATGTTTCGACTTCTTCAGCGGTCTGAAGCTTTGTTAATTCTGTTTCTCTTGCTTCACCGATCCTGCCAGACCTGCTGAGTTTTTCCAGTGCTTATTGTTTTTATATGTACTTTTCCATGCATCTGAAACTATGAACAGTAATGGTGGAGGCTCCAATATTCTTTCTTCCACATGGAGATTCAGGCGCTGACTCATCCCACTGGAGTATAACTAACACAAGGATACACACAGACAAACTGTGGGGCGGCTCAGTGGCACAGTGGTTAGCACTGCCGCCTCACAACGCCAGGGAGCCCAGGTTCAATTCCAGGTTTGATTTCAGGTGACTGTGTGGAGTTTGCACATTTTCTCCGTGTCTGTGTGGGTTTCCTCCCACACTCCAAAGATGTGCAGGTTAGGTGGATTGGCCAAGATATCATGAATGTAGCCCAATCCATCACGCAAACCAACCTTCCCATCCATTCACCATGTTGACATTTCCTGCTGCCTTGGAAAAGCAGACAGCATAATCAAACACCCCAGACATTCTCTCTCCCACCGCTTCTGTCAGGAAAAAGATCCGAGGTCACGTACCAACTGACTCAAGAATAGTTTCTTCTCTGTTGCCATTAGACTTTTGAATGGATATACCTCACACCAAGTTGATCTTCCTCTATACCCTAGCTATGATTGTAACACTACATTCTGTACTCCTTTCCTTCTCTATGAACAATATGCTTTGTCTGTATAGCATGCAAGAAACAATACTTTCTACTGTATTCTAACATATGACAATAAATCAAATCAAATGTGTAGGTTAGGGGGATTAATGGGGTAAACATGTGAAGTTACGGGAAAAGTGTGGTGGCTGGCCATGGGAAAGATGCATTTTCAGAGATTAGGTGCAGACTCGATGGGCTTGAATGGTCTCTTCTGCACTGTAGGGATTCTATGACATTCTGTGACATTGCGATTGATATGGTTCGCTTGCCCCAATCCCAGTCACTGCTGAGTGTGTGAGGACAATCTAAGCTGTCAGCCTCTGGCAGAAGGGGTGTGGCACAGTGGTTCGCACTGCTGTCTCACAGCGCCAGGAATCTGGGTTTAATTGCTGGCTTGGGTCACTATGCAGAGTCTACACATTCGCCCTGTGTCTGCGTGGGTTTCATCCCACAGTCCAAAAGACATTAGGTGTACTGTCCGTGCTAAATTCTTCCTCAGTGTACCTAAACAGATGCCAGAGTGTGGTGACTAGAGGCATTTCACAGTAACTTCATTGTGGTGTTAATGTAAGCCTACTTGTGACTAATAAATAATCTTAAAGATTTTTTTAAAGTTGGCATAGATTTTAAAGGATCATTAGAGAATTGTACCGCAGCAAAGAATTGTACCGAAGTTCATGACACAATGCAGAGGGAAATAATCACAGCATCAGTGACTGGTGAGTAGTTTTTTTCCCCTGAAGGACATGAGTAACCTAGTTGAGTTTCTAGGACAATCCAGCAGCTTGTGTGATTACATTTCTGACGTCAGGCCGGATTTATTGGACTCTCTTTCACACCTTCCCCTTTTTTTTGAAAAATTAATTATCAATGTCAGTGGGAGGAAACCAGACCACCCGGAAGAAATCCACGTAGACAATGCGCAAACTCCACAGAGAGAGATCCAAGCCCGGAATTGAACCCAGGTCCCTGGCGCTGTGAGACAGCAGTGCTAACCACTGTGCCACACCCCTTCTGCCAGAGGCTGACAGCTTAGATTGTCCTCACACACTCAGCAGTGACTGGGATTGGGGCAAGCGAACCATATCAATCGCGATGTCACAGAATGTCATAGAATCCCTATAGTGCAGAAGAGACCATTCAAGCCCATCGAGTCTGCACCTAATCTCTGAAAATGCATCTTTCCCATGGCCAGCCACCACACTTTTCCCGTAACTTCATATGTTTACCCCATTAATCCCTCTAACCTACACATTTGATTTATTGTCATATGTTAGAATACAGTAGAAAGTATTGTGCTGCCGTGACTACCACAATGTATGGGGTGGCAGGGTGGTGGGGATGAGGAGGGGGTGGGGGAGGAGGCAGAGGGAGGTGTGAAAAATTGACGATGCTAGGGCTTAAACCCAGTATCTGGAAATTCAAGATCTCTGTGTCCTGCTCTGGGCCCATGTTAATGAGGGAAATTGCAGTTTGAAGGGGGTTGGGGCTTGGGGTAGGGCCAGAGCTCCAGTTGCAGACTCACTCTTACTCTCGCTCTAGCAATGTCAATTATTGAGGGTGTGTGTGTGTGCAGTCAGTTAGTCAGGGTATGTGTGTACAGTCAATTATTGGAGGTGTGTGAGTACAGTCAGTTGTCAAGGGTGAAGGAGTGGGTGAAGGAAATAAGCTCACACACCAGCCACAGAGCAGCCGCTGGAGTTAACGGCGTTTAGTGCTGGACATGACAGGACACATTTCGGACCAGCAATGTTAATGGAGTTGAGGCAGGTATTGTGCCTCTCCAGCTGTGTATTCTCTCCTCCACCCATCGCATCATCTTTTACTGGATTAGTGCCCTTCCCTCTTCCAAAGCCTCCTGTGGATGCTATTCAACTGCAGAGGCATCCTCCACACTATCCAATGGGAGGTCACTGGGCAGTAATGAAGAGTGAGATCCCTGTTTTGTCTCTCACGGAGGGAGGTGGGATGATCATTCTGCTGCTCCCCAGACAGGATTATCCCTGTTAACCATCAGTGCAGGACAGATGAAGAAAATTATCCACGTATAAGGGAAAAAAAACCACAACCCAACCTCTGTCCCCCGCATGCTGGGCGCAACCTTTATCTGCGCCTGGCAGACAAAGTGCTGACTGCACCTCCAACATTGACCTGACAGCAACAGCAAACCAGGGACCTGTCACACCAACCTACAGTGGGTTTATAGTGGCTACAATAACTGACTGTATACACACACACACACACACACACACACACACACACACACCCTCAATAACTGACTATGTACACACACCCTCAATAACTGACTGTACATACCCTCAATAACTGACTGTATGCAAACATATTCAATGACTGACTGTACATTCACCCCCTTCAATAACTGTACACACACCTTCAATAACTGACTGTATGCAAACATCCCTCATTAACTGACAACACACATACTAGCAATAATTGATTATACACACACATCTGCAATAATTGACTATACACACACCCCCTCAATAACTGACTGTATGCAAACTTCAGTAATTAACTGTGCACACACCCGCAATAATTAATTATACACACACACATCTACAATAACTGGCTGTACACACACACCCTCAATAACTGACTGTACACACACACTCTCAATAACTGATTGTATGCAAACACACTCTCAATAACTGACTACATACACCTGCAATAATTGACTATACACATACACTTGCAATAACTGACTGTACACACAACCCCCAATAACTGTACACATACACCATCAATATCTGACTGTACACACACACTTCCTTAAAAGCTGACTGTACCTCAATAGCTGTATGCACATATCCTCAATAAGTGACCGTATGCACACTCTCTCAATATCTGACTGAACGCACATACCCAATAACTGACTGTATTCACACATCCCCTCAATAACTGACTGTATGTGCACACTCTCAATAACTGACTGTATGGATATACCCTCAATAACTGACTATACACACACACACCCTCAATAACTGACTATGCTAACAACCTCAATAACTGACTGTACACACACCCTCCATAACTTACTGTACACACACCATCTGTAACATATACTGACGGAGTTCTGATCTTGAGCACTGAACCCAGCCCAGGGCTGTTTGGTACAAGAGTAGTGAGCTGGGTGGGGCTGGAACACAGGCTTCCAGATATTCAGTGAACTGTAAAACATTCAAACTGGTGTTCATATTCAAGATTATTTGCAAAACCAGCAGCCATTAAAACAAAGCAGTTGAGGCTACCTCACTGAATGTTTTTCAGGCAAGGATAGATACATTTTTGAACAGTAAAGGAATTAAGGATTATGTGAGCTGGAGTGATCAGCCATGATTTTATTGAATGGTGGAGCAGGCTTGAGGGGCAAGATGGCCTACTCCTGCTCCTAGTTCTTATGTATTTTTCTGGCCAAATGGCCTCCTTCTGTGCCGTAGGGATTCTATCATTAAAACAAAGAAAATTACAGCACAGAAACAGGCCCTTCAACCTTCCAAGCTTGCACTGATTATGCTGCATGACTGAACTAAAGCCCCATATCCTTCCAGGGGCCATTTCCCTCTATTCCCATCCTATTCAGGTATTTATCAAGATGTTCCTTAAAAGTTTCTATTGTATCCGCTTCCCGGCAATGAATTCCCAGCACCCACCACCCTCTGTGTAAAAAACTTGCCTCACATCATCTCTAACCTGTGCCCCCTGCTAATTGACTCTTCTACCTTGGGAAAAAGCTCCTGATTGTCCACTCTGTCCATGCCCCTCATAATCTTGTAGACGTCTATCAGGTTGCCCCTCAACCTCTGTCGTTCCAGTGAGAACAAACCAAGTTTCTTCCTCATAGCTAATGCCCTCCCTACCGGGCAACATCCTGGTAAATCTTTTCTGTACCCTCTCCATTCTAAATGGAAGTTATTGCATGCTCCAGCCTCTCGGTCTATCTGTTCTGAATCACTGCATTAAATAAAAATTCTGACCTTCCCTTCTCGGCTGTTTTGGCTTTGATCAGTGTCCTGTGCTTACCAACCCACCTGACCAAGAGAAACAATTCCTCTTTCTTTACCCTGTTCAAATCTTTGGCTGTGGAGAATTACAGAGGCGGGATGCGTCAGAAATAGGCGGATTATCTACAGTTATCAGCCTCTCAATTTACCCTAATACTTTGAAAACAAGGTTCAAGTCTCACTGGAATGTCTGCTGCAAAGTAGATTCCAGCTGTTCCTCTCCAACCTTCCAACACAGGATAATGTTGTCCAGAGATTCCCACTCTAAAAGTATTGTTTAAAAAAAAAACACTTCAAAAAATTCAGTGCAGGATGGAGTGAAATTTACAGCCACCTGTCTGCTCTTTGACCCCTGGTTACTAAGGCGTGGGATTAGATTGCATTATTGCAGTAATTCAAGCAGCCACCTTCACCCTAAAGTTAAATTAACTAATTAAAATATTCAACGTTTTAACTTAGGAATTAGTCCAGAATATATCTAAAAGTAAAGGCACGGTGGTTAGCGTTGCTGCCTCACAGCGCTGAGGACCTGGGTTTGATTCCAGCCTCCAGTGCAGAGTTTGCAATATTCTCCCCGTGCCTGTGTGGGTTTCTTCCAGGTGCTCTTGTTTCCTCCCACAATCCAAAGATGTGCAGGTTCGGTAAATGTTAGATCGTCCCTTAGTGTCCCAAGATGTGTAGGTTTGTGGGATTAGCAGGATAAATGCATGGGGTAATTGGGAGAGGACTTGGGTTGGGTGCAGACTTGATGGGTTAAATGGCCTCCTTCTGCATTGTGGGGATTGGAACTCACTCCGATTGTGGCTTTAGGGTGAGTAGGCATTAAAGTCACCTCCTCCCCCAGTGACCTCTGCAAACCAGGGCTATTAACAAACACGGATTGATAAACCATGTGGACCAATAGTGGAAAATCAGATGAATAGATTTAACAGTCTGGTAGACTTTCCCTCCATTAATTTGTAGGTCAATCGATAGTGTCCTCTCCCGCAGGCTCTGATTAATCTGCCTGTACTCCCCCGCTTACTAATGGCAAATTCATTACTTGATCTGAGTAACAGAAAACATGCAGCAGGAACAGAGGCCTTTCAGCCCATTGCGCCAGTCTCCTTAAGAGACCTATCCCATTGGCTCCACAGCCCCTGGTCTTTCCCTGTAGAATGGTTAATTTTTCTCTTCCAGCCCCTCATCCAATTCCATTTACCACCGAGTCTGTTTCCAGCATCCTGCCGGGCAGCGCGTCACAATACCCTGAAAACTAAATTAATCTTCCCTATGGTTCTTTGGCTATTTGCTGTGGTATTAAACCGTACAGATGTGAGGGGGAGGGTGGCTTTGTGGATGGTGGAGTTTTATGATGCGGTGGTTGGATTGGGGAAGAGATATGACAGGATCATTCATTGATTGTTGCCCCAGTGGCCGAATGGATAAGGCAGTGGTCTCCTAAGCCAGGGATTGTGGGCTCAACCCCCATCTGGGGTGTATGTGTGTGCGTGTGTGTGTGTATTTTGTGTGTCACAGTGGTTAGCCCTGTTGCCTCACAGTATCAGGGACCCAGGTTCAATTCTGGTCTAGGGTCATTGTGCAAACTCTGCACAGACATTCTCCCCATGTCTGTGAGGGTTTCTTCCGGGTGCTCCGGTTTCCTCTTATAGTCCGAAAGATGTGTGGGTAAGGTTGATTGGTTATGCTAAATTGACCCTTAGTGTCGGGGATTAGCAGGGTAAATATGTGAAGTTATGGGGATAGAGTCTGGTTGAGATTACAGTTGGTGTAGACTTGATGGGCCTCCTCCTGCACTTTTGGGAATTTATGTTCTGAATGTCTGGGGAGAGGGTGAGTTGGAAGAATAATTGGGCCAGGATAGAGTGTCAAAATGTATCCCCCATTTTAAAAGTGTACATTTCATAGAAATAGAATCCCTACAGTGCAGAAGGAGGCCATTCAGCCCATCAAGTCTGCACCTATTGTCTCTGACAGAGTACCTTACCCAGGCCCTTTCTCCCTGCCCTAACCCCACATGTAGCACAGCCAATCCCCCTAACCTGCAATCTTTGGACAGAAACTGGAGCAGCCAGAGGAAACCCACACAGACACGGGGAGAATGTGCAAACTCCACATAGATAGTGGCCTGAGGTTGGAAGCGAACCCGGGCCCCTGGCACTGGGAGGCAGCAGTGCTAACCACTGTGCCACCGCCCATCGTCACTTTCATTTAATATCTTCATTTGTTGAATGTAAGTAATGTTGACTGAAGCGGAAGGGTTTTTTTGTCTGCCGTACAGACTGGGAAGCGGGGGAGGCAGCACTGGTGTGAAGCTGTAATTACATCATACATTTACACAGGTCGAGCCCATTATTATTACAAACAGATTTCTACTGAAAAGAACTGAGACTGTGCACAGCTTGATCAGAGAAAGTAAAGCACTCAGAAGGATGTGTGCAAAAGTAAGACTTGGCAGATTGCGATGGGATTCTCTCCACTTGCCTGGGTGGGAACAGCTCCAGTAACACACACAGGAAGCTTGACCCCATCCAGGACAAAGTAGCCCTGTTTCATTGGCCCTTCCTTGTGTTGTTCTGCTGCTATCGTATCTATTTCTCTAACCTCCATGGCCACCTGAAAACTTTTCTACTTCCCCAGTTTGTCAAATTACTGATGATTCATTTCCTGCTCATTTTGAGATTTGGTCCCCACTGTCTGCCAACAGCTCAGAAGCATCACCTGCAGGAACCTAGTGGTATTACAGTTGCTTACATAATCTAATATTTAGCATTAAAAGGGCCATTCAGCCCGCATTCTATCCATTCAATGAACTCGTACTGACCTGCATCCGATTACTATCTCGCTGCCATGGTAGCCGTAGCCCTTGGTATCCTTTAACCTAGCAATGATCTATCAATCTCAGTCTCGAAAGCTCCGATGATTTCCATTTTGGGGTAGCACGGTGGCACAGCGCCAGGGACCCATGTTCAATTCCAGCCTCGGGTCACTGTCTGTGTGGAGTTTGCACGTTCACCCTGTGTCTGTGCGTTTCCTCCGGGTGTTCCAGTTTCCTTCCACAGTCCAAAGATGCACGGATTAGATGGGCCGAATAACCCCCCTTCTCACCGTAGGGATTTTATGACTCTCTCACAGCCTTATTGGGGGAGAGAGAGTCCCACATTTTAATGCTTGGGGAAAGGAACTGTTTTCAGCGTTAGGGCAAGAAGATGGAAGTGGGAACAATCGGATAACTCTTTCAAAGTATAGTCAGAAAAACATAAGAAATAGGAGCAGGAGTAGGCTATCCAGCCCGTCGAGCCTGCCCCGCCATTCAATAAGATCATAGAACACAGAACATAGAACAGTACAGCGCAGAACAGGCCCTTCGGCCCTCAATGTTGTGCCGACCAATTAGGAACAAGCAGTGACCCTCTAACCTAAACCATTCCCTTTTCATCCATAAACTTATCTACTAACCTCTTAAACGCCACCAAACTTGGCGCATCTACAACTGACGCAGGCAAGGCATTCCATACCCTTACCACCCTCTGGGTAAAGAACCTACCTCTGACATCTGTCCTAAAACCACCACCCCTTAATTTAAAGCTATGTCCCCTCGTGCTAGCTTTCTCCATCCTAGGAAAAAGGCTATCACTGTCCACCCTATCTAAACCTCTAATCATCTTATATGTTTCAATAAGGTCTCCTCTTAGCCGCCTTCTTTCTAACGAAAACAACCTCAAATCCCTCAGCCTCTCTTCATAAGACCTGCCTTCCATACCAGGCAACATCCTGGTAAACCTCCTCCGTACCCTCTCCAATGCCTCCACATCTTTCTTATAATGCGGGGACCAGAACTGCACACAATACTCCAAGTGCGGCCGCACTAGAGTTTTGTACAGTTGATCATGGCTGATCTGAAATGGATCAGTTCCACTTTCCCGCTTTCTCCCCATAATCTTTAATTCTCTTGTCTATCAGAAACCTATCTATCCGCGACTTAAATATATTCAATGAGGTAGTCAACACCACTTCAATGGGCAGAGAATTCCAGAGACTCACTACCCTTTGAGTGAAGAAGTTTCTTCTCAACTCTGATCTAAATTGCATCCCCCCCTCTTTATTTTGAGGCTGTGCTCTCAAGTTCTGTTTTCCTTTCTAAGCGGGAAGAATCTCTCTACCTCTACCCTATCTAGCCCCTTCATTATCTTATACGTCTCTACAAGATCCCCCCCTCAGCCTTTTAAACTCTAATGAGTACAGAGTTACTCAATCTCTCATCACAGGCTAACCCCCCCTCATCTCCGGTATCAGCCTGCTGAACCTTCTCTGTACTCCCTCCAAGGCCAATATATCCTTTTGCAAATGTGGTGACCAAAACTGCACACAGTACTCCAGTTGTGTCATTCTGCATCATTCAAAACAGTCAACGTTTACAGAGAAGCCCCGAACTGGGGAACAGCTTTCTTAATAACCACCAGAGATCTGACCTCTCATTCATCGATCTGGACTCTGGCTGTACTGGTCAGAGAGAGAGGTCCAGGGTGAGGGCGGGGGGGTGGTGATGGGCAGGAAAACATCATCAATCTGCTGACACTTTCCCTCCTGGAGGGCCAGTGGAGAGGAGCAGCTGGCACAGTTATACGGTTGAGGAGTTATCTGATAGATAAAGTATTTATAGGGAAGAACAGGGTGGATCAGGCTGTGGTGTTTCAGCTGGTTGAAGGGTCTAGAAGCTAAAAATTAGGGCCAAGCCATTCAGGAAAGATGTTAGAAAACACTTGCACACGCAGAGAGTTTCGGAGATTTGAACAGTACAGCACAGGAGCATGCCCTTTGGCCCACCAAGTCTGTACTGATCATGTTTACCTATCTAACTAACTGCTTATATCCCTCTATTCCCCATCTGTTCCTATCAAGATCAGTCTTAAATGTGCCTTACACAACTGTCTCAAACACTTTACTTGACAGGCCCCCCCACCACCCTCTGTGTAAAAAGGTTCCCCCGTACATCGCCACTGAACCGTTCCCCCCTTATCTCGAACTTGTGCCTCTTATAATTGTCATTTCTGGGAAAAAGCTTCCAATTGATCACCCTATCCATACCTCTTGTCATTTTATAAACTTCTATCAGGTTACCCCCTCAGCCTTTGTCTTTCCAGTGAGAACAATCCCAGTTTCTCCAAACTCTCTCCTTATAGCTAATGACCTCCATACCAGGCAACATCCTGGTGAGTCTTTTCTGTACTCTCTCCAAAGCCTCCAAATCCTTCTGGTAGTGTGGTGACCAGAATTGGACACAGTATTCCAAATGTGGCCTAATGAATATTTTGAACAATTCTCTTCCTTTGCTGGATGAGGGTTCCACTGTTTGGTTTAAGTCTGAGATAGACATATTACTATTGAGCCAGGGTATTGAGGGAAATGGGCCTAGGACAGGTACATGGGGTTAGGCCACAGATCAGCTATGGTCTTATTGTTAGGTGGAGCAGGCTCACTTAGCAGAACCGCTCTCGAGAAACAAAAGCCAGTAAAAACTAAAAAGAGAGGGGATAAAGAGGGAAGACGTTTCCCGTTGCACCTTTCAACTCATTCACGTTAAAGAATGGACCTTGGGAAGGATAACACGAAACCGTTATATAATTTCTTATAATCTTAAATGAAGCTTCTTAAGCATTTCAAAACCTTATTTATTTTGCATGCAACAATAATTAATTATGCAAAGTTCTTCTCAACATTAAAAGGTATTACTGGCACCTAAAACCTTAAGAGGAATAAATAAAGATTCAACATGCCACTTTTACAAGTTTGCCAGTGTAGACATTGTTGTAATGTAGGAAACTCAGTGGTCATGACAACACAGCAAGATCCCACCATCAGAGCAATGATAACAAAGGCGTCTGTTTGTGGCAATATTGTAATATTTGAAATATTACAACTAGTCTTCCCTGAATACAGAAAATCAATTCTCAGCAGGTTAGGTTTCAATGCAAGCACAAGGGGTGACTGGATTTTCAGATATTTAAAGAATAAAGAACAACACAGCACGGGAAACAGGCCCTTCAGCCCAACGAGCCCATGCCGCCATTTTAACGTTCCCACTTTCACCCATGACCCTTGTCTATGCTTATGGAAATCTGCATTAAAACCAAATTGGGGAGACAATTTAAGGGCAACTTGTTTCGCCAATCAGACTAAGAGCACATCTTTGGGATGTGGGAGGAAACCGGAGCACCCGGAGAAAACCCACGCAAGCGCGGGGAGAATGCGCAAACTCCCACAGATACTGGCCCAAATCCCTCTTTCTGTACAGCACAGCGATAGTCACTGAGCTGTTGTGTTGCCCATCAACTGGTCCAATTTTCACTAACGACGTGAAGCAATAGGCTATTCTCGAAAAATCCAAGAGCAGCCCTCTCACGACCCATTGCGTGTATGTCCCTTGTTGGGCAACAAGGTGGACCAAAGTACCTGTAGGATGAAAGAGAAATACATCAATAACATTTAATCAGCTGCTTTGTGAAGCAAGGTCAGGAACTGACAGGGAAGCTCCAAGCACCACCTGGCATCGGCAAATATCAAATTTAGTTTTCAAACATAAGATAGCAAACATTTAAAAATGTATCCCCAACTGTCCCATGCATCAAACTGAACAATGCAAAAATAATCTACTTGCTACTTACATATTTTAGGCTTTTCTTCATATGAATATACATTATACAAATTATTTTTCCGAATTCTGTGTAATGTGATTGTGCGTATACTTCAGTCTGTATCTGTGCATGTCTTTATGTGTGCACCTGTATGTCTACATATGTGTGTGCTTGTGTGTGCACCTGCGTGTACTTGTTGGTCTCTGTTCATGTGTGCCTCTGTCCGTGTATCCCTTTGTGTATGCAAGTACATATATCTGTATGTGTCTTTATATGTCCATATACGTGCCTGCATATATGTGTTCGCATGGATTTCTGCAGATGTGTCTATGTCAATGATGAATGGCGCTGCGTGCCCGCGCTGCGTGCCCGCGCTGCATGTTGCGCATGTATAATGTTCTATGTTTAGAGTTGTGGGTTTTAATAGAAAGAAAAGAACCTGGTTTGCACACATGGATTCAAACAAACACAACAGGTTTTATTGAAGAGCTGCTCTCTCTGTACTGCAGAATACAGAAAGTAAAACAATAACCTAAGCACATACCCTAATGACATCACCATCAATTTTGTTCAGCTACTAAAGCAACCTGCAACCTTTTTAAAATATATAACATCCTTCTATCCTTACCTCTGTGATAATGACAGCAAATTACTACAATGTTATACATAGGATCCATAATATGGTAGACACAACACTTTAATCATTATACACAGTCAATGAGAAAATCAAATCAGGAGGATGTTTACCCCCCTTTGGTTGTTTACAACATTCTGGATAAAAGCAAATTACCACGGATGCTGAAATTTGAAACCAAAACAGAAAACGCTGGAAAATCTCAGCAGGTTTGTAAGGAGAGAAAAGAGCTAATGTTTTGAGTCCACATGGCCCTTTGTCAAAACTGGGCTTTGTCAGCTTTGACAAAAGCTTATCTAGACTCGAAACATCAGCTCTTTTCTCTCCTTATAGATGCTGCCAGACCTCCTGAGATTTTCCAGTGTTTTCTCTTTGGGTACAACATTCTGGAACCGGGCTGTTCTTGAACCTAGAATTATGATTTGGAACTTCAGTAGACACTTCTTCTCTTGGAACTAATTCTGTATCATTCTCACATGATATAGTAGCAGAGATAAAATCAGCAGGCATTGCAGATTTGACTAGGTCTTCTGTGATAATCTTCAGAACACTTGGGACTAAAGAAGTTGATACTTCTGGGGATGATTCTGAAGAAGTTGTTCTGAGATGATAACAATTGGTCAGAATGGTATTGCCAAACGAGTTCAGTTTGAATCACATAAGAAATTGGATCTGTTTTTGCTAAAATAATAGCTGGTACCCATTTCTCACTCATGGCATAATTACGCACACTCGATCTCCTGGTTGAAATAAGCATAGTTTTGCCCTCACTTTTCTAGTAACTTGAGATTGTTGTCAATTGTTGAAGTTTCTGGAGCTAATAAATCGAATGTAGTTCTCAACTTTCTCTTTAAGAGTAATAGTGCAGGTAATCATACGAGTAGTGTTTCTACAAGATGCCAAAAAGCTATTCACACAAAGTGATAACAAACCTTGCTCTTTTGCAGCTTTTAAAGAATATTTCAAGGATTGTACAAATACTTCAGCAAATCCTTTACTTGATGCATGTATTCAAGAGGTGGCTGGATATAGCACTTGGGGTGATTGGGATCAAAGGTTATGGGGAGAAAGCAACATTAGGGGCTATTGAGTTGGATGATCAGCCAGGATCGTAATGAATGGCGGAGCAGATGCAAAGGGCCGAATGGCCTCCTCCTGCTCCTATCTTCTATATTTCTACGATAAGGTTCAGATTTTATATGTTGAATACCATTTACTTTGAGATAATTCTTAAACTCTTGCAAAGTAAACTGTGAACAATTATAACTCACAATCTGTTCTGGTTTACCAAATCTCAAACATTTCATCAAAAGCAGGCTGTAGCACAGTAGTTAGCACTGCTGCTTCACAGCTCCATGGACCTGGGTTCGATTTGCAGCTTGGGTCACTGTCTGTGTGGAGTTCGCACATTCTGTCTGGGTGGGTTTCCTCCGGGTGCTCCGGTTTCCTCCCGCAGTCCAAAGACGTGCGGGTTAGGTTCATTGCTATGCTAAAAAATTGTCCCTTAGTGTTCTGCGATGAACAGTTTACTGGGATTAGTGGAAGTAGAGCGTGGGTGGGATTGTCATCGGTGTGGACTGGAAATGGCCTTTTTCTGTACTGTATGATTTCTATGAAGTTTTTCAATGTTTGCTCAGATGTAGTAGATCTCGTAACCTCTGGCCACTCTGAGAGTATGCATCAGTTATGATTAAAAACATGGAACAGACCAGCAAACTCTAGATGTAAACGTTGCTAATGCATTTTAGGCCAATCCCAAGAATGGAAAGGAGCGGGGTATTTCTTATTTGTGCACAAGATTGGCACTGACCCACTTTCTCTTCAATCTGAGCATCCAGACTCCACCATCAAACGTAACTAAGTGCCAATCCCTTTACCTGGACTATATCAGGGTAGTTGTTCAAGAACTCTTCCGCACTCACTAAGAGGAACGATCACTCGGATTTCCCACAATTGGCATCCCCATTGGATGGTCAGCTCAAGCTTCCTTTTCACATATAGTTTCAAATCAGGATGCAAACAATGCATTCCAGCTATCATTCCTTTCAGCACCACATCCCCATCACAAGACAGACATTTCTGGTCTGTCTCTGGACTTGAGAAAGCTGTCGCATGCAAATGATCTATCAGCAAAAAATAAAGAACGTTAGCAAAACTAGGAGGTGTACTGGTAAACATGATAATGCACTAGTGTTAACATGGCACCCTGTTTGACGATGCTTTATATCAAAAGAATACGCAGATTAGATCAGTGACCATCTTTGCAATCGGCTAGCAGCTAATACCTCTATATGGCCCAAAAATAGTAGTTAAGGATCTGTGATCAGTCAATAAGGTGAAAAGATGATCACATCAGTGATGATGAAACCTCAATATGCCAAACATTATACTCAATGCTTCTTTTTCCAGCTGAGTATAGTTAAGATTCAACACCAGTTGGAGGTCATTCTCCCAAATGCATAATACGTAAGGCGATTATCCCTACTTCATAAGAAGAAATGTCTGCAAGCAAGCAGTAATGATAGCTTTGGAATAAAATGAACCAATATTTCAGACTGCTGCAAAGCATCTTTGACATCCTTGTATGCTGCCTCACATTCTGTCGTCCAGTCCCGTGACTGTTTCACACACAGTAAATTAAGCATCGGCTTCAATAATGCAATAAAGTTTGAGACAAATTTGCCACAATACTTTACTAATCCCAGAAAGGATCTCAATTGTGTCACGTTCTTCAGACATGGTGCTTTTTACAGACATCTTTTTAGATGCTTTGTGTGTCTATCAATAATGTGACACAAATATTGAACCAAAGGCTGAAACATCACATTTTTT
Source organism: Sphyrna mokarran (assembly GCA_024679065.1). Lineage (NCBI taxonomy): Eukaryota > Metazoa > Chordata > Chondrichthyes > Carcharhiniformes > Carcharhinidae > Sphyrna > Sphyrna mokarran. The sequence continues at coordinate 6,112,801 of JAGIQG010000034.1, forward strand.
TTCTTTGATACGTGAACATTATGCTTGAAGATGTTCCATTGTCGCTTTTGTTATTTAAATAACTCCATCTTCATTTTCTTCACTGAAAGTAGCCACGGAACATCACTGATCCACTGTTTCTCCTGCAGGTACCATCGACCTGAGACTGCTCAGAATATATTTTCTTAATTGCCTTCCCAGTACTTTTTTTAAACCCAGAGACCGTTGACTACATATTTTTTTCCTCGAGGGGCTCAGCTGTACATTTAAGCATCCAATCTTTACAAATAAGCCAGGTACTGCCTGGAATCGCACCTTTTACTGTTTGGAAAAGCCTCTTTCTTTTAGAAGCATGCAGAGAGCTTTTTCTTACTGGAGTCTTCCTGGCACCGGGACTTTAAATTTGTTGTTGCGGTTCCCCGGTCTTCTAATACTCGAAATGCGGACTCACAATTTATTTTTCTTGCTACTCAGGATCTTTTCTCGATGAAACAAGATCTAGGATTGCCACCAATTTTCTTCTTGCAATGTTCTAGCTATGCTCTAACTGCGTTAGAGATTGTGGGTTTTAACAGAAAGAGAAGAATGTGGTTTGCATATATGGATTCAAACTAACACACAACAGGTTTTATTGAAGAGCTGCTCTCTCTGCAACTGCAGAAAATAAAATTGAAAGCAAAACAGCGCACACCCTAATGACATCACCATCAAATCATGTGATCACCCCTCAAAGCAACCTGCAACCTTTTTTTAAATATATAAGTGAGTGTCTATATGTGAGTCTGTGTGCGTGTCTCTGCATGCATGTCCCCATGCATGGGTGCCTGTATCTGCCTCTGCATGCCTGCTGTCCTATGTGCATGCATGGCTGCGTGTGTCTGCATGCACATCTCTACAGGCCTGCGTATGTGTGTGTGTATATGCATCTGTGTCTGTGTGTATGTATGCCCACGCATGTGTTTCTGAGTATTTGTGTCCATGTGTGTTTCTATGAGTGTATGTATACATGCATATGTATGTGCGCGCAGGCGTTGGGGAGTGTGAGCACGTGCGTGCCGGAGTTTCAAAGGGTGTGTGTGCCCGTATAGATGGATGGGGGTGTGTGTGTGTGCTGTCGGGGGGGGAATGTGTAAGTGTGTGTGTGACAGAGAGTGCGTGCGTGTGCGAGAGAGACTGCGTGTGCGTGGAAGTGTGCACGAGTGTGTGTGAACATGTGCGTGCACGAGTGTGCCCGTGTGCATGTCCTTGAGTGATTCAGTTCTGCAGCATGGTGAAATTGTGCGCACTCAGCCCTCACTTGGTTGAAGTGCACAAGTTGCCGTTCTGTACTCAGTCACTAAACAGTTTCACCTCAGGATGGTTGCTGCCCAAATGCCCTGGTCAAGGACAGGTGCTGCTGTCAGTGGACCTCGATCGAGACCGTGTCGCTGGGAGAATGGTCCAAAGAGCCAGTCATAGGGTCACCTCATCCAATAACCCTCGCATCTTTAAGTAACCGTGGCGACAGAAAGGTGGCACGTGCTGGTTGGTTAAAGTGAACTTGAAGCAGGATTCTGTAGGGAAATGGAATCCCATTAGGACATCAATACATCCGTAAAATTCAACTGCTACAGCGACACACTGTTCAAAATACCCAGTCCGTTAAGAAACAATCTTTCATTTATATAGTGCCTTTCACAACCTCAGACACCTAAATGTGCTTCACAGCTGATGCAGTATTTTGAGATTAATGTCTGAAATGTGGCTGCCTCAGCCTCTCTGGGTGAATGCGTGGCCTGGTGTGATCAGACCACACAGGTAGGATGAATTGCAGCTCACTCCCTAAGCTGTGCACAGCCAAGGAAGAGATGAGCACTCGATAGTGGGGAGGAGAGGGTGAACAAACTCCATGGGTTTCTGCTTCTGCTTTGGATGAGACAGCAATGCCCTCCATGGTCAAACTGCCACACACAGGCGCATGCGCACACGCACTGTCAGGAGGTCCTGAAGTGGAACTGTACCCCACCAGGAGTTAGTAAAATAAACAAAGAAGTGTCCCTAAACAGTGGGTAACTGTGTGGCTCAGAATCTCTACACTGCAGGAGGAGGCTATTTGGCCTATCACATCTGCACTGGGTCTGCACCAATTCTCCAGAGAGCATCTTACCTAGGCCCATACCTCTGCCCCATCCCCATATCTTCCATGCATTTATCCCGCCAATCTCCCCCAACCTGGAGCATCTTTGAACTGTGGGAGAAAACCCATGCAGACATGGGGAGAATGTGCAAACGCCACACAGACAGTCACCCGAGACCGGAATTGAACTCAGCTCCTTGGCGCAGTGAGGCAGCAGAGCTAACCGCTGTGCCACCACACCACCCACGGAGGTTCCAGGAATTACGGGAGTTTCAACCTCGACACCACAGCAGAGCACAGGTCCCTCAGCATGGTGGCACAGTGGCACTGCTGCATCTTACTGCCAGGGACCTGGGTTCGATTCCTGGCTCAGAGGTCACTGTATGGCGTCTGCACATTCTCCTCGTGTCTGTGTGTTTCCTTTGGGTACCTGGTTTTCCCCCTCCACAATCCTAAGATGAGGGTTTAGGTGGATTAAGTCATGCTAAATTGCCCCTCAGTGTCAGGAGGACTAGCTGGGGATGGGGTTATGGGGATAGGCCTGGGTGGGATTGTGGTCGGTTGGGCAGACTCGTTGGGCCAAATGGCCTCTTTCTGCACTGTAGAGTTCGATGATTCTATGATATAAAAGCTCGAAGCTCCACAGTGTGATATAGCAGATTCAGTGCTGTTAGCTTATCTGAGAAGGGCTACAATAAACCGCTGGATTAGTGAGAGATTGGGAAGATGCGAACATATGGAGGGGTATGATCACAGAATCCCTACAGAGCAGAAGGCCATTCAGCCCATTGAGTCCACACCAACCACAATCCCACCCAGGCCCTATTCCCCTAACCCCATGGTTTTACCCTAACTAGTCCCCCTGACACTACAGGGCAAGCAAGCACAGCCAATCCACCAAACCCACACATCTTTGGACTATGGGAGGAAACCAGAGCACCCGGATGGACAGCAAGGTACCACAGTGATTAGCACTTCTGCTTCAAAGCGCCAGGGACCCAGGTTCAATTCCTGACTTGGGCCCACTATCCGTGTGGAGTCTGTACATTCTACCTGTGTCTGCATGGGTTCCCTCTGGGTGCTCCAGTTTCTTCCCACAGTCTGAAAGATGTGCTGTTTACGTGCTTTGGCCATGCTAAATTCTCTCTCAGTGTATCTGAGCAGGCGCTGGAATGTGGTAACTAGGGGATGTTCACAGTAAGTTTATTGTTAATATAACTTTAGTGTTAACATAAGCCTTACTTGTGATTAACAAATAAATAAACTGTAAACTTTAAACCCCCAGAGAGAACATGCAGATGCTGCACAGACAGCGACGCAAGCTGGGAATTGAACCTGGATCCCTGGCGTTGTGAGGCAGCAGTGCTAACCACCGTGCCGTCTCTATCTCATCCCCGTGTTAGCCCGCTGCAGAGGCTGTCTGAGCAGACAATCTCCCAACCCAGAGCGAAAACAGCTTGAGATAGAGGCACCTGGAAAGCAGGAAGCGTGGGATTAGCAGGATTTCATTATGAGAGGATGTCGCACCTGCAAAAAAGCTCCGGAGGTCAGTGTCCAGGCAGTTCTCCAGGAAGCGGCGCAGTGGCAGGATGTGAGCTTTGGCAGCTGTCCAGTCCGTCAGGAGATCCTCCACAATGTGGTGGATGCTGTGCGGCCGGGGGAGCGGCCAGAACTTCGGTCTGTGCATCATCTCAGCCTCTGAAAACAAGCAGAAAATTAACCCCTAATGAGCTGTGTTCCTGGCGCCATAAGCCCTGCTCCCCGTGAACTGAGCTCCACGCTGCTTCCTACGTTGTTTCCCTGCACTGCCTGCGCGCGGTTCCCTGTGCGTGAATCTACACACTGTGGCCAACCCGGAGGAATCTGCTACTGAACCCACCACTGGGGAAATCAGAGGCATGATCTAGCTAACCGGCTGGTGTGTGAGCGCAGTGAGATACTGAACAGTCGACACACAAATTAAACAGCTCCAACCTTTGAAATACTATTTTGTTCGCAGCTTACTGAGATTTCTCTCAGATTCCAACCCCCACCAACACCGATGTGTAGAGAGACGGACAGAAAGAGAGAGAGAGAGTGAGACTTCAATAAAGATTACGGTGGTGAGACTTAATAAAGTGCCCAGTGAGAGGACGTAAACATAGAGAGATGGGAACTTCAATAACGTGTGCTGAAACAGAGACTAACCTTCAACAAAGAGCAGCGAGAGGTGGGCAAGACTTTTAATTAGTGACATTACAGAATCACTATAAGTTGGCTGGTTGGTTAAGAGCTGCCATTAGGGGACTGTCTTCAAATTGCTGTAAATTAGAAAATCATAATCATTCTAAACAAAGAGATAAACTTGGATTTAACTTGGAAGTGCTAGAAGCAAGGGAAAGCTAGGATCAATATAATTTAGTAACAAAAGAGAAGTAAAGTCAAGGCAAGGCAGGGCAGTTCAGTTGAGTGGAGTGCATGTCCTGTAATATGTGTGAAGTTACAGATGCTGTCAGTATCCGAGGCAATCACGTGTGCAGGAAGTGCTGCCAGCTGCAGAAATTTAAGCTCTGGGTTTCAGAGCTCGAAAGGACTTACTGTGGTGTATCACGAGGCTGAGTGTTACATGGCTAGCACGTTCAGAGAGGTGGGCACACTGCAACTTCAGGACTTAGAGGCAGAGGGGGAATGGATGACGATCAGGCAGCCTAAAGAACTAGCCAGGTAGAGCAGGGGTCCCCGGGCGGGCCAGCATAGGGGTCCCCCAGGGAGGCCAGCACGGAGGTCTTGGGGGTGGGATTTGCTGGAAAAATGGTGCAGGAGGGAGAGCTTTAGATTCCTGGGACACTGGGACTGGCCCTGGGGGAAAGGGCACCTGTTCATGCCAGGTGGGCTGCACCTTACTGAGCTCAGACTGAGTTACTTGCATGGTGCTTCCTGAGGGCTTTAAACTAACGTTTGTTGTGGAGGTCCCCAGGAGTCCGTATTCAGCTCCTTGCTTTCCTTGATATATATTAATGATCTGCTTCTGGGTGTGCAGGGGACAATTTCAAAATTTGCAGATGATTCAAAATTTGGAAGTATTGTAAACTATGAAGAGGGCAGTATAGAATTTGAAAAGGGCATCTGGGTGGCACAGTGGTTAGCACTGCTGTCTCACAGTGCCAGGGACCTGTGTTCAATTCCCAGCTCGGGTCACTGTCTGTGTGGAGTCTGCACATTCTCCCTGTGTCTGCATGGGTTTCCTCCAGATGCTCTGTTTTTCTCCCACAGTCCAAAGACATGAGGGTTAGATGGACTGGCTGTGCTAAATTGCTCCTTAGGGTCGGGGGGACTAGCTGGGCTAAATGCATGGGGTTATGGGGATAGGGCCTAGGTGGGACTGATCAGTGCAGACTCTGAGTCGAATGGCTTCCTTCTGCAGTGTAGATTCAATGGCGTAGGCACATTGATGGAGGGGGCAGATGGAAGTTCAAGATGGAGAAATGTAAGGTAATGCATTTTGGTAGGAATAACATAGAGAGGCGATACAAAATAAGTGGGTAAAATTCTTTAGGGGATGCAGGAGCAGAGGGACTTGGATGTAATTGTGCACAGAAATGTGCTGAAGGCAGGTTCAATCGAGGTATTCCAGAGGGCATTCGGTGATTATTTAAATAGGAACAGTGTACAGGGATACGCGGAAAAGACAGGGGACTCGCCCTTAACCATAATGCTCATCTGGAGAGCTGATAGAGGCAGATGGGCCGAATGGCCTCCTTCTGCATCATAACCGTTTGTGATGTATACAAGTGATCTGCTCATTGGGTCAGCAATCAGTAAGAGCTCCAGCAAATAGATCCCCCTGACTGAGGGCAGCGAGAGGATGGGAGGGTGTAAGGCAGGGTGGAGCAAAAACACTGACCTGTTGGGAGGTGTTTGTAGAAGTAGATGACGGGGTGGAGGAAGTTTGAGAGCCACGCGTGTTTGGGTTCTCCCACCGAACGGCTTGGATGGAAAACATCAGATTCCGGTCTGGAAAAGTTGCTCCCATATTCCAGGTCAACAACAAACAACCCATCAGTCACGTTCTTCCCCGTGTTTTCCTGAAGGTGTGGCAGTGCTCCAATGGGATACTCTTCCAGGTATTCAAACTCTGTGGAGTTCCTGCAAACACACATCAGCATTACATCAGAACCACAGGACACAGGAAACCTTTCCCCATTCGGAACACAGAGTGGGCTGTAATTGAGGCCATCCCACCAGCAACTTAGGCTAGTAAATGAATAAAAAATGAAACTCCCCATCCCCCAAACACTCCCCTATCCCCCGGCAATGGAACTACCCCACTCCCACCACCAGAACCACAGAACTCTCCACACACAACAACCGTCCCCCGCCCCTGCATTGTCTCCTGGCCATACCCATGCAATGCCAAGGGGCAGTGCCAGGATACTTCTCAAGCATGACACACTCCCCTTGGAGGTTGTACTTACCAGTGCGCCTCCGGTAGAATCTGTTTGCCAAATGCACATTGTGGGGGGGAAACCTGTGTGGTTCATGTTGACCTGTGCTGACACCAACATGAATGGACAATTTAACACAGGGAGACTAGTATAGAGGCGGGTCTATAAAATAATGAGGGGCACAGATAGTCAGTATCTTTTCCCAAAGGTAGTGGAGTCTAAAACTGAAGGGCATAGCTTTAAGGAGAAAGGGAAGACATATAAAAGGGTCCAGAGGGGCAACTTTTTCACACAGAGGATGGTGAGTGTCTGGAACGAGCTGCCAGAGGCAGTAATAGAGGCAGGTACAATTTTGTCTTTTAAAAAGCATTTAGACAGTATAGAGGGATATGGGCCAAATGTGGGCAATTGGTACCAGCTTTGTGGTTAAGAAAAAAAGTGGCATGGACAAGTTGAGCCGAAGGGCCTGTTTCCATGCTATGAACCTCTGTGACTACTCCTCCATGGGAGCTGTCCACTGGCTGCAATAACACCTATCTTAACTTCACACTTCAGCATTGAGATCATTGGTACAACAGCCCCTAGGACAATAATAATATTCAACTCAGAGAGATTATAAATGGTCAGTAAATATGCTTATTTTAATACTGAATCCAACAGACCCAAATGCTTTGGGAATTGAGCTCAACAACTCAATTATCAGCTGTGCTTGTGTCACATTCACTGATCTCAGCCTAGAAGCTGTAGAGAACTCAGTATTATCAGATTAATATCAGCTAAGTTTTGCTCTGGGCAGCACAATGGGTTTGCACTGCTGCCTCACAGCACCAGGGGCCCAGCTTCAATTCCGGGTCACAATCTGTGTGAAATCTACATGTTCTCCCCATGTCTGCGTGGTTTCCTCCAGATGCTCCGGTTTCCTCCTACCTGCAACATGTGTAGGTTAATGTCTAAAGATGCGAAGGTTAGGGGGTTTAGATAGATAATTATGTAGGATTATGGGAACAAAGCCTGGGTAAGATGCTCTGTCAGATCGTCGATGTAAACTCAATGGGCTCCTTCTGCACTGTAGGGATTCTATGATCAGTTTTTTAAAAGTTTATTTATTAGTGTCACAAATAGGCTTACATTAACACTACAATGAAGTTACTGTGAAAATCCCCTAGTCGCCACACTCCAAGATCAGGAATATATGCAGAAAGTACATGGTGGTGGGGGAGGGGGGAAAGAAATAGTGGGTTAGGTTCAACTGGTAAAGTGCTCAGCACTATTGCCTTACAGCTCCAGAGACCTGGGTTGAATTCTAGCCGCGAGTCACTGTTTGTGCGGAGCTGGCATGTTCTCCCTGTGTCTGCGTGGGTTTCCTCTGGGTGCTCTGGGGTTTCCTCCCACATTCCGAAAGGTGTGCCAGTTAGGTGCATTGACCTGAACAAGTGCTGAACTGTGACGACTAGGGGAATTTCACAGCAACTTCACTGCACTGTTAATGCAAGCCTTACATGTGATACTAATAAACTCTAATTTTACAAGATCACAAGCGAAGGCCATCCAGGGTGATCGCAGCAACAGTGACAGGAGTTTTCACGGGGCTGTGTGTGTTGGAGGTTATGAATATTGCCCCGTGCCACGTTACATTTCTCACAGTAGAGGTTTACTCACTTCCGCAGCAATACAACGTCAGCGAGGACAGTGAACATCTGATAAAGACCAGAGGCCTCGTTAATGCGCTTGATTATTGCGTTGGTCAAATGGCTGATGGGCAGGGTAGTGGCCAGCCAGGGAATGCCATGGTAGCGATGCTCCATCAGGCGGTGAACAGCACGAGCTGGGAAGAGACAACCAGAAACTGCTGATTACACCAACTGCATCAGCAAACCATGCACAACAGTCAAACCTGATATCTGGGGTCAGACATGGCTGGCATCCTATCTCCACTCTCTGGAAACTGAAACTCACCCAGACCTGTCTCCTATTTTCCCACTTATATTGGCTTCTGATCTGACAAAGACTTGATTTAAAAACTCTCACGCCTGTTAACAAATCCCTCCATCACCTTGCTCTTTCTTAGCTCTGCAATCATCTCCATCCCTCAGAGATATCAGTTCTTTGCCAATTCGAATCGTTCGCAGATTCCCACTTTTAATCATTCTGCTAAGCCTCCAAAGTTTGAAGTTTATTTATTAGTGTCACACAAGTAGGCTTACATTAACACTGCAATGAAGTTCCTGTAATAATCCCCTGGTTGCCACACTCTGGCACCTGTTCAGGTACACTGGGAGAGAATTTAGCACAGCCAACGTCCTTCAGACTGTGGGAGAAAACTGGAGGATATGCAGACTGCAATAGTGACTCAAACTGGGAATCAAACCCGAGTCCCTGGTGCTGCGAGGCAGCAGTGCTAGCCACCTTTACAGGGAGAGGGTAGGAAAGTGGACGTGAAGAATAGGGGATCAGCTACGATCATATTGAATGATGGAGCAGCTCCAGGGGCCAAACAGCTCCCAAATCTTATGCTACATGTTGAAATTCACCTCTACCTCTGACGGGAGTCCAAACCTAGGGATGACAGTGTCAGAATAAACAGTCGAACTTTAGTGACTGAGATGTGAAAGTTTTGCGGCTGTGAATCTTTGGGCTTCTCTGCCATAGAAAGCTGGCGATATTCACTTGATAGGTACACGCTGGAGCAAAACTAATTACCAGGGATAGGTTGAGTGTTGAATCACCACAGAATCCCTACAGTGCACAAGGAGGCCATTCAGCCCATTGAGTTTGCACCAACCACAATCCCATTATTCCTGTAACCTCACATATTTACCCTGTTAATCCCTCTGATACTAAGGGGCAATTTAGCACAGCCAATCTACCTAATCCACACATCTACGGACTGTGGGAAGAAACCAGAGGAAACCCATACAGACACAGGGAGAACGTGCAAACTCCACACAGACAGCGACCTGAGGCCGGAATTGAACTCAGGTCCCTGGCGCTGTGAGGCAACAGTGCTAACCACTGTGTTACATGCCGCCCACGATGGTGCAGTGGGCTCAAGGGCCTACTCCTATTGCTTAAGTTCTTAATTCCCATAGGATGGGAATTGTGGGATTATGGGCCCCAGAAGTATAGAGGGTTTTAGTTCAGTCAGGCAGCATAGTCAGTGCAGGCTTGGAGGGCCGAAGGGCCTGTTCTTGGACTGTAATTTTCTTTGTCTTCTGTACTTTCAGATGAAAAAATATTGTGGTTTGCAGGGCATGAAGTGGTTACAGAGACAGAGAGGGAGCAAGGTCATATACACAAGGATGAGAATTTGAAAATTAGATTTTCCCAGTCAGGGAATCAATTTAAGTCAATAAGCACAGTTGACATGTTAGGATACAGGCGGCAGAGCTTTCAATCAGCTAAAGTTTGCAGAAAGTAAATGTTAGGCCAAGACAGCAACATGAAATGTTCTCAGCTTCACCTAAGTTCTTGAAAATTACAAACAGGACAGTCTCAGGACCTTTCAGAGATGCAGCAGCCAGAGAAAATAAAGTATAGAACAGAATTAGTGCTAGTTACAAACACACCGATTCAACTTCAATCAAGAGAAATACCTCTTGTGAACTGCAGGGGCAACAGTGGTTAGCGTTGCTGCCTCACAGCACAAGGGACCTGGGCTCGAGTCCCAGCCTCGGATCACTGTCTGTGTGGGGCCTGCACATTCTCCCTGTGTCTGCATGGGCTTCGTCCAGATGCTCCCGTTTCCTGCCACAGTCCAAAGGTGTGTGGGTTAGGTGGATTAGCCATGCTAAATTGCCCCTTAGTGTCAGGGAGATTAGCAGGGTAAATATGTGGGGTTACGGGGATAAGGTCTGGGTGGGATTGTGATCGGTGCAGCCTCAATGGGATTAATAGCCGCGTTCTGCACTGTAGGGGTTCTATGATTCTATGAATCTGGAGAAGGCCAAGATCAGGTTCCTAGTCTTTGTTACTACGCGCCTCAGCCAAACGTTCCAAGATAGCTAAATTGATCAAACAGAAGGCTCTCAATGAGAAAGATTTGTCTTTTGCTCCTCTGCATCCTGCTATCCTGTATCACAAGTCTTCTCTAATCTTAAGCTTACTGCCATTGGATAGGTAATCACAAGGATAGTTTAAGTTTATTTATTAATGTCACAAGTAGGCTCACATTAACTCTGCAATAAAATTCCTGTGAAAATCCCCTAGTTGCCGTGCCCTGGTACCTGTTCAGAATCACTGAGGGAGAATTTAGCATGGCCAATGCACCTAATCTTTCGAAGTGTGTGAGGATATCCACGCAGACATGGGGAGAACGTGCAAACTCCGCACAGTGACCCAATACTGGAATTGAACCTAGATCCCTAGCGCTGTGAGGCAGCAGTGCTAACCACTGTGGATAGCAGCATTCACAAAAGGTTATTCCAAGTTTTAAGTAATATTCAACACCTCTCCAGTTGTGTTCAGAAAGCTCTAGGACAGTTACTAAGTATAAACATGTAAACTTGTGTTTTGGCTAACTGATTTTGAAGAGGAGTTTATGTCTATAAGAGGAATTTTGCTTGAATTGTAACTTTTATTGCCTTTCCCTTAACTTGAATTCCTATGGGAAGTATTTATAAAATATATTTAATTTTTAAATATGCCATTACCTCATTAATATCTTTAAATCTCGCATGCAAGTTTTGTGCACTTCTTTTTTTGCCTCTTACAATAGGCTGTGTGATTTTTTTTAGTCTTGTTTTGAGACAACATTGAAATTCTAAATTAAGAATTAAGAATTGTATCTAGTCATATTTAAGTATTATTCAAATGTTAAAAGTTAAGCTAATTCATTTGTTAAACTATGTTGTTAAATAAAATTTGTTTTCCTAAAAGTATCAATTAAAATCACGGCTGGAGTGAAACATCATATCCTCATATTGTTCTGGATGATCCTGTACAGTGAGAATCAGATAGTTATTTGACTACATGGGGCATCATGTCTAAAGCTGATTCTGCACTCGGCTGACATTTTATGTGCATTTTATTTATTCATTCATAGTATGTGCGTGTCACTGGCCAGGTCAACATTTATTGCCTATCACTAATTCCCTCTTCAGAGCTGCCTTGTTGAATCACTGCAGTCCTTGTGACATCGGTACACCCGCAGTGTTGTTATGGAGAGAGAGATGCAGGAATTTGATCCTGTGACACTGAAGGATGGTGGATACATTTTCAAGTCAGGATGGTGAGTGGCTTCGAGGGAAATTTCCTTGTAGGTGTTCCTATGTGTCAGCTAGTCTTATCCTTCCAGATGGCAGGGATCATGGGTTTGGAAAACGTCACAAGCCCCCGTGGAAAACCAATTCTGCTGCCATCTGTCAAATCTCATCTCTTCAGATTAATTTAGTTTCAGTTTTAAAGAAAGTAGAGATGTTTCCACTTTAGGGAGACCAAAGCCAAGGAATAGTAAAAGAAAATCACCAATAAGAAATTCAGAGAAATGTCTTTATCCAAAGAGTGAGCAGAGTGTAGAAATTGGATTTTAAAAATTGGTTTGGGGAAGGGTGGAATTACATGATTTAAACACGAGAGCAGCAGTGTTTTCGCAAGCTCTGACACTATTCATATTTTAATGCTTTTTTTTAATCCTGATGCATAACCAATGAACATTTAATCTTGATGTATCGAAATTGTGCCGTGTTCCTGAATGATCCTAGTTAAACTTTGGCGACAGGGTTAAGAAAATCCTCATTTGATTGAGGCAGTGGGAGACAGCCAGGCTAAGGCCTAGTTTGCCGTGGTGGTTTCGCTGGTGAGCGGGCCTATGGTTCAGCAGTGCTGTGGGCATCGAGACGATGGCTGCCATCGTGAATAAAGTTGTGGATGACGTCTCTGCACTCTGGCACAGACTATTGGTGTTCACAGTGATGAACTGTGAAAGATTCTAAAGAGAACGGATGAAATGGGGAGGAGAATCCCCATCAGTCGGGAGGTCAGTTTCCTCATCAGGATACATCTTCCATCCTTGGAAATCCTGCTGTGTGGTATGTGAACATCCTCAGGGACACAGGGCCACAGGAGGAGTATCCATGCGCCCAGTCTCCTGCTCGCAGCCAAGGACGAAATCCTGGCCATTGTGCTTTCACAATCTCAGTTTGAAGGCTGGCTGTTTTGGGTTCAGTGGGGCACATTGTATCCTGTCTTCAAGGCCAGGGGTCAGTCGAGAACTTCACAACTGGTCTCACGGTGCCCTGTCCTCAGTGTTTGTCAAGAAGGTCAGGAAGGAGCTGGGTGCAGAGGGTCTTCACCACCAGGTAGTTATGTGGTTAGCACCGTTGTCTCACAGCGCCAGGGACCCTGGCTCAATTCCGAGCTCAGGTCACTGACAATGCAGAGTCTGCATGTTCTCCCCATGTCTGTGTGGGTTCCTCTGAATGTTTTGGTTTCCTCCCACAGTCCAAAGATGTGTGGGTTAGGTAGATTGTCTGTGCTACATTAACCCTTAGTGTTGGGGGGGGTTAACATGGTAAATACATGGGGTTATGAGTGTAGGGACCGGATGGGATTATTGTTGATGCAGGCTCCCTGGGCTGAATGGCCTCCTCCTGCCCGGTAGGGTTTCTATGATCACCCACAGGGTCCTAGGTTTCTCTTTACACCAGGGCTTCAGGGTGATGACTGGCAGAGATGCAAAGGCTTTGCTGAAATTCTGGATGTTACTGTCATGACTTTTCAAGCTCAGTAGATGGTGATATTTTCCTGCAGCTCATCACAAAGCCGGAACTTTGTTCCCTTGTGATTATACTCCTGTGATACCCTTTTATCTTAACAAGGGTGTATGATATATGAGCACAGAAGCATTTGCATCTATTATTCTCTAACATTGTGTTAATACTGCATTCTACCCCCCACAATTATATCCTTGCATTCATCATGGATTGTACTTTTTTCATATTAATAAGCACAATACTGAGCTCCGAAGCAAATTTTGCTGATTATCCTGCTCCATGAATGTAACTCCTGAAATTTGATAACTTAATTGATCCTACACGTGATATATATGTTAATAGAGACAACACGATAAGTGTGTCTGCTCGTGCATTTTCACTTGTTATCTGATGTTCTCAGAAGACTAAGGAAATTTGGCACGTCAGCTATGACTCTCACCATTGTGCACCATAGAAAGCATTCTTTCTGGTTGTATCACAGCTTGGTATGGCCCCTGCTCTGCCCAAGACCACAAGGAATTTCAAAATATGTGAATATAGCCCAATCCACGACGCAAACCAGCCTCTCATCCATTGACTCTGTCTGCACTTCTTGCTGCCTTGGCAAAGCAGCCAGCATAATTAAGGACCCCACACATTCTCTCTTCCACCTTCTTCTGTCAAGAAAAAGATACAAAAGTCTGAGATCACATATCAACCAACTCAAGAACAGCTTCTTCCCTGCTGCTGTCAGATTTTTTAATGGACCTACAGATGCCCCAATGATAAATGGACTTACCTTGCAGCCCAATTCATCGTGCACGTTGCTCAATCCATCATGCAAACCAGCCTCCCATCCATTGACTCAGTCTACACTTCCCACTGCCTTGGAAAAGCAGCCAGCATATTCAAGGATTCCATGCATCTCAGACATTCTCTCTTCCACCTTCTTCCATTGGAAAAACATATAAAAGTCTGAGGCCACATACCAACTGACTCAAGAACAGCTTCTTCCCTGCTGCCATCAGACTTTTGAATGGACCTACCCTACATTAAACTACACTTTAGCTATGACTGTAACAATGCATTCTGCACTCACTCATTTCCTTCTCTATGAATGGTATGCTTCGTCTACATAGCACACAAGAAACAATATTTTTCATTGTATAGTAATACATGTGAAAATAATATATCAAATCAAATCTGACTCCCATATGAAACAGGAGGATGTATTAACAGGTGAGATTAAGTGAGGTGGAAGGTATTTATATGGAGCATAAATACCTGGAATAGATCGGTGAGTCAAATGTCCTCTATCGAAAGTTCAATGCAATTCTACCTATGATTTGTCTATAGAGTGTCTATTAGTCCTGATGCTTACCTGTATAGCGGAACCCGTGAATGAATCCACCAGCTGATTTCCTGTAATCGACAGAATGACTGGCTGCCCCAATGATAAACATCCCAGCCAGGCTCGCTGATTCATACGTGGCTTTGACCAGTGGGTACTTACTCATGCGGCCTCGTTTCCTCAGAGGTTTGGTAATGCTGTTGAATTAAAAAGAGAGAATGGAGGGATATGAAGGAAAGCACGCTTTTATTCTCCCACCCCCCCAACCCAGCCTGAAGGTGGTGACCACTCACTGGAGTTGCTCCCAATGGGCATCCGCAGCTCTCCAGCACGGGGCCATTGATTGAGAAGATGCATTGGCAAGTCATAGAATCTTCTCAGTACAGGAGACCATTCGGTCCAGTGAGTCTGTATCGACCACAATCCCACCCAGGTTCTATTCCTGTAACAGGCACATTTATCCTGCTAATCCCCATAGTCACCTTGGGCACGTTGGGCATAGCCAAAGTTCACCCGAATCATTTTCTCGCTAGGACCAGGCAGCAAAGGGAAACAGTGGCTAGCAATGCTGCCTCAGTGTTAGTGACCTGGATTCAATTCCGGCTTCAGGTCACTGTCTGTGTGCAGTTTGATGTGGAGATGCTGGCGTTGGACTGAGATAAACACAGTAAGAAGTCTGACAACACCAGGTTTAAGTCCAACTGATTTTTCAAATAAATCGGTTGGACTTAAACTTGATGTTGTCAGACTTCTTACTGTGTGTGCAGTTTGCACATTCTCCTTGAGTCTGTGTGGGTTTCCACCAGATGCTCCGGTTTCCTCCTACAGTCCAAAGATAGGTGGATTGATGATGCTAAATTGCCCCTTAGTGTCAAGGGTACTATTTATTAGTCACAAGTAAGGCTTACATCAACACTACAATGAAATTACTATGAAATTCCCCTAGTCACCATGCTCTATGTTCAGGTTAATGCACCTAACCAGCACATCTTTTAGATTGTGGGAGGAAACTAGAGTACCCAGAGGAAACATGAGGAGAACCAGGGATCACAGTCTGAGGATTCAGGGTAGACCATTTAGGGTGGAGGTGAGGAGACATTTCTTCACCCAAAGAGTAGTGAGCCTGTGGAGTTCATTGCCTCAGGAATGCCAAAACATTGAATGTATTCAAGAAGGTGAATGGGATCAAAGGTTACGGAGAGAAAGCAGGATTAGGCTGTTGAGTTGGATAATCAGCCATGATCATAATAAATGGCGGAGCAGGCTTGAAGGGCCAGATGATTTCCTCCAGCTATTATCTTCTATGAGAACGTGCAAACTCCACACAGACAACAACCCAAGCAGGAATCGAACCCAGGTCCCGGACACTGTGAGGCAGCGGTGCTAACCACTGTGCCACCCACGGTTTATTGGTTATTTTTCCAAAAAATTAAATGTTCATCAAAAGAGATACTAGACCATGGAGGAGAAGACATTGAGTTGGGTATTGGCTTTGCTCAGTAAGAGTCTGGCAACACCAATTTTAAATCCAACTGATTTATTTGATAGTAAATCTGCGAGCTTTCGGCCTTTGTAGCCTTCGTCAGGTGAATGAGGTGTTCTGGTCTCCAAAAGCACACATATCAGCACAAACAGTTTACAGATTGCTGATTAGCAATCTTGAATAATCTTGAAAGACTTGAATAGCAGGTTAGGTGTAAGGATTCGCATTCTAATCAGTAATCTGTAAACTGTCTGTGCTGATATGTGTGCTTTTGAAGACCAGAACATCTCATTTGCCTGACGAAGGCTGCAAAGGCCGAAAGCTTGCAGATTTACTATCAAATAAATCGGTTGGATTTAAAATTGGTGTTGCCAGACTCTTACTGAGTTTACCCCAGTCCAATGCCGGCATCTCTACATTTTGGCTTTGCAACATTTCTGTTGCCAACACATCATCTAGAAACAATTATTTTCATTGACCGTAATCCATTGGAGAAGTTTAAAGATAAAATTGCAAGACTGTTTCGATGGAGCTTATTTTTACAGTCATTTAATTTGAAGGTTATACATATGGCAGAAATGGATTGCAAATGCAATTGCAAATCACGACTATGATATGTAGAAGGATGGAACAATCAAATGTTGGAAAAGAAAAACTGCACTGGACTATACTACTGTTAAATTTGCATGTTTAGATGAATGTTAGCAATCTCTAAGGAATACTTAGTGTGAAAAGTTAGAGGCTTTAGAAAAATGAAGCCACCTTTTCATATTATTGGTTCATTTACTTTTAAGAGGGGCGGGGGCAGATGAATATGTATGTGTATATAAGGATTCTTTAAAAGCTTTATTCTCCAGACATTTGGTATTTTGGAAAACATTTAACAGTTGTTGTAAAAGCAAAATAATTATTCATTTTAACCACGTCGTGTTTACTAAGGATAGAGCTAATAGACTTTTATTTACATAAAACCCCTGTTTTTTGGAATGAAATGTGGGTCATGTGATAATGTGGCTAATGTACAGAGCTGGATCTGTCGCAAAGGAAAAGGAGCTTTTGCAGTCTGGAGTTGGAATTCTAGCTGCAAACTGTTTGAAGACAATGAGTTTCTACAAGCTGCTCTAAGACTTAGTTTCTCTCTCAAAGCTTCAAGACTGCCTACATTCATTACAACAAGTATATTTCTTGGTGCTAACTGTATCTAAAGTAGTATTTAAGGCTGTTAGATGAGTGTTGCTCATTCGGAACTGAAACAGTAATAAGTTAAAAATTAAAGTTGCTTCTGTTCATTTTTAAATATAGTTTAACTGTTAACAATTAAGTTGCTTAATTTGTTAAGAATTATAGTTGAACTGTGCCATTAAAAGAAATTGTTCTACTATTAAAGACCCTTTTTTTGTGTGTGGAATTGCACCTGGAGTGAATTTATCCTCACATTTATACCAAAATTATTGGGATAAAAGCAAAGTATTGCAGATACTGGAATCTGAAACAAAAACAGAAAATGCTGGAAAATCTTAGCAGGTCTGACAGCATCTGTGGAGAGAGAACAGAGCCAATGATTTGAATCTAGACGACTCTTCATCAGAGCTGACACTGGGATAAACATTGTTGGGGTTAGTCTGGCTGCATAATATAAAGTTAATTTATTCATCACAAGTAAGGCTTACATTACATTGCAATGAAGTTACTGTGAAATTCCCTAATCACCACAGTCCGGCTTCTGTTTGGGTCAATACACCTAACTAGCACGTTTTTCAAAATGTAGGAAGAAATCAGAACACCTGGAGGAAACCAATGCAGACAAGGGAGGATGTGCAGGTTTCGCACTGACAGTGACCCAATCCAGGAATCGATTCCCATAACTATCTCCCCTGATTCATTTTCTAAGGATCTATGTTCACTTTGACCCCTGTTTTCTTTTTTATACATTTAAAGAAGTTCTTATCAGTTTTTATATTCCTCGTTAGTTTGCCCTCTTTACCTTTTTAGTCCTTCTTTGCTAGATTCTAAAGTTATTAGTTTTCAGGCTCAGTAATTTTTGTCTTATATTTTTTTCTTTCAACTTAATACCCTCCTTAACTTCCTTGGTTAGTCATGGTTGGTCTATCCTTCCCTTACATTCCTTCCTCCTTACTGGGATATATTTTTGCTGACAGTCATAATTACCTCCTTAAATGTCTGCTACTGTTTGTTTACTGTCTTTCTTGCTGATCTATGCACCCAGTTCAATTTAGCTAACACTATCCTCATTTCATTGTAATTTCCTTTATTTAAGTTAACACAGTTGTTGCCAACCCATGTTTTTTTACTCTCAAACTGAATATTAAATTCTATTCTGTTATGATCACTCTTCCCTAAGGGATCTTTTACTCTCAGTTCATTTATTAAACCTATCTCATTACCCATTATCAGATCCAAGATAGCCTGTTCCCTGGTTGGCTTGATAACATATTGCCCTCGGAATAGCACAGCATTGTGACTACAACTTTTCACTTTATACATCAATGATCCAGACGAAGGAACTGAGAGCATTGTGGCTAAGTTTGCAGATGATACAAAAGAAGGAACATTTTGTCTTGAGGAGGCAGGGAGGCTGAAGAAAGACTTGGACAGGTTAGGAGAGTGGGCAAGGAAGTGGCAAATGGAATACAATATGGGAAAGTGTGAGGTTATCCATTTTCGTAGGAAGAATAGAGGCGTAGACTATTTTCTAAATGGGAGGGAATTCAGAAATCAGAAGCACAAAGGTACTTGAGAGTCTTAGTTCAGTTCTTTTAAGGTTAACTTGCAGGTTGAGTTGGTAGTTAGAAGGCAAATGCAATTTCAAGAGGACTGGAATACAAAAGCAGGACCGCTGAGGCTTTATAAGGCTCTGGTCAGACTACATTTGGAATATTGTGAGCAATTTTTGGGCGCTGTATCGAAGGAAAGATGTGCTGGCCTTGGAGAGAGTCCAGAGGAGGTTCACGAGAATGATCCTGGGGATGAAAGGCTTCACATGTGCAGTGTTTGAGGACCCTGGGTCTGTACTCAATGGAGTTTAAAAGGAAGAGAGGGAGATCTCATTGAAACTTACAGAATGTTGAAATGCCTGGATAGACTGGATATGGGGAAAATGTTTCCATTAGTGGGAGAGACTATGATCTGAGGGCACAGTCTCAGAATAAAGGGATGATTTTTTACAACTTAGATGAGAAGGAATTTCTTCAGCCAGAGGGTGGTGGCTCTATGGATTTTTGCCACAGAAGGCTGGGGAGGGCAGGTCATTGAGTATATTTAGTACAGAGATAGATAGGTTCTTGATTGGTAAAGGGATCAAAGGTTATAGGGAACAAGCAAGAGAATAGGGTTGAGAAATATATCAGCCCATGATTGAATGGCAGAGCAGACTCAGTGGGCCAAATGGCCTAATTCTACTCCTATATCTTACCACTAGTGTACTCCATGAATTTGTTGCAGCTACCCTTTCCAACTTGATTAACCCAATCAGCATGAAGATTAAAAAGTACACATCACCCCAGATGGGACTCGAATTCACAATCCCTGGCTTAGGAGGCCAGTGCCTTATCCACTAGGCCACTGAGGCTACATGTTAAAGTGTCAGACAAGACAAAGGATGAAATGGAACAAATAATCAGGAAAGCTCTGAAATAAAGGAAAGCAATGCTGCTGAACAGAAAGGTTGAAGTGGCTTTTGAAAAGAAAAACTGTCCTTTTCATATACTATACCAGAAAGTTTCACAAGTGGTAGGCAAAAGCAAGAGGTGGGAGTCAGCTACCACTCAACACAGTTTGACAGTTCAAAGGGCAGTGTGACTCTGCTTACTTGTTAAAAATGGAAAAGTCGAACTTCCATCCCAAGCAACGGATGACACGGTCGTAAGGCTCACGCACAGAAAAGTTATCGATCTCATCTTCAAACAGGAGATGCTGATTGGTATCGTTTGACCACCCGTCCTGGGAGGCTTCACTCTCGTTAAACTGGTGCCTTAGTCTTAGGTGCAGCTTTCCCTTTTTGTCTTGGATAATGGCGATGTTCTCCAGGTCTCCTTCCAACAGGCCGTCCAGTGACTTTAGCTGGTATGTGTCCAGCATGGCATTATTCACAGCCCTGAGCAGAATGAACAGAAACATGAGCCAACATAGAGAATAGGAGGAGTAGGCCATTCGGCTGTTCCACCCTGCTCCCCCATTCATTTTAATCATGGCTGATCATCAAACTCAACATCCTGATCCTGCTCCCCTCCCCCAGCATCTCTTGATCCCTTTAGACCCAAGAGTGATATCTCATTCCTTCTTGAAATTAATGTTTTGGCCTCAATTACTTTCTGTGGTAGTGAATTCTTCACATTCACGACCCCCCGGGTGAAGAAATTTCTCCTCATCTCAATTCTAAAAGGTTTACCTTTTATCTTCAAATTATGACGCCTAGTTCTGGGCTCCCCCACCATTGGGAACATTCTTTCTGAATCTATCCTGTAAAATTTTATAAGTTTCCATGAGATGCCCTCTCACTCTTCTAAACTCCAATGAATACAATCCTAACCAACTGAAGACTTGCCAACCCAGGACTCAGATCCCCCTCTTGCAACACATCCTTCCTCAGATAAGGACACTAGAATTGCACACAATACTCCAGGTCTGGCCTCATCAATGCCCTATACAACTGCAGCAAAACATCCCCATTTCTATACTCAAACCCTCTTGCTATGATGGCCAATATATCATTTAGCTTCTTTATTGCTCGCAAGGAGCAGCTTCCCTTGATCAACCAGTGCTGGGGTGTGGTTAACCGCCCAGCAACTTCCAGACCTGCAGGTCTCGAGGAAACAGAGTATGGGATGGAAAGAGTTAATACCAAAGGCCAATAGGTATTGGTCAGGACAGGCAGACAACTTCACCAAGACTTTTGAAATAGATTCGGTTATTATCTGTACCGTTCCTCTAAGATTATGGGTATAGAACTTGAAAAAACTAGTGAGCTTAAGAAATAATGGGCCAGTGGAGGAAAATTCTCTTTGAACTCAAATGGTGGCATAGTTGTTAGCATTGCTGTCTTACCTTTAAGACTTGATTACCTGTAAAGACTTGCATTCCAACCATTATCTTGTAAATTAAGACTGTGTGTGCCCTGTTTGTAAACACAACTCTTCATTCACCTGAAACAGGAGCGATACTCCGAAAACTTGTGCTACCAAATAAACCTGTTGGACTTTAACCTGTTGTGAAACTTCTTACTGTGCCTCACAGTGCCAAAGACCCAGGTTCAATATCCAGCTTGGGTCACTGTCTCTGCAGAGATTGCACATTCTCCCTGTGTCTGCATGGATTTCCTTCAGGTGCTCCGTTTTCCTTCCACAGTCTGAAAGATTAAGTGCACTGTCTATGCTAAATTCTCCCTCAGTGTACCCAAAGAGGCGCCGGAATGTAGTGACTAGGGGATTTTCACAGTAACTTTGTTGCAGTGTTAATGTAAGCCTACTTATGATACTAATAAATAAACTTTAAAATAAACAAAGATGTTCATCTATATAGGTAGTTATTGCAAAAACACTTGACTTATGTTCCTTTGAATTTAGCAGGCTGAGAGGGTTACCTAATTGGAGGTGTTTAAAATGTTAAGTAAGAGTCCACAAATACTGCTTTTTACTGGTGGGAGAATCTATAAAGTGGGGAATGCCTTTAACAATTCGCACTCAGCCACTGCAGAGTGAAGCAATCCTTCACATAAAGTGTGATGGAAATTTGAAACTTGCTCTTTAAAAGACTGTGAATGCTGGGACAAATGATATTCTTAAGTTAGTAAAACATCCCAAGGTCCTAACATTTGGCACAGAGCCTTAGATCAGGAGTGGCAGCTAAAAGCTTGGTCAAGGACAATCCTTGATTGTCTTTGAGAGGGCTTTTGATTGATTTGAGATTGTCTTTTGAGGGCTTTGAGAGTCTGAAGGGAAGCGGGTAGGGAGGCAGCAAGGTTTAAGACAGTTTCAAAGCTGAGGCTACACAACAAAAGGCAGAACCACCAATGGTAGAAATATCAGGGATGGGCAAGGCACCAGGATTGGAAGAATATAGATATCTTGGAGGGTTGAATGTTACTAAGCTGCATGAGTACACAGCAGGACTACAACTGTCTCATGCTGCATTGGATGTGCAGGTTAGGTGGGTTACACCTTAATGTCCCAAAATGTGTACGTTAGGTGCATTAGCCATTTAAATTGTCCCGTGGCGTCCAAGATGTGTGGGTTAGGTGGATTGGCCATGCTAAATTGCCCCTTAGCTTCCCAAGATGTGCACGTTAGGTGGCTTGGCCATGCTAAATGCCCTTTAGTGTCCCAAGATGTGCAGGTTAGGCGGATTGGCCCTAGTAAAATGTGTGGGGTTATGGGTGACAGAGCAAAGGGGAGGTCTGGGTAAAATGCTTTTTCAGAGAGTTGGTACAAACTAGATGGCCAAATGGTCTCAATCTGCACTGTAGGAATTGTACTACACACACAGCTACTGTTGCCTTTAAGATGTGTACCAACACAGACGTGCAGCAACCTTTGAGGAGTTATGCCATAAGCAGGCTGCACACACAAACAAGTTAAAGGAATCACTGGGTTGTAAGAGCTGGAAGAGGTTAGAGAGATAATTATTGCCCCCCTGCAGTCATTGATCTTTTTTGCTAAAAGGTGCTGGTCTCAGTTCTACTGTTACTGGTGGTGAAAATGCTCACAAGCAGAAAGGGGTTCCTCGGGATCCCAACCCCGCTGAAGCTAACCACAAGTGGTCACACCTGACTTACCGGATGTCTCCGACGTAGTGAGTGGCCCAAGCCAGCCGCACCCGGGACCGACTCAGCATGTGGATGAAGTTCGTCACTCCTACTATGTTGTCAGCCGTCTCAAACGCTGCATTGCCCCGGCCCAGAATGAGGACCGTCTGTCCGACAAAGTGGTCAGGGTCCACAGAGATGCTCTCGTAGCCCTCAGTGTACTCTGAGCCTGGAAAATCAGGCACGTTAGGCACCCAGATCCCAGTCGCAACTAACAGGACACTGGAGGGAAAGAGGGAAGCAGAAACAAACAGTCAGCTAGCCATTTACTTCTAAAGGGCTCTTTAATCCTCTGCCCAGTGTTATCGGGGCAGGCAATGAGGTCAGTAAATGCTGGAAAATCTCAAAGGGTTAACCAGACTCAAAACATAGGCTTTATTCGCTCCTCACAGATGCTGTCAGACCTGCTGAGATTTTCCAGCATTTTCTGTTTTTGTTTCAGATTCCAGCATCCACAGTATTTTTGTTTTAATGAGGTCAGGTTGGTTCCCCCATGCCAACACTATAGTTAAGAAAGCCCACTTTCTCAGGATACTAAGGAAATTTGGCATGTCAACTACAACTCTCATCAACTTTCACAGATGTACCATAGAAAGCATTCTTTCTGGTTGCATTACAGCTTGGTATTGGCTCCTGCTCTGCCCAAGACTGCAAGAAACTACAAAAAGTTGTGAACGTAGCCCAATCCATCACACAAACTAGCCTCCCATCCATTGACTCTGTCTACACTTCCCACTGCCTCGGAAATCCAGCCAGCATAATCAAGGACCCCACACATTCTCTTTTCCAATGGGAAAAAGATACAAAAGTCTGAGGTCATGTACCAACCAACTCAAGAACAGCTTCTTCTCTGCTGCCACCAGATTTTGAATGAACCTAACTCGCATTAAATTGATTTTTCTCTACACCTTAGCTACGACTACACACTACATTTTGCACCCTCTTTTTTTCCTTCTCAATGAATGGTATGCTTCGTTTGTATAGTGCGCAAAAAACAATACTTTTCATTGTATACTAATACATGTGACAATAATAATCAAATCAAATGAAAATGAAAGAATTTAACTTTTACCTGGATTAGGGCTAATGCAACTCACAATCCTAGACTGGATACAAGAGAAACCTTGTTGATCTCTCCCTCTCTCTCTCACACCTTCTTCAACACAACTCAGATCAAGTATTTAATTCTGTCAGTGCTTCCCAGAACCCTTCCCTCATGAACAAAACTCCAAATCCAAGCTCCTGCCTCCTTCTCCAACCATGTTCGGCTGACTATAAGCCTCAAGTGTTCTAACTGTGAAGCCTTCCCAAAACACTGCAGCACTTTCACAAAGTAAAAGGAATCAGCCATGCCTGACTGGATAGCAGCACTGATTCGGTTTAAATTAACAAAAGGTGTTTTGTAAACACCTTTGAGTCAACCTAGTATGACCCTGAGGGAGTGCTGCACTGTCAGAGATGCCATCTTGTGAAGAGACATTAAATCGAGCCCCCAACAGATGGTAAAAAAATCTTATGCTCTGGCCAACATTTATCTCCCTATCAACAACACTTGGACTGATTAATCAGTGTCGAGTTGCTGTTCACGGTGATTTAATTTATGATTTTTTTTAAGATTTTGAAAAGAATCAGTAGGACAGAAAGAGAGAAATGTTTTCTGTTGATTCGGAAGACATGGGGAAGGAACAAGAGCTTAAAATCAGAGCTACGTACTCAGGAATATGATAGCACAGAGGGTTAGCGCTGCTGCCTCACAGTGCCAGGGACCCAGGTTCGATTCCAGCCTTGGGTGACCATCTGTGAGGAGACTGCACATTCTCTCCATGTCTGCATGGGTTTCCTCTGGGTGCTCCAGTTTCCTCCCACAGTCCAAAGATGTGCGGGTTAGGTTGATTGGCCATGCTAAATTGCCCTTTAGTGCCCAAAAGATGTGTAGGTTAAGGGGATTGGAAGAGTAAATATATAGGGTAATGGGGTTGGGGCTGGGGCTGGGGCCTGAGTGGCATGATCTGTTGGAGACTCAGTACAGGCTTGATGGGATGAATGGCCTCTTGCTGCAGGGATTCTGTAGGGATTCTTTGATTGGAAATACTTCTTAATGCAAAAGATGACAGAAATTTGAAACACATTCTAGAGAAAGCAGTGGATGACAACTCAAAATTTGTAAGTGACAGACTTTTACTAGTGAAGGAGATGAAGGAATATGGAACCAAGGCAGGGGATCGTGTCTGATATGGATTAGCCATGAATTGGCAGCTGAACGGCTCCCTCCTGTTCCTAAACAGAAACTACAGATATTTCTTCCAATAAAAGCAGAATTCTCTCTCTATTACAGTGCAGTGAATGGTGGATAAAATGATCACTGCTAAGCCCCAAACCTACAGATCTTTTGGGCACAAAGGGGC
Organism: Sphyrna mokarran; assembly: GCA_024679065.1. Lineage (NCBI taxonomy): Eukaryota > Metazoa > Chordata > Chondrichthyes > Carcharhiniformes > Carcharhinidae > Sphyrna > Sphyrna mokarran. Next base: position 6,138,068 of record JAGIQG010000034.1, read on the forward strand.
AATTTAGCTTGGCCATTCAACCTAACCCACACATCTTTAGACTGTGGGAGGAAACATATGCAGACATGGGGAGAATGTGCAGACTAGATCCTGATGTTTCAGTTGCAATAAAGCGGTTTTTCCTCACCCCCCTCCCCTCCACAATGGGAACAGGTTCTTCTTTCCTGCTCTGTCCAGACCCCTCACGCTTTCCAATAGTTCATTCATGTCCACCCTAAACTTTCCCTTCACGAGAACAGTCCCAGTCTTTCCAATCTTTTCACCTAACTTAAGCCCCTTCAATCCCTGGAAACATCCTTGTCAAGCTGTTCTGCATCCTCTCCAGCGCAAGCCCAGACCAGAATCTCCAAGGTATATTACGCAGTTAGCCTAGACCTTAACTTCTACATTTGATTTTGGCATTAGGGTGAGCATAAGATGTTTCACTCCAGATATGGTTTAAGTGACCCATTAGGAAGCTTTTATCAAAACAAACTTTATTTAAGAACACAGGTAGAATATAAAAAAACTCAGCATAATTTTTACTGATTAAAATAGACATGGCAAAGCATAATCTTTAATAGCTAGCTATTCTGTTGTTCTAATTTAAAGCAATAGACATAAACATAAATCTCTTCTATAGAACCAGTCAGCACAGAAACCAAAGACGTTCACATGATGCTAGACCGTCAACACTTTTGGACAGAGATCCAAACAGCAATCTTCAAAGAAGGATTTATCTTAAAACTACCAAAACCTCAGAAAAGTAAATCCATTCTCCAGCAGCTCCCAGAGCTGAGACAGAAAAGGTTACTTCTCTCTCTGCATATTCCGCAACAACAACTCTCAGAGAAAGGTCCACTCTCATACAGCTAAATCTTCAAGAAAGACATTTATCTCTTGGCAGATTCCAGTTTCCAAACTGAGGGAATCAAAGAGGGAAATGAGAGACACTGCGCCTTCTTAATTCCAAACTCAACATCTAAACTTGAATATTCTGCATAAGCCCAGCTTCCCTGTCACATGACCATAACTGCTAATGATCCCAATCAAGCCCCACTCTGCAAAATCCCAGGGGAAAACAGCAGAACAGCATTAGTTCAGATTGAAACCAACATTAGAAACAATAATATTGCTGCAGCAACAATACAGGATCCCACTGACACAACAACTCGAATAAAGTGAAAGGGACAGCTAGAAACATCCTGTGCAGAAATACATTACTTAAAGGTACAGCATCGTCACACTCCGTGGCCTTCCTGAAACACTCTGTTAGCAGCATAAATAGGTATCAGCAGGGTTAAGACTTTGGGACGTACCTACATCTGTAATGATTGTCATTCTGATCTGTCAGGAAGAAATAGTGCCCACTCCAGGCTGCGGGGTCCTTCTCGGCTTCGATCCACGTGATCGCAGTGTTGTACTGAATCTGCAGATCAAACCTCTTTGTGAAATTGTTTAAATAGTGCACCATGGTGTCAGCGTGAGGAAAGAAATCTTTGGCGTAGTGTTTGTAGAGCAGCTTGTCGTCGTGGCTGAGGAGCGAGTTCCAGTCGTGGCGGAGGTTAAACTCTTTGTTCTGCTTCCCAGTGAATCGCTTGTTAATGCTGATGAGCTTCCGGTGGCGAGGATAACGAACAAAGAAACTGCCGGAGAGGTTGCTACGCTCAAAGACCAAGTAGTGTCTCTGGGATTGCTGCAGAAAGTAAGCAATCTGCAGGCCGCCCGGACCTGCTCCAATTACACAGTAATCAAGGTGCAGGTAATCTGTTGGCACAGCTCCATAGGTAGAGGTAAAGGTGATCCATGCCACAAGTGCGGCAAAGGTACAACTCACTGATGGTTCTGGCATGTTGCTCCTGGAGCATCAATCCCTAGTCAAATAAATAGAGGAAGATATTCACTGTGAAGCAATGTAACGTACTCCCAGGGCAATTCACAAGGAGCGCCACTTTGTTGGGAAGGCTGCTGGGAGGGACCGTTGCTTTGTTGGAGTGCAGCCCTGATGGAGCAGCAGTTCAGAGGGCACATAGTTCAGAGGGCAGTTCAAAGACAGCACAGCTCTGTCGGAGACTGAGATTTACTTGAGGCACACCCTGTGAAGAGGGTAATGTGCTTGAAGGAAACAGGTGACATTGGAATGAAGCTTTGTAGCCACAGCTATTTTTAATTCATGTCTGGGCTTGTTGTAGGCAAATCACAAACGGTTGTTTGCCACAACTATTCAAAAACCACATCATTCCTGTGTTTTGTAATTTCTAAAATGATACAAGACAAAGGAGGTAGGGGAAATCACAGAATCCCTAAAGTGCATTTGGTCTGTATTGATTCGCTGACAGAGTATCTTACCCAGATCCTCTCCTGCGTCCTTTCCCCTCATCTATACATTCTTTATAAACTAAAGGGCAATTTATCATGGCCAATGCACCCAACCTGTGCATCTTTGGAATGTGGGAGGAAACAGGAGCATCTGGATGAAACCTATGCAGATACTGGGAGAATGTGCAGATTCCACACAGTCACCCAAGGCCAGAATTGAACCTGGCCTTGTGAGGCAGCAGTGCAAACCACTGTGCCACAGTACCACCCCATGATGGTGAAGTCACTGGACTAGTGATCCATGCTAATGGTCTGGGAAGATGGGTTCAAATCCCATCATGGCAGCCAGTCTCCCAAATGAACACAATGGAGTTACCATTGGTTGCATAAAAATCCATCTAGCTCACTAACGTCATTTAGTGCTGTCCTTACCCAGTCCGGCCTACATGTGACTCCAGATCCACAGCAACGTGGTTGACTCTTAATTATTTTCTGAAATGACACAGCAAGCCATTTTGTTCAAGGGCGTTTCAGGATGGGCGACAGATGCTGGCCAGCCACTGACACACGCATCCTCTGTAAGAAAAGAAAAAATAAAGTGATGGACCTCGATCTCTTTTCACTTAACATTTCCAAATGTTCTATTACAACACTTAAAACTTGCAGGGATCTCAACCTTCAAACCTATAACCTCTACCATCAAGGAGGATAAGGGCAGCGGAAACACAAGTCACATATCTTAATTTGGAACTGTATCATTGCGCTTTCACTGTCTCTGGGCCCAAGTCCTAGAATTCTCTACTTAGCAACATTGAACACAGAACAATACAGCACAGTATAGGCCCTTGTGCTGAGCTATGTCCGAACCCAAGATGAAGCTATCCCACTCCCTATCATTCTGGTGTGCTCTACGTGCCCATCCAATAACAGCTTGAAACTTCTAAAGTATCCAACTCCAGTATCACAGCAGCCAGTGCATTCCCACCCGAACTATTTTTTGAGTAAAAAACCTACCTCGGACATCCTTCCTAATATCTCCCACTATGAACCTTAAAGTTATGCCTCCAAGCATTCACCTGAGGAAATAGTCTCTGAATGTCCATTCTATCTATCCCCCTCATCATCTTATAAACTTCTATTAAGTCTTCTCTCATTGTCCTCCACTCTAAAGAGAAAAGCACCAACTCCCTCAACCTTTCCTCATGAGACCTATCCTCCAAACCAGGAAGCACCCTGGTAAATCTCCTCTGCACTCTCTCCAATGCTTCCACATCCTTCTTATACTGAGATGACAGAACTGCACACAATATTCCAAATGCGGTCTCACCAAGGTCCTGTACAGCTGTAGCATAACCCCATGACTCAAACTCAAACTCCCCGTTAATAAACACTAACACACTATAAGCCTTCTTCATGGCTCTATCCACTTGAGTGGCAACCTTCGGATATCTGTGCATTTGAACCCCAAGATCTCTCTGTTCCTCTGCATTCCTCAGAATCCCGCAGTTGACCCTGTAATCTGCATTCAAGTTTGTCCTATCAAAATGTATCACTGTGGATGCATACCAGAACAACTCAGCGATAGAGGAATGTGCTCACTACCACACATGAGGCAACCAGAAATAGAATAATAGAGTCACAGACGTTTACAGCATGGACACAGACCCTTCAGTCCAACTTGTCCATGCCACCCTTTTTCATTTTAAAGCCCTAAGCTAATCACAATTGCTCACATTTGGCCCATATCTGTCTATAACCCATCTTACCCACGTAACTATCTAAATGCTATTTAAAAAACAAAATTTTTGCCATCTTTGCTAGCTTGTTCCAGACACACACCACCCTCCATGTGAAATAATTGTCCCTTCTGAACCCTTTTGTATCCCTCCCCTCTCATCTTAAACCTATGCCCTCCAGTTTTAGACTTCCTTACCTTTGGGAAAAGATATTGACTATCTAGCTAATCCGTGCCCCACATTATTTTATATACATCTATAAGATCACCCCTCAGCCTCCAATGCTCCAGAGAAAAAAGTCCCAGTCTATCCAGCCTTTCCTTTTAACTCAAACCATCAAGTCCCAGTACCAAGCCTAATAAATCTTTTCTGCACTCCTCCTAGTTTAATAATATCCTTTCTATAATAGGGTGACCAGAATTGTATACAGTATCCCAAGTGTGGCCATACCAATGTTTTGTACAACTTCAATAAAACGTCCCAACTCGTATTCAATGTTCTGACCAATGAAACCAAGCATGCGAATGCCTTCTTCAGCAATCTGTCCACCTGTGACTCCACTTTCAAGGAGCTACAAACATGTACCCCTAGATGGCTTTGTTCTGTAACTCTCTCCAACGCCTTACCATTAATTGGGTAAGTACTGCCCTGGTTCAATCTACCAAAATGCATCACCTCGCATTTATCTAAATTAAACTTCATCTGCCATTCACTAGCCCACTGACCCAATTGATCAAGATCCCGTTGCAATTGGAGATAACTTTCTTCACTGTCCATTATGCCACCAATCTTGGTGTCATCTGCAAACTTACTTACCACGCCTCCTACATTCTCATCCAAATCATTAATATAAATGACAAATAACAGTGGACCTAGCATTGATCCTTCAGGCACACTACTGGTCACAGGCCTCCAGTTTGAAAAACATCCCTCTACAACCATCCTCTGGCTTCTGTCAAGAAGTCAATTTTGTATCCATTTAGATACCTCATCCTGGATCCCGTGAGATTTAACCTTATGCAACAACCTACCATGCAATACCTTGTCAAATACTTTCCTAAAGTCCACTTAGACAACATCAAGTGCACTGCCCTCATCTACATTCTTGGTTATCCCGTCAAAAAATTCAATCAAATTTGTGAACGTGATTTTCCTCTCAAAACCATGCTGACTGTCCCTAATCAGTCCTTGCATCTCTAAATGCCTGTAGATCCTGTCTCTCAAAATACCTAGGCATTGAGGTTATCTGTGCCAATAACAGATATAATACCACATTTTGTAAAAAGCATGGTGATGCGCAACACACCATTGCTGCAAGTTAGAAGCTCAGCAAGGCCACACAGCAAAAAAAGATCAGAATTGGCATGGTTGTCTAACAAAGGGCATACACGCGATGGGTCGTGAGAGGGCTGCTCTTGGATTTTTTTCGAGAGTATCCTAGTGCTTCACGTCTTGACTTGGACCATTTGACGGGCAACAAGACAGCTCAGTGACTATCACTGTGCTGTGCAGATACATGGATTTGGGCCTGTGTCTGTGGGACTTTGCGCATTCTCCCCATGCTTGCGTGGGTTTTCTTCGGGTGCTCCGGTTTCCTCCCACATCCCAGAGATGTGCTCTTAGGCTAATTGGCAAAACAAATTCTCCCTAAATTGTCTCAAATTTGATTTTTAATCCATAGATCTATAAACATAGACAGGGATCACGGATAGAGGTGGGAACATTGGGGAGGTGGCGTGGGCTCGTTGGGCCGAAGGGCTTGTTTCCCGTGCTGTTTTGTTCTTTGTTCTTTGAGAACTTAATGTCAAGCTAAAGGCAAAAGCAGCATTGGATGGCACAATGACACAATGATTAGCACCGCTGCCTCACATCATCAGGGACCCGGGTTCAATTCCACCCTCGTGTCGTTGTCTGTGTGGAGTTTGCACGTTCTCCCTGTGTTTGCATGGGTTTCCTCCGTGTGCCCTGGTTTCCTCCACAGTCCAAAGGTGTGCAGCATAGGTTGGTTGGTCATATTACATTTATCCTAGTGTCAGGGGGATTAGCAGGGCAAATATGTGAGGTTACAGGAATAGAGCCTGGGTGCAATTGTGGCTGATACAAACTTGATCAACTGAATGGCCTCCTTCTGCACTTCAGCGATTCTATGTGGAGATTAGGTTGATTGGCTATGGAAAATTGGCCCTTAGCGTTGGGGGTCCCTGGCACTGTGAAGATCCAGTGCTAACCACTGTGCCATGCCACCTACCCTGATGCCCATCTCACTGCCAGCTCCAGATCAAGGCCCTTACAGGAAAGTTGGCACAACCTGAACAAAATAAAGAGAATAAGCAACAGAAACAAGAGGAAAATCTCAGCAGGTCTGACAGCATTGGCCAGGAGACACACAGGAGTCAATGTTTCCACTCAGAGACTCCAAGTGGCAACTGATATGCGAGCAGCAGGGATGGGCTGTGAGGGGAGGAGGAGGGGGGGTGGTGAGGGGGGAATGGGTTGAAGAGAGGGTAGGCTGAGGGGGGGAATGGGGTGGTGAGGGAGGGATGGAATGGGGTGAGGGGGGATGGGGAATGGGGTGAGGGGAGATGGGGGAATGGGGTGAGGGGAGATGGGGGGAATGGGCTGAAGGGAGATGGGGGAATGAGGTGGAGAGGATGTTGACATCCAATAAAGGGAGGAATAGGGTAATGGAGGGGGGGTTATATCCTGTCAGCGCTGCCTTTATCCAGGCCCTGAATCCCGGGTGTAAAGTTACAGCGTTGCCCACGTAAGAATCCATACAAACCTCCAGGCCGCAGCACAGCTCCTGACCCCGACCTTTGCTCTAGGCCCCGGTACACATCGGCCCCGGAGACTCCGCCATCAACGCATCACTACCCCCTCTCCCCTCGGGCCCCGCCCCCTCTCCTCTCGGGCCCCGCCCCTCTCGGGCCCCGCCCCCTCGCCCCGGACTCCGCCTCCTTTCCACAGGCCCCGCCCTGTACCCCGTGCTCCGACGCATCACTGGGCCCCGCCCCTCCTTTCCCCTCCCCACCTAGGGCCCCGCCCCTCTTTCCCAGAGCCACGCCCTCTCTGCTGGGCCCCGCCCCTGTCTCCCATCACGTGTACCAGGCCGTTATTGAGCGTCAGGACGGCGGCCTTACGTCCGGCGTCGCACGCCCCCAGTGTTAGGGCTGTTGTTGAAATGACCGGATGAAGTGTAGGAGATTCGGCCCACCGCACTCATGCTAGATCTCTGATAGAGAACCATAACGATTGTATGTTTTCCGTGAGGGAAGCAGAGAACAGGCCATTCGGCCCTTCCAACCTGCTCCATCATTCATTTTGATCTTGACTGTTCATCCAATTCAATATCAAGATTGCCCCTTACTCCCATATTCCTTGTTTCCTTTAGCCCCAAGAGCTATATCTAATTTCTTCTTAAAATCATACAATATTTTGGCCTCAACTACTTTCTGTGGTCATGAATTCCACACATTCACCACCCTCTAGGTGGAAAAATGTCTCCTTACCTCAGTTCTATCCCTTATCCTCAAACTCTGAACCATAGTTTTGGATTCCCCCACCATTGAGAACTCTCTTTCTGAATTTACTCTGTCTAACCCTGTTAGAATTTTAAAAGCTTCTCTGAAATCCTCTCTCATTCTTCTAAACTCCGAAGAATACAATCCTAACCGATTTAGTCTCTCTTCATCCGACAGACCTGCCATCCCAGAAATCAGCTTGGTAAATCTGTGTTTTCTGCTTCATAGAACAATAGATTCCCTACAGTGCAGAAGGCCATTTGGCCCATTGCATCTTCAGTGACTCTCTAACAGAGCATCTTATTTAGCCTTCTCCATTGTCCTATCCCTGTAATCCCACAAATTTCTCATGGCTAATCCACCTAATCTATACATTTTTTGGACACTAACGGGCAGTTTAGCATGGCCAGTCTATCTAACCTATACATCATTGAACTGTAGGGGAATTCTTTCACCAATTGAAACAATTTCTCCTGGATTATTCTTTACAACCCCTCATAATTGTGGATATCCCTATCAAATATCTCCCCGACCTTGTCTTCTCTGAGGAAAAAAGAAGTCAACTTCTGCAACTTATCTACATAACTGATCCCTGGGATCATAGATGATTCTGGATAATCTTTTCTCTGCTCTCTCTAATATCTTCACATCTTTCCAAATATGTGGTGCCCAGAACCAGATGCAGTCCTCCAGCTGAGACGTTTTATACAATCCAGAAGCAGAATATTGCAAATGGTGCCAATCAGAGCTAAAAACAGAAAATGCTGGAAATAATCAGCAGACCAGGGAGCTCATGTGGAGTGAGAAACAGAATTAACGTTTCAGAACTGAAGAAAGGCAATCAACAGAGCTGCCCAGGATGAATTTTGACAAAAACCCGTGCATCTCTCTTCCAAATTTCTTTGCAAAGGTCCATTCCCCAAAAGAAGTGGATAACAGTTTCTTCCCTACCATAGCCACCACGAGTCCACCGTGTGGATGAAGGAGACTCCAGGTGTGTTGAAAGGATCTTACAGGAAGTCATCACCATCTTGGTGCTTGTTTGAAAATTCCAGTGATGAAGTAGTCTGCTAACTGGCTTTGACAGCCTGCCCAAGGAACCATCCGACATAATCTGCCATCTCCATGTCCCTCAGGGCTTCAAGGACATTGTATGAAGACCATCTCCTGATGGGCTTGCGGTCAAAGATGTTATTCTACACAAACTTTCCCACGAGAGACAGGTGGTACAGCACGGACCGACTCCTTGGAGCATTTAGTGGTAAGTTGGCCAAACCCATTCTTCTTACACCGAGATCAAGTAGATCCTCAGCACTCAATGTTTGCCTACTGAGGGTCCACATTTGGTACAGATGTATGTACATACACACATACTATTATACGCACAAACATATTAGTATTTACATCAGATAGGTGGTGTGGTGGTACAATGGTTAGCACTGCTGTCTCACAGTTCCAGGGACCCAGGTTCGATTCCCAGCTTGGGTCACTGTCTATGCGAAGCCTGCACATTCTCCCTGTGTCTGTATGGGTTTCCTCTGCGTGCTCCAGTTTCCTCCCATAGTCTGAAAGACATGCTAAATTAAAACAATACAGCACAAACAGGCCCTTCGGCCCTTCTCCCTCAGTGTATCCAAACAGGTGCTGGAGTGTGGCGACTAGGGGATTTTCACAGTAACTTAGATTCAGAGTATAGAGATTTATAGCATGGAAACAGGCCCTTTGGCCCAACCTGTTCATGCTGCCCTTTTTTTAACCACTAAGTTTGTCCCAGTTGCCCACGCTTGGCCCATATTCCTCTATATTCATCTTACCCGTGTAACTGTCTAAATACTTTTTCATAGAATCCCAACAGTACAAAAGGTGGCCATTCGGCCCATCGAGCTGGTACTGACTGCAACCCCACCCAGGCTGTGTCCTGTAACCCTATCCTACTAATCCCCATGACACTAGGGCCAATTTAGCATGGCATGGCCAATCAACCTTTTAAAAGACAAAATTGTACCTGCCTGTACCAATACCTCTGGCAGCTTGTTCCAGACATTCACCACTCACCCTCTGTGTGAAAAAATTGCCCCTCTGGACCCTTTTGATCTCTCTGCCTCTCACCGTAAACCTATGCCCTCTCTATTAGACTCCCCTCCCTTTACCTTTGCACCTTTATTGCAGCGTTAATATACGCCTACTTGTGACACTAATAAATAAACTTTAAACTTAAAACTCTTTGATAAAGAATTTGATGAGCACATCACAATCCTGGATTGTATTTTCTACCTCCCCTGAGAAATGCTTTGAGATTTGTTGCTGCGTTGAAGCTACTATTTAAAGGTTGTTATTGTTGCTGTTGTTGTCGTTGTGAGAGTGTTGGGGAGAGTTAGTGCCTGTAACATGATCCAACCTCTGTTGAAATTGGCTAGCAGCAGCAGCTTGATTGGAACAATAATAAAATCTGAACTCACAAAGTGACTCAGCACAAAACCAGAGCCAAAGGTTAGTCAGCATTTTCCTGTTGTTGGAATCTTGGTCTATTGTGACACAGCAAAGTTTCCTTGGGCTCTATTGACTCAGCAGAGAAATAACTAGATTGGACTGACGGTTAATCAAACATTGAATCAGCAAAACACATCTGTGGAGGCCAGAACTAGGGGAGTGCAGAGATTTCAGTTTGGAATTAGAGGAAGTTACAGAGTCGAGAGGGGCAAAGTCCGGAAGGAGAACAATGATAAGATGTTTATAATTTATATTGAACTACGAGGGGGGACTTTCATCCACCCATATCTGCTAGATATTGTGGTGCTGGGAAAGTGGCTTTTATTGATTATAAGACTCAAAGGTGGAGATTTCTGTTGTTGCAACTCAGAGTATTTATCTTGGCCTCTTGCCCAGGTCAATTGGTCTTGTGAACTTCAGGCTGACATGTCTCACTGTTCATATCATAGATGGATTGATAAAACCAGGCCTTTGCCCACAGACTGTGCACACAGCTGTCAACATCTGGCCTGTAATGCCCACATCACCTTACCGGCAGGATACTTACTGGCAAACCTTCGTCACTCGAGCCCTGGTACAATGTTAACCTGCTTTGGCTGAAATCGATAAAACTGACCAAACAAAATATCGGGCAGCATCATTGAGCCTCAATCCACCGTGACCACAAGTGTTTTATCCTACAGGTACTTCGGTCCGCCTTGTTGTCTAACAAAGGGCATTCGTGCAATGGGTCGTGAGAGGGCTGCTGTTGGATTTTTTGAGAGTATCCTAGTGCTTCACATCGTTAGTGTATGCTTGAACTGGACCAGTTGATGAGCAACACAACAGCTCAGTGACTATCGCAGATATGTAGATTTGGCCCTGTATCTGTGGGAGTTTGCGCATTCTCCCTGTGCTTGCGTGGGATTTCTCTGGGCACTCCAGTTTCCTCCCACATCCCAAAGATGTGCTCTTAGGCTAATTGGCAAAACAAATTCTCCCTAAATTGTCTCAAATTTGGTTTTTAATCCATAGATCTATAAACATGGACAGGGATCGCGGGTAGAGGTGGGAACATCAGGATGGCGGCGTGGGCTCGTTGGGCCGAAGAGCCTGTTTCCCATGCTGTATTGTTCTTTGTTCTTTGTACTCCATGTTGTATTTTGGAAACGAGCTGCCATTTTGAATATAGCAAGATCCCACAAACGTCAGCCTGATAATGGCCAAATAATCTGCATTCCCTCACTACTGAAACTCTGGCAGTGCGGCTCTCCCTCAGCACTGATGGTACAACATACAGAACCAACTCAGTACTGATCCTCTGACAGTGCAGCATTCCCTCAGCATTAACTCTCTTACAATGTGGCATTCCCTCCCACTTTCGTGCCCTTTCCCTATGACAGTGGCACAATGGTTAGCACTGCTATTTGCCATGGACCCAGGTTCAAATCCAGCTTTGGGTCGCTGTCTATGTGGATACTGCACATTCTCCCCATATCTACATGAGTTTCCTCTGGGTGCTCCGGTTTCCTCCTATAGTCTGAAAGATGTTAGGCTGATTTGCTATGCTAAATTGCCCCTTAGTGTCAGGTGGACTAATAGGTTAAATATGTGGAATTACAGGAATGGGCCTGCTTGGGATTGTGATCAGTGCAGACCTCATGGGCCAAATGGCCTTCTTCTCAACCATTGCAGAAGAAGGAAATAAAATTAGATTTTTATTTAATTCAAATCTCACCATCTGATTTGAACCTGGGTCCCATAAGCATTACCCTGGGTCTCCGGATTACAACTAATTTGACAATATCAGTATAATATCGCCTTCCCTAGGGGGTGGGCAGGATATGGGGCATTGAACCAAAGATCAGTCATGATAGAGTTGATTGGTGGCACAAATTGGTAAGCCACATGGTCTAGTCTTGTTTCTATCATTTATGTTCCTTTGTTCAAAATACTGATGAAAAAGGCAAAAGAAAAGCCTTTAGGGAAATAAAAGGAATGAAGTTGATATATCAGTTTTGATATATCCATATAAATGACTTGGAAGAGGGAGTTAAGTGGAGTGATCAGCAAATTTGCAGACGATACAAAGATGGTTGGACTTGCGGATAGTGAGGAGCATTGTCAGGCGACGCAGCAGGACATAGATAGGCTGGTAGCTTGGGCAGATAGATGGCAGATGGAATTCAATCCTGATAAATGTGAGGTGATGCATTTCGAGAGAAAGAATGTAGGGGAGAGGTATATGATAAAGGGTAGACCTATTAAGAGTATAGAAACGCAGAGGGACCTGGGGTGCAGGTGAACAAGTCTCTGAAGGTGGCAGAGCAAGTGGAGAAGGTTGTGAAGAAAGCATATAGTATGCTAGCCTTTATAGGAAGGGGTATAGAGTACAAGAGCTGCCTTTAATATTGTAGTTGTATAAAACGTTGATTAGACCTCATTTGAATACTGCGTCCAGTTCTGGTCGCCTTACTACCGGAAGGATGTGGAGACTCTGGAGAGAGTGCAGAGGAGGTTTACCAGGATGCTGCCTGGTATGGAAGGTCTGAGTTACGAGGAGAGTTAGGCAAATTGGGACTGTTTTCCTTAGAAAGATGTAGACTTAGAGGAGATCTGATAGAGGTGTACAAGATTATGAGGGGTATAGATAGAGTAAACAGGGTTAAGCTTTTTCCTAGGATGGACTTGAATAGCACGAGGGGTCACGGACTTAGGGTGAGGGGGGTAAGGTATAATTTGGATGCGAGAGGGAGTTTTTTCACACAGAGGGTGGTGGGGGTATGGAATGAGCTGCCAAGTAAAGTGGTGGAGGCAGGCACTCTGGAGTTATTTAAGAAATACTTAGGTGGGCACATTAACAGAATGGGAATGGAGGGGTATAGAAAACTGATTTAAAATAGGGATCATGAGCGTTGGGAGTCCCTGGGAAGTGTGTAAATAGATGATGATATTGATGTACTTGTTTTTATCCTACAGATGCTTTGGTCCACCTTGTTGTCTAACAAGGGGCATACACGCGATGGGTCGTGAGAGGGCTGCTCTTGGATTTTTTTCAAGAGTATCATAGAACATAGAACATAGAACAATACAGCACAGAACAGGCCCTTCGGCCTTCGATGTTGTGCCGACCAAAATAAAAAGCAATGCCCCTCCTAACTAAACCATTCCCTTCTCATCCATATACTTATCAACTAAACTTATCCTAGTACTTCACGTCGTTAGTGTACACTTGACCTGGACCATTTGATGGGCAACACGACAGCTCAATGTCTATCGCTGTGCTGTGCAGATACATGGATTTGTGCCTGTGTCTGTGGGAGTTTGCGCATTCTCCCCGTGCTTGCGTGGTTTTCTCTGGGCGCTCTGATTTCCTCCCACATCCCAAAGATGTGCTCTTAGGCTAATTGGCAAAACAAATTCTCCCTAAATTGTCTCAAATTTGGTTTTTAATCCATAGATCTATAAACATAGACAGGGATCACGGGTAGAGGTGGGAACATCAGGGTGGTGGCGCAGGCTCGTTGGGCCGAAGGGCCTGTTTCCCGTGTTGTTTTGTTCTTTGTTCTTTGTTCTTTGTATCACCTGGTGCCTGTGCATGATGCTGCAGCTGAGCTTGTGACATTGAATCAAGGATTGGCAGATGACACAAGAAGAGACCATTCTGTCCATCAACATATCTTGGCTCTTTTAAAAAGCAATCCGGTTAGTTTTACCCCCAATCCATTCTCCCACTTTATAATCGTACAATTTTTTTTTTTCCCTTCACGTATTTATCCAATTTCTGTTTGAAAGGTCCAACTGAATCTGTTTTCAGGCAGTGAAAGTTCTAACGAACTTGTTGAGTTGTTTTTTTCCCCTCTCTTGTAATCCCTGATGCTTTTGGCCAGCACCTTATGAGCGAGATTGTAAGGCTTCGCTCATCCCAAAACCAGAAAATCCCGCCCAATGTTAATGGATCTTTCCATTGTCCTCCCTTTGCCTACTCCAATTCCCATGGCGCTCAGGGCCTTAAAATTCCAGCCTTTATCTATCTCCTCTGCTTCTTGACCATTCATGATGTGGAGATGCTGGCATTAGACTGGGATAAACAAAGTAAGAATTCAACCAGTGGAAATAATTTCTCTTTATGAAATCACTCTTTATGATTTTAAATGTCTCTCTCAAATCTCCTCATAGCCTTTTCTGCTCTAAGGAGAACAACCTTTTCCAGCCTTTCTACCTCATGATCATCTCTCATCTACAGAACAGTTCTGGTCAATTTTTATTTATTGCTCCAAGGGATGAAGCCAGCATTTATTGCCCGTCAGTAAATTCCCTTGCCAAGGTGGTGTCTTCTTGAACCGCTGCAATCCATGTGTGGTGTAGATACACCTATGCTGCTATTAAGGAAGGAGTTACAAGATTTTGACCCAGTGAAGGAAGGACCAATATATTTCTAAGTCAGAATGGTGTGTGACTTGCAGGGGAACTTACAGGTGGCAGTGCTCCAAGGTAGCATGGAGTGGCATGGTGGTATAGTGGTTAGCACTGCTGTCTCACAGTGCCAGGGATCTGCGTTTGATTCCCAGCTTTGGTCACTATCTGTGTGGATTTTGTAAATTCTTTCTGTGTCTATGTGGGTTTCCGCTGGGTGCTCTGGTTTCCTCCACAGACGTGCTGGTTAGGTGCATTGGCTGTGCTAAATTCTCCCTCAGTGTACCCAAACAAGCACTGGAGTGTAGCGATTAAGGGATTTTCAAAATAATTTCATGATACTGTGAATGCAAGCCTACTTGTTACGAATCAATAACCTTTAATTTTACTTTCCCTTGTGTCTACTGCTTTGTTGTAGGTTGCCAACTATGATTCAGTATACTCCAGGAGATACATAACATAACATTACATAACAAGCTGCCCCACACTCTTGCCATTAGTTGGCCAACACATCCACACTTGTGACTAACTACCATCTACTTCAACTGGAAAACAAAAAGATTCACTATGCAATGGGATGATGTTTTACTGTTGGCCAACTGGCTTTCTTCCCCACAATTTTCAAATCTGGTAAAGAGAAATGTTCAAACAAAATATCAAATTATAAGTCTTTTTTAATGTCCCAACCATTTTTCTCCACTGCATACAGCTGGATATTCTTCAATCCAGAAGACTCCAGGCCAACCCTAGTTTTTGCCCTTCTTTTGCCAAGGATCTTGGGTTTATGTCACATTTTGTGTAACCTCCACCATTTGGTCTGGGCTTGCAAAATCTCACTAACTGTCCTGGCTGGAGACAATACACATCTCTTTAAACTGTGTTTAATCCTCTCTCCAGTCACATCTGTAAAGGCTTGATTACCTGTAAAGGCTCGCATTCCAACCATTATCTTGCAATTGAGTCCATATATGCCTTGTTTGTGAACCCAACTCTCCACTCACCTGATGAAGGAGCAGTGCTCTGAAAGCTCATGATACCAAGTAAACCTGTTGCACTTGAATGTGGTGTTGTGAGACTTTTTACTTTGCCCTTCTAAGTGGCAGAGATTCTGGGCTTGGGAGGTGCTGTCGAAGGAACCTTGCTGGATTATTGCAATGCTTCTTGGAGATTGTATGCTGCCACTGAGCATTGGTAATGGAGGGAATGGTTGTTTAATAAGTGGGTGGGGTGCCATTCAAGTGAGGCTGCTTTGTCCTGGATGGTATTGAGTTTCGTTAGGCTACAGCTTCAGTCTCTTCTGCATACTCTCCAAACCATTCATGCTATTTCTAAAATGCATTGGATTCAATTGCTGGAATTTTATCACCTCGTCCACCTCAAGATCAGGGCGGGCGTGGCTTACAGAACCAAATCCTCCATAGGCCTCAGGCAGGATTTTATGAGCCTCCCCTGAGTGAGGTTGTAAAATACCGATCAATATGCAGCTGGGACTGTACTAGAATTTCATCAACATTGAGCCTTTCATATTCCCACTACTTATAAAGCCCAGGATTCCATATGTTTAGTCAGCTGCTTTACTAATCTCTCTCTCTGTAATCAAGTTCCATGTACAGAGACAAAGCTTAGACTTATTCCTTTAAATCAGATTGGTTTGAGGGGTAAATAAGAGGAGGATAACATAATAGGAAGCGTTACTTCAGCAGATTGTTGTTTTAAAGTTTATTTATTAGTGTCACAAGTAGGTTTACATTAACGTTGCAATGAAGTTACTGTGAAAATCCCCTAGTCGCCACACTCTGCCGCCTGTTCGGATACACTGAGGGAGAATTTTGCATAGCCAATGCTCCTAACCAGCACATCATTCGGACTGTGGGAGGAAATCAGAGCACCCTGAGGAAATCCATACCGACATGAAGAGAATGTGCAGACTCCGCACAGACAGTGACCCATGCCAGGAATCAAACCCGGGCCCATGGTGCTGTGAGGCCGCAGTGCTAACCACTATGCCACCGTGCCACCCCGTTGTTGTTGTAGATCCCAAGATATTGAACTACCTAACTGCTCCGAGACAGCGATGCCTTTCTTGATCCACAGTAAAGGGTGATGGGTGTTTGGCTGAATAATTACAGTCATCATTCAACTTTTTAATTCCAGATTTTTATTGAATTCAAATTTCTCCATCTGCCATGGTAGGATTCAAACCCCGGTCCCCAGAGCATTACCCTGGTCTCTGGATTGCTAGTCCAGTGAATTTACCACCACGCCACTTTCTCCCCTATGTCAACCCAAGCAGATGGAGCCACAGATGAATGTTGATCCTGAGTATGGAGGGATTTTCTTCCAAAAGAAGTTTGATGAGGACTTGTCTGTTGAGGTAGTATGGGCTGAGATTAGAAACAGGAGAGGAGAGGTCACCCTGTTGGGAGTCTTTTACAGACCTCCTAATAGTTCTAGAGAGGTTGAGGAAAGGATTGCGAAGTCAATTCTGATTAGGAGTGAAAGTAGTAGGGTAATTGTGATGGGGGACTTTAACTTTGCTAATATTGATTGGAATAGCTATAGCTCTAGCTCGTTAGAGGGGTCAGTTTTCGTACAGAGTGTGCAGGAAGGTTTTTTGACTCAGTATGTAGAGAGGCCAACTAGAGGTGAGGCTACATTGGATTTGGTGCTGGGCAATGAGCCAGACCAGGTGTTAGGCTTGGAAGTTAGTGAACATTTTGGTGATAGTGACCACAATTCGGTTACGTTCACCTTAGTGATGGACAGGGATAGGCATGAAGCTGGGGGCAGTAGTTATAGCTGGGGGAAGGGTAATTATGAGGCCATCAGGAGAGAATTAGGGTGCATAGATTGGACTAGGGAACTACAGGGACTGGGAACATCTGGAATGTGGTGCTTATTCAAGGAGCAGCTGCTGCGAGTCCTTGATAAGTATGTCCCTGTCAGGCAGGGAGGAAATGGACGAGTAAGAGAGCCTTGGTGTACGAAAAGAGTTGATTTGCTGGTTAAGAAGAAAAAGGAGGCTTATGTCAGGATGAGGCTTGAAGGCTCAGGTAGTGCAATGGATAGCTATAGATTAGCCAGGAAGGAGGTAAAAAGTGAATTGAGGAGAGCTAAGAGGGGACACGAGAAGATGTTGGCTGATAGGATTAAGGAGAATCCTAAAGCTTTCTTTCGATATGTTAAGAATAGAAGATTGGTTAGGGCAAGATTAGGGCCAGTCATAGACAGCAGTGGGAAGTTGTGCGTGGAGCCTGAAGAGATTGGTGAGGCACTGAATAAATATTTCTCTTCGGTATTCACGCAGAGTGCTGGAAATGTAGCTATGGAGAGCACTGAGGTACAGGGTTGCAAATTGGGAAGTATTGTAGTAGATAGGGAGGATGTGTTAGAAATTCTCGAGGGTTTGAAGTTGGATAAGTCCCCTGGGCCGGACGGGATTTACCCTAGGATTCTCTGGGAGGCAAGAGAGGAGATTGCAGAGCCTCTGGCTCTGATCTTCAGGTCCTCGTTGGTTACGGGTGTGGTTCCGGAGGACTGGAGGATAGCGAATGTGGTCCCATTGTTTAAGAAGGGGAAGAGAGACCTTCCAGGGAATTATAGGCCAGTGAGTCTTACTTCTGTTGTGGGCAAGGTATTGGAGAGAATTATTAGGGATAGGATTTATAGTTATTTAGAGAGAAATGAATTGATTGGGGATAGTCAGCATGGTTTCGTGAAGGGTAGGTCATGCCTTACTAACCTCATTGAGTTTTTTGAGAAAGTGACCAGAGAGGTGGATGGGGGTAAGGCGGTTGATGTAGTATATATGGACTTTAGTAAGGCGTTTGATAAGGTGGCCCATGGAAGACTTCTACAGAAAATGCAGATGTGTGGAATAGAGGGTGATTTAGCTAATTGGATTAGGAATTGGCTGGCAGATAGAAGACAGAGGGTGGTGGTTGATGGGAGATATTCATCGTGGAGTTCGGTGACGAGTGGTGTGCCTCAGGGGTCTGTTTTGGGGCCCCTGCTGTTTGTAATTTTTATAAATGATCTGGATGAGGGTATTGAGGGATGGATCAGTAAATTTGCAGATGATACTAAAGTTGGTGGTGTGGTAGATAGTGAAGAGGGGTGTTTTAGTTTACAGAGTGACTTGGACAAGTTGCAGAGCTGGGCCGAGAGGTGGCAAATGGAGTTTAATGTGGAAAAGTGTGATGTAATGCACTTTGGCAGGAACAATAAATGTGTAGAGTATAGGGCTAATGGTAGGGCTCTTAATAGTGTTGAGGAACAGAAGGATCTTGGTGTATGTGTCAATAGATCCCTGAAAGTAGGCAGTCAAGTGGATAAAGTTGTTAAGAAGGCATATGGAGTCTTAGCTTTTATTGGTAGGGGGATTGAATTTAGGAGCCGCAGCATCATGTTGCAACTGTACAAAACTCTAGTGCGGCCGCACTTGGAGTATTGTGTGCAGTTCTGGTCGCCACATTATAAGAAAGATGTGGAGGCATTGGAGAGGGTACAGAGGAGGTTTACCAGGATGTTGCCTGGTATGGAGGGCAGGTCCTATGAAGAGAGGTTGAAGGATTTGAGGTTGTTTTCGTTAGAAAGGAGGCGGCTAAAAGGGGATCTTATTGAAGCATATAAGATAGGGTGGACAGTGATAGCCTTTTTCCTAGGATGGAGAAAGCTAGCACGAGGGGACACAGCTTTAAATTAAGGGGTATGAGTTATAGGACGGATATCAGAGGTAGGTTCTTTACTCAAAGAGTGATTAGGGAGTGGAATGCCCTGCCTGCAGCTGTTGTAGATGCGCCAAGTTTGGTGGCGTTTAAGAGGTTAATTGATAAGTATATGGAAGAGAAGGGAATGGTTTAGTTTGGAGGGGCATTGCTTTTTATTTTGGTCGGCACAACATCGAAGGCCGAAGGGCCTGTTCTGTGCTGTATTGTTCTATGTTCTATGTTCTTATGAAGGGATGTTGAGATAGTTGGATTCTGACGAAGGGTCATCCAAACTCAAAACGTTGGCTCTATTCTCTCTCTCCATAGGCATTGTCCAACCTGCTGAGACTTTCCAGCATTTTCTGTTTGAGAAGGTTTGACCTGTACTCACTGGAGTTTGGAAGAGGGAGAGGCAGACTTATTGAGACATACGGGATTCTCCGGGGTTTGACAAAGTAGATGCTGAGAATCATAGAATCCCTACAGTGCAGAAGGAGGCCATTCAGTCCATCGAGTACACACCAATCAAATTCCATCCAGGCCCTATTCCCGTAATCCCACATAAACCCTGTTAATCCCTGGACACTAAGGGGCAATTTAGCATGGCCAGCCAACCTAACCCGCACATATTTGGAGCGTGGGAGGAAACCAGAGCACCCAGAGGAAACTCATGTAGACACAGGGAGAATGTGCAGACTCCGCACAGACAGTGACCTGAGGCTGGAATTGAACCCAGGTCCCTGGTGCTGTGAGGCAGCAATGCTAAACACTGTGCTATGGTGCCGCCCCTAAAAGTGGTTCTGGGAGTCACTCCAAAGACTACTTCATTGGCCGGAAAGCATGAAAGTCATGCTGCCAATTCCACTCAATGTGGAATCTGAGGACAGCTGAGGTCTATTATCATAACATTGTTAGAGGTCAGTATGACTGGTTAAGTCTGGATCCTTATCTGGCTTTCTCAGGTAAGAAAGGCTGATGGTCCTAAATAGGGAAGGAAACTTTGGTTACACCATCCCAAACGTGCACATGATCAGATTACGGAGAGTGAAACTGACCCTGTGTCTGAGCTTGCTTCTTCTTTACAGGAGATAATTTAAATGATAAAAAATGTGCAGTGAACTAGTGTCCTTGCGCATGAATCACAAAAAGTTGCTTTGCAGGTCAACAAGTGATTAAAAAGGCAAATGAAATTTTGTCCTTCATTACTAGAAGGATGGAGTTTAAAAACAGTGAGGTTATGTTTCAACCGTTGGTGAGGCCACATTTGGAGTACTGTTTTGGTTTCCTTACTTGAGAAAGGATATATTGCACTGGAGGGTGTGTAGAGGAGACTCACTAGGTTGATTCCAGAGTTGAGAGGGTTCATTTACGAAGAGAGACTGAGTAGAATGAGGCTATACTCAATGGAATTCAGATGAATGAGGGGAGATCTTACAGAAACATATAAGGTTTTGAAAGGAATAGATAAGATAGAAGCAGGGGGGTTGTTTCCACTGGCAGATAAAACTAGAACCAAGGGCATAGCCTTAAAATAAGGGGAGCAGATTTAGGACTGAATGAGGAGAAACTTCTTCACACAAAGGGTTGTGAACCTGTTTAATTCCCTACTCAGTGTAATGGTTGAGGTTACCTCATTGAATATTTTTAAGGCAAGGATAGGTAAATATTTGAACGGTAAAGGAATTAAGGGTTATGGTGAGCGGTGAGTAAGTGGACCTAAATCTACAAAAAGATCAGTCATGACTCATTGTTCTCTGGGACAGAGTGTTTGGAAGTGCTGGTGGCTGAGTGTGAATTTTTCAATTTGCTTTTGTTTCTCTCTCTCTTTTTGAGTGCTTTTTGCTGCTGTAGTTAGACCTGGGGCTAGCTAGGAAGGAAACCGGGGAGTATAAAAAGAAAGTGGCAGTAGGCAGCAGGCAGCAGAATGAGGAGGGAAGCAGAGTGAGAGATATAAGGGCTTTGGCTCGTGGGGCTTAGGGGAGAGCAGGCTTAGGCACAGTATGCTGTTGGTTTTCCACTGGAGTTCATACCTCCAAAGGTGTTCATGAAAATGGCAGGGATTAAGGGAAGGCGCCTCACCTATGTACAGTGTCATACGTGGGAGTGCCTGGAGGCAAGACCTCTCCCGAAAGTCCACGTATGCGTCAAGTCTTTGGAGCTGCAGCATCTGAGGGCTCGGGTCAAGCAACTAAAGCGGCAATTGGAAGATGCATTTTTAGTCAGAAGGAATGAGGCAATCATGGAAGGGAGACAGAATAAGGTGGCGGAGCCAGAGCCTAAGAACCTGACCCTTACAGGTGGATTACTGTCAGGAAGGGGAAAAGGAGAGGGGAGACAGTCCAAAGACTTCCCCAGTGGCAGCCCCCCAAAATATCGAGGGCGGAGGGGTAAAAAAGGCAAGGCATGAGGACTACCTCAAAGGGGAGGGAAGGGGCTAAAAGGGAGATAGTGGTGGGGGATGGGAGGCTGAAAGGAATAGATAGGCACTTCTGTGGTCCAAGGCGGGACTCCAGGATGGTAGTTTGCCTCCCTGGAGCAGGGGTGCAAGATGTGTCAGACAGGGTAGAGGGCATTTTGAAGGGTGAGGGGACCCAGGCGGATGTGATTATTCATGTAGGAGAGAAGGATGTAGGAAGGAAGAGCAGGGAGGATATACGAAGGCAGTTCAGGGAGTTGGGGGGGTAGGCTGAAGAGCAGGGCCTCCAGGGTGGCGATCTCAGGGCTGCTTCCAGGCGCGGGTAATAGCGGAGCCAAAAGAAATGAGATCCTACAGCTGAATGCGTGGCTGAAGGACTGGTGTAGGGCAGAGGGTTTCATATTTGTGGATAACTTGGAAGTCTTTGTGAAAGAAGGGCACCTGTATAGAAGGGACGGGGAACACTTGAACGGGAAGGGTATGAATATCTTAGCTGGGAGGTTAGCTGGAGTGTTTCGGCAAGATTTAAACTAATATGGAGGGGGGGAGGGGCTGAGACCGATAGCTCGGTAGAGAGCAGGATGGGAGATAGAGTAAGCTTGGATGAGAAGAGATACACTGGGGAGAAGGAGGTTCCGTGTGGGCTTGGAGGTCTAGAGTGTGTCTGTTTCAATGCAAGGAGTGTAATGGGAAAAATGGATGAACTTAGGGCCTTAATGTTTGCGAGGAACTTGGATGTCGTTGTGGTGACGGAGACGTGGTTAAAGGAAGGGGAGCAGTGGCAACTGAACATTCCTGGGTATAAGTGTTTCAGGCGTGACAGAGGAGGGTCCAGAAGAGGTGGAGGAGTGGCGTTGTTAATTAAGGAGAACATCACGGCGGTGCAGAGGGAGGACAATACAGAGGACTTAGGAGTGGAGTCGCTGTGGGTGGAGTTGAGGAATAGAAAGGGGGCGATTACTATGCTAGGGGTGTACTGTAGGCCACCCAACAGCCCGCGAGTAGTTGAAGAAGGCATATTTAAAGACATTTTGGATAGGTGCAGAAAGAACAGAGTTATTATAGTGGGAGATTTTAATCTCCCTAGGATGGATTGGAAAGTACGTAGAGCTGGGGTTTTGGACGGGCAGAAATTTGTAAAATGTGTACTGGAAGGATCATTGGAGCAGTAAGTGACTAGCCCGACTAGAGAAGGGGCTATATTGGATTTAGTTCTGAGTAATGAGCCAGGGCAGGTGGTTGATGTTGTAGTAGGGGAACATGTGGCTAACAGTGACCACAATTCTGTCTACTTTAGGATACAGATGGAAAAGGATGCTTGTTGCCCTAGGGTAAAGGTGCAGAATTGGGGGAAGGCTAACTACGGTCGGATTAGGCAGAAACTTATGGAAACTGATTGGGAACGGTTGTTTGAGGGTAAGTCCACACTAGGCATGTGGGACTCTCAAGGGAATACTAAAAATGTTGCAAGATAAACATGTGCCGGCCAAGTGGAAAGATGGGAAAGGTAGGATTAGAGAGCTGTGGATTACTAGGGATATTGAGGACTTGGTTAGGAAGAAAAGAGAGGCGTATGATAGGTCAAAGCAGCTGGGAACGGAGACAGCGTTGGAGGAATATAGAGAGAGTAGGAGGAAGCTCAAACAGGGAGTTAGAAGGGCAAAAAGGGGGCATGAAATGATTTTGGCGGATAGGATTAAGGAAAACCCAAAGGCTTTTTACTCCTATGTTAGGAATAAAAGGGTGGTTAGAGGAAAAATCGGACCTCTTAGGGACAGAGGAGGGGAACTGTGCTTAGAGCCCGAGGGAATGGCGGAGATCCTGAATGAATACTTTGCGTCGGTATTCACGAAAGAGAGGGGCTTGTTGACAGCTCCTGTCTCTGAGGGAGCTGTGGACCAGTTGAGGGAAATATCCATACTGAGGGAGGAAGTGTTAGAGCTTCTAGGTAGCATTAAATCTCCGGGGCCTGATGGCATTTATCCCTGGCTGCTTAGGGAGGTGCAAGGTGAAATTGCTGGGCCTCTGACGCAAATCTTTATCTCTTCTTTGGACACAGGTGAGGTCCCAGAGGACTGGAGAATAGCTAATGTTGTACCGTTGTTTAAAAAGGGTAGTAGGGATAACACTGGAAATTATAGGCCGGTGAGTTTGATGTCAGTGGTAGGGAAGCTGTTGGAGGGGATCCTTAGAGATAGGATGTATAGGCACTTAGAGCGTTGCGATCTGATTAGGGATACACAGCATGGATTTGTTAAGGGGAGGTCGTGCCTTACGAATCTGGTAGAACTTTTTGAGGAGGTGACGAAAACGGTGGACAAAGGGCGAGCCATTGATGTTGTCTATATGGATTTTAGTAAGGCGTTTGACAAAGTCCCTCGTGGGAGGTTAGTTGAGAAGGTCAAGGCTAATGGGATATAAGGACAGGTAGCTAGATGGATAAGTAACTGGCTTGGTAATAGGAGACAGACAGTAATAGTGGAAGGGTGTTTTTCTAGCTAGAGGTCGGTCACTAGTGGTGTGCCGCAGGTCTCGGTACTGGGACCACTTCTATTTGTAATATATATAAATGACTGGGAAGAGGGAGTAAGTGGAGTGATCAGCAAGTTTGCAGACAATACGAAGATGGCTGGACTTGCGGATAGTGAGGAGCATTGTCAGGCGATACAGCAGGACATTGATAGGCTGGTAGCTTGGGCAGACAGATTGCTGATGGAATTCAATCCTGATGAATGTGAGGTGATGCATTTCGAGAGAAAGAACGTAGGGGGAAGGTATATGATAAAGAGTAGACCTATCAAGAGCATAGAAACACAGAGGGACCTGGGGGTGCAGGTGAACAAGTCTTTGAAGGTGGCAGAGCAAGTGGAGAAGGTTGTGAAGAAAGCATATAGTATGTTAGCCTTTATAGGAAGGGGTATAGAGTACAAAAGCTGGCCTTTAATGTTGCAGTTGTATAAAACGTTGGTTAGACCTCATTTGGAATACTGCGTCCAGTTCTGGTCGCCCTACTACCGGAAGGACGTGGAGACTCTGGAGAGAGTGCAGAGGAGGTTTACCAGGATGCTGCCTGGTATGGAAGGTCTGAGTTACGAGGAGAGGTTAGGCAAATTGGGGCTGTTTTCCTTAGAAAGACGTAGACTTAGAGGAGATCTAATAGAGGTGTACAAGATTATGAGGGGTATAGATAGAGTAAACAGGGTTAAGCTTTTTCCTAGGATGGACTTGAATAGCACGAGGGGTCACGGGCTTAGGGTGAGGGGGGTAAGGTATAATTTGGATGCTAGAGGGAGTTTTTTCACACAGAGGGTGGTGGGGGTATGGAATGCGCTGCCAAGTAAAGTGGTGGAGGCAGGTACTCTGGAATTATTTAAGAAATACTTAGATGGGCACATGAACAGAATGGGAATGGAAGGGTATAGAAAACTGATTTAAAATAGGGATCATGAGCCTTGGGAGTCCCTGGGAAGTGTGTAAATAGATGATGATATTGATGTACTTGTTTTTATCCTACAGATGCTTTGGTCCACCTTGTTGTCTAACAAGGGGCATACACGCGATGGGTTGTGAGAGGGCTGCTCTTGGATTTTTTTTGAGAGTATCCTAGTGCTTCACGTCGTTAGTGTACGCTTGACCTGGACCATTTGGTGGGCAACACGACAGCTCAGTGACTATCGCTGTGCTGTGCAGATACATGGATTTGGGCCTGTGTCTGTGGGAGTTTGTGCATTCTCCCCGTGCTTGCGTGGGTTTTCTCCGGGTGCTCCGGTTTCCTCCCACATCCCAAAGATGTGCTCTTAGGCTAATTGGCAAAACAAATTCTCCCTAAATTGTCTCAAATTTGGTTTTTAATCCATAGATCTATAAACATAGATAAGGATCGCGGGTAGAGGTGGGAACATCGGGGTGGCGGTGCGGGCTCGTTGGGCCGAAGGGCCTGTTTCCCGTGCTGTTTTGTTTTTGCTTTTTTTGAACAGCAGAGCAGGCTTGGGGGCCAGACAGGCTCCTCCTGCTCCTAGTTTTTATGTTTTTTTTCTAGTCAGATGGCCTCCTTTTACATTGTAGGGATTCTAATCATTCTAAATGCAAATTGTTGCATGTGCCAGCCTCTCAGTCTATCTGTTCTAGATCACAACTCGCTGCATGAAATAAAAATTCTGACCTTCCCTTCTTGTATCTTTTGCTTTGATCAGTGTCCTGTGCTCACCAACTCACCTGGCCAACAGAAACAATTCCTCCTTACTTATGCTGTTCAAATCTTTGGGTGTGGAGAATTATAGAGGCAGCATATGTCCGACAGTAGGCTGATTGTCTCTGTTATCAGCCTCTCAATTTATCCTAACACTTTGAAACCAAAGTTCAAGTCCCGCTGGAATGTCCGCAGTAAAGCATGTTCCACAAGAGAATTTGGCATGGCCAGTGCAGCTAACCAGCACATCTTTTGGATCATGGGAGGAAACTGGAGCACCTGTGCAGCCTCCACATAGATAGTGACCCAAGCCAGGAATCGAACCTCTGGCACTGTACTAAACACTGTGCCTATAGTGGTCCCTGGCACTGTGAGGCAACAGTGCTAACCAATATGCCATGGTGCTGTCAGAGGATGACACTGTTGCAGGGAGTGATTCACCCCCTGATGCCCCAAAGCCTGTCCAACGTCTACAAGGCACAGATCACAAGCACAATGGAATACTCCACACTTGCTTGGATGGGTGCAGTTCCAACAACACTCAACAACTCCATCCAGGACAAAGCAGCCCCGTTTGATCGGCTCCCCATCCAGCACCTTACACGGTTGGGCGGCACAGTAGCACAGTGGTTAGCACTGCTGCTTCACAGCTCCAGGGACCTGGGTTCGATTCCTGGCTTGGGTCACTGTCTTTGTGGAGTTTGCATATTGTCCCCGTGTCTGCATGGGTTTCCTCCGGGTGCTCCGGTTTCCTCTCTCAGACCAAAAATGTGCGTGATTGGTCAGGCTAAAATTGCCCCTGAGATGTCCTGAGATGTGTAGGTTAGAGGGATTAGTGGGTAAAATATATAGGGATGTGGGGGTGGGGCCTGGGTGGGATTGTGGTCAGTGCAGATTCAATGGGCCAAATGGCCTCTTTCTGCACTGCAGAGTTTCTATAATTCTACACTCATCCACACAAACTGGCAGCAGGGCACGCAAGCTACAAGATGCAACATAGCAAGCTCATCAAGGCCCCTTTAACAGTAACGTCCAAACAATCAACCTCTGCCAACAAGAAGGACAAGAGCAGCAAATGCTTGTGAACATCATCACCTGCGAGCTGTCCTCCAAGCCACTCACCATCCTGTTCCGGAAACATATCCACTCTTCCTTCACTGTTGCTGAGTCAAAATCTTGGAATGTCCTCCCTAACAGCAGCATGGGTGTACCTACACTACATGGACTCAGCAGTTCAAGATGGCGGCTCACCGCCTTCTCAAGAGCAATTAGCAATGGGTAATAACCCAGCTAGTGATGCACGCATTGCTGAAAAAAATGAAAAGTATTAAAATGAAAAAATGCTCAGTTAGAATTGAGAGACCATGGGGCAACTTTTCCCATTCCGCCCTCTACGGGAATCATAGTGAGTGAGGGGCAGACCATGGAAAGATCTGTTGAGCTCAGGCAGGATTTTCTGATTTCGGGACGAGCGTGGCCAATAGATCCCACCCCTTGCCTCCGAGGTAACAAACCTGTGCACCCCAAGTGAAAAGAAAACATGAACCTTTTCTCTTTGGAAGATTCCCCTCTGAGTGACTGTGTTCGACACAGCAGGCAAAGGGAACCATTTCTTTGCCGCATGTCACATGCTGTTTTTCTGCAGTGATTAAGGAAGAAGGCAACAGGCATGGAGCTGAAACATTACTCAGCATTTCCTCATACATAACTCAGCAAAAATCCCAAAACCGCAGTAGAGAAACCACAAGCTGAGGATGAGCTCTCCCACGGCTGGGTCAGCACAAAAGGGACAGACAGAACAACCAGAATAAACAGAATTTTCATAAAGCTTTCATTTCATTGGCAGCATGGGGACTAGCAATCCTCATAGAATAGATTAAAGAATTCCTACAGGAGGCCATTCAGCCCATCAAGTATGCACTGACCACCATCCTACCTAAGCCTTATTCCTTTAATCGTACATATTTACCCTACTAATCCTCCTAACACTAGGGTCAATTTAGCATGGCCAATCCACCTAACCCGCAAATCTTTGGACTGTGGGAGAAAACCAGAGCACCTGAAGGAAACCCAAGCAGACATGGGAAGAATGTGCAAACTCCACGCAGGCAGTGACCGAGGCTGGAATTGAACCTGGGTCCCTGGTGCTGTGAGACGCTATCCCGACACTGATGCCATCATTTCATGTGAGAACACCATCCACCAAGTACACGGTACATACTGTTGCGACTCAGCCAACATCGTTTACTTGATATGCTGCAGGAAAGGATATCCCAAGACATGGTACATTGGGGATACCATGCAGACACTACAACAATGAATGAATGAACACTGCTCAACAATCACCAGGCAGCAATGTTCCCTTCCAGTCTGGGAACACTTCAGCTGTCACAGACATACAGCCTCTGATCTTCGGGTAAGTGTTCTCCAAGGTGGCCTTCATCACACACGACAACGCAGACACGGACACACGACAATGCAGACGCGGACACCCACAAACGTACGGACGCACAAACTCTTAAACACACACATTCATACACAGAACACACTCACAGACAGGCTCTTTGTAACACACTCACATATACACATACAGACAATTCTCTCTCAACACACACACACACAGACACTAAATCACACAACACATACACAGACACACACTCACACAGACAACAAACTCTCACAAGCACACAGACACATTCATGTATATGCACTCACTCAAATACACAGTCATCACAAAAACATATTAATATTTACACACATATGCACACACAACTGGGCATGTTTACAAGGACTGAGTGAAGATTTTTTTTCACAGATATGTTTTGCTGATTCAATATTTGATTAACCATCAGTCCAATCTAGTTCTTTCTCTGCTGAGTCAATACAGGCCCAAGCAAACTTTGCTGTATCACGATAGACCAAAGTTCCAACAACAGGAAACTGCTGACTAACCCTTGGCCCTTGTTTTGTGCTGAGTCATTTTGTGAGCTCAGATTTTATTACCGTTCCGATCACGAGCTGTTTTTGACTGCTGGCCAATGGATCATGTTACTAACTCTCTCCAGCACTGTTACCATCACACTACAGAAACAACAACATTTAAATTGTGCAGGAAAATATCCCAAAGCACTCCTTAGGAGAAGTAGCAAATAAAATCTGAAACCAACATGTACCGACTAAATGCTTTGCCAATGGTGGAGTCATTAAAATTGAGGATAATCATGAGGCCAGGATTAGGGGAGTGCAGAGATTTGGGGAGGAAGTTACGGAGATAGAGAATCTACAGTACCATCGTGCCTGCACCGACAACAATCCCCGTAACCCCACATATTTACAGTCCTAATCCCCCTGACACTAGGGGGCTAATTAGCATGGCCAATCCACCTAATCCGCACATCTTTGGACCGCGGGAGGAAACTGTAGCACCCAGAGGAAGCCCACACAGACACAGGGACAACATGCAAACTCCACACAGACAGTTACCCGAGGCCGGAATTGAACCCAGATCCCTGGTGCTGTGAGGCAGCAGTGCTAACCACTGTGCCATCCGAGAGTGGCAAAGTCCAGAAGAGATTTGAGAACGATAATAAGATGTATAGAATTGATAGTGAATTATGCGTGAGAACTATCATCAGTCCATATCTGCTAGATATTGTGGTGCCGGGAAAGTGACTTTTATTGATTTCAAGATTCAAAGGTGGAGAGTTTTGTTTGCTGCAACTCAGAGTATTTGTCTTGGCCTTTTGCCCAGGTCAATTGGTCTTGTTAACTTCAGGCTGATGTGTCTCACTGTTCATACCATCGATGGATCGAACAAACCAGGCATTTGCCTGCAGACTATGCACACAGCTATCCGCATTTAACCTGCATTGACCTGCATTGGCCTATATCACCTCAATTAAACAAATACCTATTCTCAGCAAGTTTTTTTCATTTCTTTGTTCTTTCACGGAATGTGGATGCCTGAGACAAAGCCAACATTTATTACCCATCCCTAATTGCCCCTCGACCTACTCAATCAACTTGGAAGGCAGTTAAGAGACAACCAAAGTGGGATTTCACCATTGTAAAGATCAGCCAACCTGTACCTGGGTTTGCCGTGCTGAGATTGTTGACCCTTCCCTACAGCCCTGTGCTTGCAAAACTCAAAAGATCAGGTAGGTTTCTTTGATCTTGCCTGTACCCGTCCAGCTGCCAGTGAGAACAGAGAATTTGGTGCTCAGCTAAAACTCCGTTCACTACACCAGCACCGGAGAATCCCAGCCGTGGGCAAGGCCGGACGTAGTGTCCAACATTAGATGTCATTCTGCAATTGGACAGCATTTGCTGAACAATCCTGACTGTGCTAAGGATTACACTGAAAGCTAATTTAAGATTATCAGTCAGGTTTACAGTGTGGCTCACTTACATGTGCTGGAAGCCACATATTGTTCACACTCAGTGCCTGCCCTTTGCAAACAGCTAGAGCAGGTCCACACATTGCCCATTTTTCAACTAAACAACAGCTTGGGGAGCAGCCATTCTGTGGTTCATTCCCAATGGCAATGCTTAAACTAATCAGAGTCGACCTGCCTGCACTGAATTTAAACAAACATGTACACTCGCACACAACTGCAAAAAACTGCAGTCCTGTTTGACCACACACACAGAATCACTAACACGCACCACACACACACACAATCACTCACGTGCTCACACACACTCACACACACACACACACACACACACACACACACGGTTACACAAAATCACTAACATACACACACACTCACAATCACTCACACACACATATACACTCACAATCGCTCACACACACACACTCACTCACTAACACACACAGTCATGCACATACACTCACTCACATCCACACACACTCACTTCATTCACATATACACACAGGAGCACACCCTCACTCAGTCAGACACACACGGACACACACACGCACACAACTCAAACAATCACTCACTCACTCAGACCTGCACAAGGCCATGATACTCCAGACATTTCTATTTGGGGGTTATGTGTGGATGGTGTCAGATAAGGACTGGTTTCAGCGGTTGACAATTGAAGTTAAGTAGGGTACTTTAATGATCAAATGGACATTTTGTTGCCAAACCTACTCCTTGCTATCACTTCTTAAATCTGCTTGTTTTGCTTGCAGCCCCACTGTTCCTCATTTTGCAAGCTCAAGATCAGTTCCCTTTTGCTAACATGCAATAACTCCAGTATCTCTGTATCTGAGAGATACAAAATCCTGTATCTCTCAGGCCAAATAGGCTTTCCAACTTTAACCTCATCCAACTCCTCAACCACCCTCCTTCCCCCCCACCAAGATATCTACACATCTGCAATCCTGGTCTACTGATCATCCCCATCATTGATAATCATTTCATTATTGGTGTTGGGGGCTCTGGGAATCCCTTCTCTTAGGAATGCAGTGGAGAGGACTGGG
This sequence comes from Sphyrna mokarran, assembly GCA_024679065.1. NCBI lineage: Eukaryota > Metazoa > Chordata > Chondrichthyes > Carcharhiniformes > Carcharhinidae > Sphyrna > Sphyrna mokarran. Next base: position 6,169,274 of record JAGIQG010000034.1, read on the forward strand.
ACTATCTCCAATCTGATAGATTTTGGAGGAGGTTTTGTGGGGGGGGGGGCGATGGTAGGAAAGGCCTGAGTGGGATTTGATTTGACTTCTTATTGTCATATGTCTTAGTATACAGTGGAAAGTATTGTTTCTTGCGCACTGTACCGACAAAGCATACCGTTCATAGAGAAGGAAAAGAGAGAGTGCAGAATGTAGTGTAACATCATAACTAGGGGTGTAGAGAAAGATCAACTTCAATGCGAGGTAGGTCCATTCAAAAGTCTGATGGCGGCAGGGAAGAAGCTGATATGTGACCTCAGACTTTTGTATCTTTTTCCCAATGGAAGAAGGTGGAAGAGAGAATGTCGGGGATGCACGTTTCCAAAACTCATGGCTAAGGACAGAGCCTTGTAGGGCACTGGTGCTGAGGATGATCAGCGAGTAGTTGTATCCCTACTGATTGCAGTCTGGGTTCGGAAGTTCAGGATGCAGTCATAGAGGAAGAAATTGAGCCAGGGAGCTTGGAGATGGGTTTCGTGGAAATAATGGTGTTGAAGGCTGATCTATAGTCAATAAATAGGAGTCTGACATAGGCAAATTTGTTATCTAAATGTTCCAGGGTTGAGTGCAGGACCAGGGAGATGGTGTCTGATGTAGACCTGTTTCAGCATTAGATGAACTGTAGTGGATCCAGTCAGTCTGGGAGGCTGGAATTGATTCATGCTAGTCTTTCAAAGCACTTCCTAATGATGGATGTCACCGGATGATAGTCGTTAAGGCACATTGCCTGATTTTTCTTTGGTACCAGGTTGAAGGTCATCTTCTTGAAGCAGATAGGGACTTCAGATTGTTGTAAAGAGAGGTTGAAGATATCTGTGATACCCTGCCAACTGGTCTGTGCAGGATCTGAGTGCTTGCCTAAATCCCACATCCAGGTCAGTCGCTTTCCATGCGTTGATCTTTGAGAAGGCTGCTCTGACATTTGCAATGGTGACCCCAGATACAGGTTCATCCGAGGGTCCTGGGATGGAGGGCGTGCTCTCGCTGACCTCTTACTCAAAATGGGCTAGGAATACTGTGGCTAGTAACTCACCTCCTGACTCCCCAAAGCCTATCCACCATCTACAAGGCGCAAATCAGGAGTGTGATGGACTACTCTTCACTTTCCTGGATAGGTGCAGCTCCAACAACACTCAAGAAGCTTGACCCCATCCAGGACAAAGCAGCCCGCTTGATTAGCATCAACAACTACAAACATTCACTGCCTCCACTACCGACACTCAGTAGCAGCAGTGTGTACCAACTACATGATGCACTGCAGCAATTCACCAAAGATCCTTAGACAGCATCTTTCAAACCAATGACCACTTCCCCATTTAGAAGGACATTTGGGTGGCACGATAGCACAGTGGTTAGCACTGCTGCTTCACAACTCCAGGGACTTGGGCTCAATTCCCAGCTTGAGTCACTGTTTGTGTGGAGTTTGCACATTTCTTCTTGTGTCTACATGGGGGTACTCCGGTTTCCTCCCACAGTCCAAAGATGTGTGGGTTAGGTTGTTTGGCCATGATAAAAATTGCCCCTGGTGTAATGAGATGTGTAGGTTAGAAGGATTAGTGGGTAAATATATAGGGATATGGGAGTAGGGCCTGGGTGTGGTTGTGGTCAGTACAGACTCGATGGGCTGAATGGCCTCTTTCTGCACTGTAGAGTTTCTATGATTTCTCTGGCAAGGGCAGCAGGTATATGGGAACATCACCAGCTACAAGTTCCCCTCCATTCACCAGCCTGACTTGGAAATGTATTGCTGTTCCTTCGCAGTTGCTAGGTCAAAACCCTGGAATTCCCTCCCTAATGGCATTGTGGGTCAACCCACAGCACATATTCTGCAGTGATTCAAGAAGGCAGCTCACGACCACCTCCTCAAGGATAACTAGGGGTGGACAATGTATGCTGGCCTAGCCAGCAATGCCCATTGCCTCACAAATGAATAAAAAAGTAGTGTTGTATGGAGTTTGATTTGATTTATTATTGTCATGTATTGGTGTACAGTGAAAAGTATTGTTTCTCCATACTGTACAGACAAAGCGTACCGTTCATAGAAGAGATAGGGGAGAACGAAAGGAGAGGATGCAGAATGCAGTGTCACAGTCATAGCTAGACTGTAGCGAAAGATTAGCTTAATATAAAGTAGGTCCTTTTAAACACCTGATGGCAGCAGGGAAGAAGCTGTTCTTGAGTCGGTTGATATGTGACCTCAGACTTTTGTATCTTTTTCCTGACGGAAGAAGAACGTCCAGGGTGGGTGTTTCCAAAGCTTATGGCTAAGCAGACCAACGGGGGAATGTAGGGGAGACGACATAGTTTTGTAAAGTGTCTCACGAACTTGATCAAGTTTATCGGGGGAGTGATAAAGATGATTGATAAGGGTGGAGCAGTGTATGTTGTCTACTTGGATTCAGTAAGGCCTTTGACAAGGTAGACTGGTGCAAAAGGTGAAGTTGCATGGGATCAGAGGTGAGCTGACAAGGTGGATACAAAACTATCTCAGTCAAAGAAGACAGAGGGTAGCAGTGGAAGGGTGTGTTTCTGAATGGAGGGCTGTGACAAGTGGTGTGCCTCAGGGATCAGTGCTGGGATCTTTGCTGTTCGTGATATATATAAATGATTTGGAGGAAAATGTAACTGGATTGATTAATAAATTTGCGGACGACACAAATGTTGGTGGATTTGCGAATAGCGATGAGGACCATCAGAAAATACAGCAGGATATAGATCAGTTGGAGACTTGGGCGGAGAGATGGCAATAGGAGTTTAATCTGTACAAATGTGAGGTAATGCATTTTGGAAGGTCTAATACAGATAGGAAATATACAGCAAATGACTGAACCCTTAAAATATTGATAGGCAAAGGGATCTGGGTGTATAAGTACACAGGTCATTGAAAGTGGCCATGCAGGTGGAGAAGGTAGTCAAGAAGGCATATGGCATGCTTGCCTTCATCAGCTGGGGTATTAAGTTTAAAAATTGGCAAGACATGTTGCAGCTTTATAGAACCTTAGTTAGGCTGCAATTGGGATATAATGTTCAATTCTAATCACCACAGTACCAGAAGGATGTGGAGGCTTGAGGGGGTACAGAAAAGAATTACTAGGATGTTGCCTAGTATAGAGGGCATTACGTAAGAGGAGAGGTTGGAGAAACCTCACTGGAGCAATGGAGGTTGAAGGGAGACCTGATAGAAGCCTACAAGATTATGAGAGGCATGGACAAAGTGGATAGTCAGAAGTTTTTTTCCATGATGGAAGAGTCAATTGCTAGGGGACATAGGTTTAAGGTGCGAGAGGTAAGGTTTAAAGGAGATGTACAAGGCAGATTTTTTACACAGAGAGTAGTGGGTGTCTGGAGCTCCTTGCCGGGGAGGTGTGGATACGAGAGTGAGTTTTAAGGAGCATCTTGACAAGTACATGAATAGGATGGGAATAGAGGGATATGATCCCTGGAAGGGTAGGGGGTTTTAGTTAAGTCGGGCAGCATGGTCGGTGCAGACTTGAAGAGCCAAAGGTCCTGTCCCTGTGCTGTAATTTTCTTTGTTCTTCGTTCTTTGAGTGTAGATCATGTAAAAGACATGCTGTTCTACAGCTTGGAGGGAATGTAGCACAGTTTCAGCAGATTAGAGCTACATTATGAGAACTAGTTGATTCATATTTCCTTGAATAAAGGATTGCTGATGTTCAAATGGAAGGGCAGATGAAGGGAAGTTATTTTCTCCCTGGTGTGGGGGCTGTGCAGCTGAAGGGGAGACATGAGAACCAGACTGTGGAGGGTCAAATCAGGAAGCAGATTCTTCACACAAAATGCTCCCCAGCTGGATCAAAGCTAGGCCCAAAGGGTGAAAGGTCAGTGATGAAGAAAAGCGGAGGCCATTGAGGGAACCTCAAAGGAGCTGAAACTGGTACAAGACAGAACGTGATGTAGAGATGCCAGCGTTGGACTGGGGTAAACTCAATAAGAGTCTGGCAACATCAGTTTTAAATCCAACCGATTTATTTGATGGTAAATCTGCAAGCTTTTGACTTTCGTCTTCGTTAGGCAAATGCATTTGCCTGACAAAGACAAAAGTCGAAAGCTTGCAGATTTACCATCAAGTAAATTGGTTGGATTTAAAATGGGTGTTGCTAGACTCTAACCAAGACAGAACACTCAGTCAATGAGGAACAGAAGGATAGGAAGACACTGATGGTAACTCAAGTTCACAGCTTGGCTCCACTGGAGTGGAAGGGATTGAATGAACAGGCTGGAGATGGGAGGTGGGGACTAGTTTAGTTGTACTTACTGCTGATGCTAGGATTAACTTGGGACTTGCTGGAGAACAGTTTTCTGCAGTCTCCAGCAGAGATCACTGAGACCTGAGACCTTTGGCACAAGAATGCCAGAGAAATATTGTGTACGCACTATCCTCTTTCATTTCCATGGCAACTCTCTCTTTAGTGAAGTTGTTGGTAGGAGGAGAGTTAGAAGTCTCGCAACACCAGGTTAAAGTCCAGCAAGTTTATTTGGTAGCACAAGCCACAAGCTTTCAGAGCGCTGCCCCTTCATCAGGTGAGTGGGAGTTCTGTTCACAAACAGGGCATATAAAGACACAAGCCACAAACTTTTGGAGCACTGCTCCTTCATCGGGTGAATGGGAGTTCTGTTCACAAACAGGGCATATAAAGACACAAGCCACAAACTTTCAGAGCACTGCTCCTTCATCAGATGAGTGGGAGTTCTGTTCACAAACAGGGCATATAAAGACACAAATTCAATTTACAAAATTATGGTTGGAATGCAAGCCTTTACAGGTAATCAAGTCTTAAAGGTACAGACAATGTGAGTCGAGAGAGGGTTAAGCACAGATTAAAGAGATGTGTGTTTACTCCAGCCAGGACGGTTAGTGAGATTTTGGCAGCCCAGGCAAGTCGTGAGTGTTATAGATAGTGTGGTATGAACCCAAGATTCTGGTTGAGGCCACCCTCAAACTTGGTTCATGTCACACTATCTATAACCCCTACGACTTGCCTGGGCTTGCAAAATCTCACTAACTGTCCTGGCTGGAGTCAACACACATCTCTTTAACCTGTGCTTAACCCTCTCTCTGCTCACGTTGTCTGTACCTTTAAGACTTGATTACCTGTAAAGACTCGCATTCCAACCATTATTTTGTAAATTGAGTTTGTGTCTTTATATGCCCTGTTTGTGAACAGAACTCCCACTCATCTGATGAAGGAGCAGTGCTCCGAAAGTTTGTGGCTTGTGCTACCAAATAAACCTTTTGGACTTTAACTTGGTGTTGTGAGACTTTGTATTGTGCTTACCCCAGTCCAACGCCGGCATCACCACATCATGGTAGGAAGAGAACCATGGAAGTGAGATGGGGAATGGGTTTTGAGGGTTGCAAGGGGACGAAGTGAGAAGGAGGTGAAAGGGGACTAATGAGGGGAAGGTTGAGGGTCATTTAAGGAGGGCAGCCGTGCACTGTGTCACCCAATGGAAAAGCCTCATAGACTGAGGGGGTTGGTCAGGGAGGGGGAGCAGAGATGGAAAGAGAAGGGCAGGGGGGTGTGAATGTAATGGGGATGGAGGTAGGGAACACCAAGGGGAGGGGGAGAAATGAGGAGGAAAATTGAGGTGGAGGGGAAGATGAAGGAGTGGAGGAGAAAGGGGAGTGAGATAGAAGGTGAAGGGAGGGAGGGGATGAAAGAAAAGAGAAGGGAGGGAGACAGAGGGAAGGGAAAAAGGGGATTGAGGGGAGGAAGGGAAAGGGGAGGGAGAGACAGGAGAGAGACGAGATTGAGAGGAAAGTTTTCCCTCTGTAAGTAATTGTTGTCTCGGCTCTGTTCTGGTAGGTTCCACTTAATGACTACTTCCTCTCAAAGAAGACATGACCAGTGTGAATTGGAACATGAGTCAGACTCTCTTGCTTTCTCTGGAACTTTCCATTTGACAAGAGCTGCAACTCAAAAATGTCTTCATCTGCCTGTCCCGAATAATGCCTTTGCAGGGGTACTGAAACGAACCCCCCCACACACCATCAATCACACCCCCTCCCCACCACCTCCCCCCACTACCCCCACCCCCAGCTCCCACCTCCCCCCTCACCGACCCCCACCTCCCACCCCCAGCATTCCCAACAACTCCTGCACCTCCCGCACTCTGCCTCCCTGTCTAAATAGCTGTACGCTGCGTGAGGCCTAGCAGTTGGCATGGCAACCTTTTCCCCACTCTCGCTGCCCCACACACACTGACTGATGGGAACAGCTGGACCTAAGGAGGGAGAATTCCTTGTTGCTGAGCACTGGGATCAGAGACGGGACCACGGTCACTTTGCCCGAAACGCAAGCTTGACAGTGCGGTGTTGAAGGAGTGCTGCCCTGTCAGAGGTACCGTCTTTCAGATGGGATATTGAACCCTGGGCCTCCCTCAAGTAGAAATGGAAGATGCCATGGCTACTGTTTTGAAGAAGAGTTTCTCCTCCTGTATCATATTGGCCAATATTTATCCCACGGGGCAGCACGGTGGCACAGTAGTTAGCACTGCTGCCTCACAGTGCCAGGGACCCGGGTTCAATTCTGGCCTTGGTCATTGTCTGTGTGGAATTTGCACGTTCTCCCCGTGTCTGCATGGATTTCCCGCAGATACTCCGGTTTTCTCCCACAGTCCAAAGATGTGCGGGTTACGTGGATTGGCCATGTTAAATTGACCCTAGTGCCAGGGGAATTAGCAGGGCAAATGCATGGGGTTACGCGAATAGGGCCTGGTTGGTACAGACTCGGATGGGCCAAATGGCCTCTTTCTGTACTATGGGGATACCATGGAATTACAGTGCAGAAGGATGCCATTCAACCCATTGTGATTATACTATCTTTCTGAAAGAGCAGTCTTTCCCCTGCCTTATCCTCTGGAACCTTTCACATTCTTTCTGTTCAGATAGCTGTTCAATTCCCTTTCGAGTATCTCGATCAAACCTGACTCCAGCATCCTCTTGGGAAGTTCGTTCTAGACTCCATCCGCCTGCTCGGTAAAAAAAAATCACATCACTTCTACTCCATTCCCCGTTACTCTGAATCTGTGCCCTCCTGTCCTTATGACCTCTTGAGAGGGACCAGCTTTTCACCACCTCAAGCAACATCATTCAAACCATCCACTGAACCGTTTTTATTTTCGATTTGTGTGGCAGCTTGCTGGATGTAAGCTGTGTTTTCTGCATTGCAGCAGTGATTAACTTCCAGGGTTTGCTTCGGCACAATGGTGGCATGGTAGCACAGTGGTTAGCACTGCTGCTTCACAGCTCCAGGGTCCTGCATTTGATTACCAGTTTGGATCACTGTCTGTGTGGAATTTGCACATTCTCCTCATGTCTGTGTGGGTTTCCTCTGTGTGTACCACTTTCCTTCCACAGTCCAAAGCTGTGCAGGTTAGGTAGATTGGCCACACTAAGAAATTGCCCCTTAGTGTCCAGGGATGTGTCAGTTGGTGAGATTAGTGGGTATAATACGTAGGAAAGGGTGGGATTGTGTTTGGTGCAGACTCAATGGGCCAAAGGGTCTCTTTCTGCACTGAAAGGTTCTATGATTCTATGATGGTTAACGTTACTGGATCAGAGCACTAGGGACCTGAGTTCGAAGTTTATTTATTAGTGTCACAAGTAGGCTTACATTACCACTGCAATGAAGTTACTGTGAAAATCCTCTAGTCGCCATACTCCAGCGCCTGTTTGGCTACACTGAGGGAGAATTTAGCGCCTAATCAGCACGTCTTTTGGATTGTGGAAGAAAACCGGAGCACCTGGAGAAAACCCACACGGACACAGGGCAAAATGTGCAAACTCCGTCCCAACAGTGACCCAAGCCGGGAATCAAACCCGGCACCCTGACACCGTGAGGCAGCAGTGCTGCGACACTGTCTGTGCAGAGTCTGCACATTCTCCCCATGTCTGTGTGGGTTTCCTCCGGGTGCTCCAGTTTCCTCCCCCAGTCCTAAGATGTGTGGCTTAGGTGGATTGGTCATGCTAAATTGCCCCTTAGTGTCAGGAAGATAAGCAGGCAAATATATGTTTATGGGGATAGAGCCTGGGTGGGATTATTGCCAGTGCAGGCTCGATGGGTTGAGATTTTATGAAAATGTTTTTCGACGGCTGTGAAGAGCTTGGGGATGACTTGAAGGGGAAACAGGGGTGGCTAGTCTTTTGTTTGCCTGTAGAAGTGAACTCCAGAGCCTCATAGATTTGTTGACTCTGGTATTCCTGTGCTGTGTGAGTCAGTACATTCTTATTTTACAGCTCAGTGGGAATGTTGTCCTCTTATGTCAAGATGCTCACTCCTCCTCACTGTTCAAAAGCTGTGGCAGCCAAGGGGTTAAACTTCTCCTTTCTGCAGAAGCTGTTTGCTCCCCAGCGTCGTGCGGCGGGGATGGGGGGTGATTGGGGAAGAGGAGGTCAAAGAGTTCATTTGGATAAGGAACACAGGCTGACGCCTGGAGCCATCTGACAATGCAGCTATGAGGAAACCACGCAGGAAATGAAGTCAGCATCCTTTCAGTACGAGTTCTTTTGTACCCGTTTATCATGTGAACGATTGTTAACGGTGGGGAGGGGACAGACGTGCTCCAACAAGAGGGCTGAGCCATAGAGACACGTGACTGTTCCAGAATGAGTGGATAAAAGGGTTTGCCCGCCAGCGCTACCAGCACTGGATTCAGCGAGCAGCCGGGGAGCAGCCAGAGAACCAGAGGCAGAGATGGAGAACGGACTGGATACCCTGACAGGAAATGTTACAGACACGGACAGGTAGGGTGACAACGGCTGGGCAGGATGCTGAAACCTGCACTGCAAACCTGACTGAGTCTGTTTCTGAGCCCGGAGTGAGTCCCAGACTCTGAACCCAGAGTGAGTCCCAGACTCTGAACCCCGAGTGAATCCCAGACTCTGTACCTGGAGTGAGTCCCAGGGTCTGAACCCGGAGTGAATCCCAGATTCTGAACCCGGAGTGAGTCCCAGACTCTGAACCCAGAGTGAGTCCCAGACTGTGAACCCGGAGTGAGTCCCACACTGTGAACCCGGAGTGAGTCCCAGACTGTGAACCCGGAGTGAGTCCCACACTGTGAACCCGGAGTGAGTCCCAGACTGTGAACCCGGAGTGAGTCCCACACTGTGAACCCGGAGTGAGTCCCAGACTGTGAACCCGGAGTGAGTCCCAGACTGTGAACCCGGAGTGAGTCCCAGACTCTGAACCCGGAGTGAGTCCCAGACTCTGAACCCGGAGTGAGTCCCAGACTCTGAACCCGGAGTGAGTCCCAGACTGTGAACCCGGAGTGAGTCCCAGACTCTGAACCCGGAGTGAGTCCCAGACTCTGAACCCGGAGTGAGTCCCAGACTCTGAACCCGGAGTGAGTCCCAGACTGTGAACCCGGAGTGAGTCCCAGACTCTGAACCCGGAGTGAGTCCCAGACAAGTATATTTGACTTGGATTGAGTTTATTCATTAGTCATAAATGTGCTTACATTCACACGCAATGAAGTCCAGACTCTGAACCTAGAGTGTGTCCCAGTCTCTGAACCCAGGGGCAGCACAAGGTTAGCACTGCTGCCTCACAGGAACCAAGGTTCGATTCCCGGTTCGGGTCACGGTCTGTATGGAGTCTGCATGTTCTCCCTGTGTCTGCATGGGGTTCCTCCGAGTGCTCCGGTTTCCTCCCATGGTTCAAGAGATGTACTGGTTAGGTTGATGGACCATGCTAAATTCTCCCTCAGTGTAACCCAATAGGCGCCTACGGGAGTTTTCAGTAACTTAATTGCAGTGTGAATGTGAGCCTACTACTAAATAAACTTTAAAACAGAGTGAGTCACAGACTCTGAGAGTGGGATTCTATGGCCTTGCTCAACCGAGGCTGGAAAGTCCCTCCGGAGATCAACAGACATTTCCGTGGTCCCCAATCATCCTTTGGTGAGGAGGTAGAATCCGGTATGATCCCTGAGTGAATCTCAGGCTCGAAACCCGGAGTGAACTGGTGGCATATTGTAAACACTGCTATCTGCTGGGTTAACCAACATGTAAAGGTGACAAAGGGATTAAACATTGACAGATTGCAAGCTCAGTAGACTGCTCACCAGGAAGTGGAGGTGGGTGGAAGGTACGGGCTACATTACCATGGCAACCCCCTTTTCCTGCATGATATCCTGGACAGTGACTCACTGACATTTGAGCAGAATATCCTGGGGAATGGGTTTCAGACTCTAAAGCTATCACAGAATCCCTACCGTGCCGGAGGAGGCCATTTGGCCCATCGAGCCTGATAGCACCCAGATCCTGTCCCCATAACTCCACATTGTCCCCCTGGCACTAAGGGGCAATTTAGCACTGCCAATCCGCCTAACCTGCACACACCTTTGGAATGTGGGAGGGAATCGGAGCACCCGGAGGGAGCCCACACAGACACGGGGAGAACGTGCAGCCTCCACACAAACAGTATTCCGATGCCAGAATCGAACCCGGGTCCCTGGCGCCTGTGTTGCTGAAATGAGTGAGGTTACCCAATTAGAACGATGATCCCACCTCAACCGCCCCATATCTATTTGACACCTCAACTTCTCCATTCGGTCCACCTTGTTGACCAACAAGGGGCATGCATGCGGCATGTCGTGCGAGAGCTGCTCTTGGAGGTTGCTTCAGGAGTTGCCTAGTGCTTCATGTCGTCAGTGTATGCTTAAACTGGACCATCTAATGGGCAACATGACAGCTCAGAGATTATCGCTGTTGCTGTGCAGACACATGGATTTGGGCCTGTGTCTGCGGGAGTTTGCGCGTTCTCCCCGTGGTTGCGTGGGTTTCCTCCGGGTGCTCCGGTTTCCTCCCACATCCCAAAAATGTGCTCTTAGGCTGATTGGGTAACAAATTGTCCCTATGTTGGTCCCTATATGGGAATCTTCAACAATAGGCATAGCCTAAAGACAAGGATATGTCATTAGGACGTTAGGACGGCGGCGCGGGCTTGTTGGGCCGAAGGGCCTGTTTCCCATGCTGTGTTGCTCTTTGTTCTTTGTTCTCATCTACATTCCCAGGGGTCGCTTCCAAGAACTCCTTAACTAACCCCAACCCAGCACAGTGCCACACCATAACCAACAGTGTGATCCTATGAGGTTCCTGTGATTTTCCCCCCCCATCCGATCTCCATGAGGTCCCTTCTGAGATTTCCTGCCCCAGTCTCACGTTGCAGGAGGGGGGGGGAATGGCAGCATGACTCCCCACGGCGTACACTTTGCCCATGAGTGTTTCTGGGTTAGGGATCAATTGGCTTCCACAGTTGGGAGTTAGGTGGTTGGAGATGGAGGTAGGTTGCCTCTCTGGGTTGCCAGCTATAGAGGGTGTGGAGAGGGTAGAATGCAAGGAGGAGAATGAGTGGGTCTGATTGGACTCAGCGGCATTGCACACTACAGATGAATAAGGTGCTGAAATTCAACATGCGGTCAAATCTATAAATAATGACCTCAGGGGTGGAAGCAACATGGTTGTGGAACTCAACACAGGATCTGCAGTGACTAATTACAAGGCAATTTTCCCAGTGACCTGGGTGCATCCTCTGACCTCCGTGTAGATGTGACGGCCTCCACAACTGAATATCCTGGCAACACTTACTATTTACATTGACATTTGGACAACTGGACTGTTGATGCCTTTGTGAGAGTGCGGAGAGAGGGAGGGGGGGGATTCTGATGACAGCTCCCTTTGTCTTTTGGAGTTGTTTTGAGGGGGTGGGTCTGTGTGTGCGACAGGGACCCCCACCTGAGACTGGGGTCTGACTGAGCTGAACCCTAACCTTGCCCTTTGACCTGTTTCTCCCCAGCATGCCAGTTGACCTATCAGAAGCCTTGAAGCTGGCCACACAGGAGTCACATGAGCTGGCCGAAAATTCAGAGTTCATGAGAAACTTCCAGAAGGGTCAGGTGACCCGGGATCAGTTCGAGGTAAGGGTTTCAATCACTGGAAAAGTCCAAGTTTGAGCCTCAGGGAGCTGGAGGTCAAATCTACTGTGTCTCCTTCTCCTGTAAGTTAAAATAAGAATTCTTTATAGCATAGAGGGAAGTCATTTGCCCAATCATCCCTGTGATTACTAATTTGCCCCCTCCCCCTGCATGAGCTGCAAATACCCCCTCCCCTTCAGTATCCAAAGTTATAATTGAATCAACTTCCATCCTTCAGCCCCTTGCCCCTCGCAAACTAGCTCACAGTTTGGCGATGGTCGAGTGGTATTATCGCTAGACTATTTACAGAAACTCAGCTAATGTTCTGGGGACCCAGGTTCGAATCCCACCATGGCAGGTGGTGGAATTTGAATTCAATAAAAAGTATCCTGAGTTAAGAATTTAATGATGACCATGAAAGCATTGTCGATTGTCGGAAAAAAAACCCATCTGGTTCACTAATGTTCTTCAGGGAAGGAAATCCTTATCCGGTCTGGCCTACACGTCACTCCAGAGCCACAGCGATGCAGTTGGCCTATTCACCTAACCTGCACATCTTTGGAAATGGGAGGAAACCAGTGCATCTGGAGGAAACCCATGCAGACATGGGAGGAATGTGCAAACTCCACATAGTTACCCTGGATTGAACCCAGGTCCCTGGCACTGTGGGGCAACAGTGCTATCCACTGAGCCACCGTGCCTGTTCCTCGTTCGTATGTTCCAGTGTTGCCCTTCCTCATTGCCCTGACCCTGTATCACTCTGGTTGTCTTTTTCTGTAAACTTTCCCTTACTGCAATATCCCTTGTGTATTTTGGCCACCACTGCTGGAGGCATCATTCGAAGTCAAATCATACCAATTTAAAGTGGATGCCCCACAGTGTAAAATTACAAGCCCGTGCGCCTAAATGGGGCGGGGGGGCGTTTAAGGAATCCCCTCCCGCAATCCATTCCTAGCTCCCTGCCTTCATGAACTGTGCCCACAAAATCAGTCAATAACAAAGAAATCCTTCTTCATGAGGAACAGTAAAGGGAAACTTGCATTTCTATAGCGCCTTTCACCACCTCCCGCATCACAAAGGGCTTTACAGACAATGAAATGCCTTCTAAGTGTGATCACTGTTTGTGCACAGCAAGATCCCACAAACAGCAAGGAGATTCTGACTGGATTATCTGCTTTTAGGTGGTTGGCTGAGGGATCATTATTGACCCCACGATAGTGAGAGAGCTTCTCGGCAGAGTGGCTGTGAGATCTCTTCACCTGAGGCAACTTCGATTTAATATCTGGACAATGGCACCGGCAACAGAGCCCTCTGACAGTGCGGCACTCCCTCAGTACTGACCCTCTGACAGTGCTGCACTCCCTCAGTACTGACCCTCTGACAGTGCGGCACTCCCTCAGTACTGACCCTCTGACAGTGCGGCACTCCCTCAGCACTGACCCTCTGACAGTGCGGCACTCCCTCAGTACTGACCCTCTGACAGTGCTACACTCCCTCAGTACTGACCCTCTGACAGTGCGGCACTCCCTCAGTACTGACCCTCTGACTAGTGCTGCTTCTCATACTGACCCTCTCTCAGTGCTGCACTCCCTCAATACTGACCCTCCTCAGAGTGCGGCACTCCCTCAGTACTGACACTCTGACAGTGCTGCACTCCCTCAGTCTGACCCTCTGACAGTGCTGCATTCCTCCTCAATACTGACCCCTCTCAGTGGCTCACTCCCTCATACTGACCCTCTGACAGTGCGGCACTCCCTCAGTACTGACCCTCTGACAGTGCGGCACTCCCTCAGTACTGACCCTCTGACAGTGCTGCATTCCCTCAATACTGACCCTCTCTCAGTGCTGCACTCCCTCAATACTGACCCTCTGACAGTGCGGCACTCCCTCAGTACTGACCCTCTGACAGTGCTGCACTCCCTCAGTACTGACCCTCTGACAGTGCTGCATTCCCTCAATACTGACCCTCTCTCAGTGCTGCACTCCCTCAGTACTGACCCTCTGACAGTGCCGCACTCCCTCAGTGCTGACCCTCTGACAGTGCGGCACTCCCTCAGTGCTGACCCTCTGACAGTGCGGCACTCCCTCAGTGCTAACCCTCTGACAGTGCGGCACTCCCTCAGCACTGACCCTCTGACAGTGCGGCACTCCCTCAGCACTGACCCTCTGACAGTGCGGCACTCCCTCAGCACTATTGAAAGAGCAGACAAAATTTGCCATCAGCGCCTTCACACTCAGTGCCCTTTTCCTCAGAATCCTTCCTCAATGCCCACACTACTTTGGCGCTCTCGCGGTGAGCTGAACTACACCCTGTTCACGATCCTCTTCCCTTCCCTTCCCCCTGCAGTTGTTGCTGGACTCTCTTTACTTCATCTACACGGCCTTGGAAGAGGAGATCGAGAGGAACAAGGACCACCCGGCCTTCGCCCCTCTCTACTTCCCTGCAGAGCTCCACCGGAAAGAGGCCTTGGAGCAGGATCTGGAATACTTCCACGGGCCTGGCTGGAGGAGCCGCATCGAGTGTCCCACGGCCACAGAGAAATACGTGTCGCGGATCCAGGAGGTGGGCCAAAAGACACCCGAGCTTCTGGTGGCCCACACCTACATCAGGTACATGGGGGACCTGTCGGGGGGGCAGGTGCTGAAGAAAGTGGCCCAGAAAGCATTGCAGCTGCCCAGCACGGGCGAAGGGGTGGCATTCTTCACCTTTGACCGGGTCACCAACGCCACCAAGTTCAAGCAGCTGTACCGCTCGCGAATGAACACGCTGGAAATCAGTCAAGAGACAAAGCAAAAGATCCTGGATGAGGCAAACCAGGCCTTTCAACTCAATGTGGGGGTAAGAGAAAGATATTCAATTTTGTGTTAATTATCTCACAAGGTTTTGTTTCTGACCTTGGTACAGTTTACAGTTTGGCCTTCATCTTGAAGTCCACTCAGCCTTTGTTGCTAAGGCAGATTCAGCCTCGATCCTTAGGCCTATCCAGCCTTGGCCTACATTTCTTCCTTTGTGTTGGGCCCAGCCTCAAACTGCTTTCTATCTTATTTCCAATGCAGGTCTTTGCAGAGCTGCAGCAGCCAAAAGCTCAGGACTCCAAGCAAGGTTCCAGGTAAGAACATCATGGTGCCAAGTAGGATTTGAATTCCGTCCCTGCCATGGGCAGAACTCTGTACCACATTCATGGCTGGAGCATTCTTTACCCAGTTCATTAATGTGGCTCAGCCTGATCAGCCTTCCTTCCCTAGAAAAATAGGGAGATACAAGCAGTAACCCTATTTTTCTAGGGAAGGAAGGCTGATCAGGCTGAGCCACATTAATGAACTGGGTAAAGAATGCCCCAATGAACCACACAGGGGGTTATAGAAAGGTTACCACCTGAGCTGCTCGGTATCTGACCAGGATGCTGTATTCCACCACTGTGCATCCGGTGAGAGGCAGTGCCTTTGAGAAAGGAGCAGACAGTCAGAACAAGGGCTTTGACCCCATTGAATGTTCCCAATGACTGTCCGAGACAACAAAACCCATTTGGCAGCACGGTAGCACAATGGTTAACGCTGCTGCTTCACAGCTCCAGGGACCTGAGTTCGATTCCCGGCTTGGGTCACTGTCTGTGTGGAGTTTGCACATTCTCTTTGTGTCTGCGTGGGTCTCCTCCAGGTGCTGCAGTTTCCTCCCACAGTCCAAAGATGTGTGGGTTAGGTTGATTGGCCATGCTGAAATTGCCCTTTAGTGTCCTGAGATTTGTAGGTGAGAGGGATTAACGGGTAAATATGTAGGGATATGGGGGTAGGGCCTGGGTGGGATTGAGGTTAGTGCAGACTCGATGGGCCGAAGAGCCTGTTTCTGCACTGTAGGGATTCTATGATTCTATGAAATCCACAGGACAGGAAATAGATATGAGCAAAGAAGAAAGGTGGAGGGAGAGGGGCAGATATCTCCCCAACACTGGATCCAAATCTAGCTGGTGTTGTGAGATTTCTTACCATGTCTACCCCAGTCCAAGGCCACTATCTCCACATCCAAATCCAACACCAGGAGGAGCAGCCTGAGGATTAGGGTAAAGGTCAGGATTAGTCTTAAAGTTAATCTTAAGATTAGAGTCCGGATTACTTTTAGCATTAAGGTTAGAATAGGGAGTACAGGGTTGTGGAGGTGGGGTTACAGGGTGTGTGGGGGTGGGGATACAGGGTGGTGGGTGTGGGGGTACGGGGTGGTGGGGGTGGGGAGGTACAGGGTGGTAAAAGGTGGGATTACAGGGTGGTGGGTGTAGGGGTACATGGTGGAGAAGGTGGGATTACAGGGTGGTGGGAGGAGAGGCGTTCTGTTTGAATGAGGGACCCAACCTGGGGCGGCAGCTCACTTGGACCAATCTAACCCCGCCCTTTGACCTCTTTGTCACAGCCTGCCAGCTGACCTATCAGAAGCCCTGAAACTGGCCACAAAGGATGCGCATGAACTGGCCGAAAACTCAGAGTTCATGAGAAACTTCCAGAAGGGTCAGGTGTCCCGAGATCAGTTTAAGGTAAAGGACAGATATTGGTTCTGTAAACGCTGCACTCTCTTCCCTCCCTCACAGTTTTACTCATGACCTCGATTCACCAATCCCACCCTCCCTCAATCTTTCACTCTTGTCCCTCCTCCTCCATCTTCACTCTTACCCGTCCTCTCCCCCTCAGCATCCACTCCCTTTTCACTAAGCAATGGTTCTAGACTAGGGAGGTGTACAGGACGGCACGCAGATCATTCGAGACCTCACCAGAATCAAACATCAGCGAGTGTCACTAGCAGGCCTTGTAGCCACCTTGAGCCTGTCTGTAGGCCCATAGGCCCGAGGCCAGGAGTAGGATTCACAGCTGCTCTCACTGCTTCCTTGCCCGGGGAAGCTGGGTAAATTGTAACTGTATCCTAGGCTGAGAACTCAGACAAAAGGATCTGTCCACAATTGGAAACCTAGCACCAGACTTGGGAGGGACGGGTCCACCCAGTTGGAAATGTTCCTCTGGTACCACTATAGAACCACCACGTCTGACAGCATGGCACTGCCTGTGTACTGTCTCTCTGATAGTGCGGCACTCCCTCAGTACTGACCCTCTGACAGTGCGGCACTCCCTCAGCACTGACCCTCTGACAGTGCGGCACTCCCTCAGCACTGCCCCTCTGACAGGGCGGCACTCCCTCAGCACTGACCCTCTGACAGGGCGGCACTCCCTCAGCACTGACCCTCTGACAGTGCGGCACTCCCTCAGCACTGACCCTCTGACAGTGCGGCACTCCCTCAGCACTGACCCTCTGACAGTGCGGCACTCCCTCAGCACTGACCCTCTGACAAAGCGGCACTCCTCAGCACTGACCCTCTGACAGTGCGGAACTCCCTCAGCACTGACCCTCTGACAGTGCGGCACTCCCTCAGCACTGACCCTCTGACAGTGCGGCACTCCCTCAGCACTGAACCTCTGACAGTGCGGCACTCCCTCAGCACTGACCCTCTGACAGTGCGGCACTCCCTCAGCACTGACCCTCTGACAGTGCGGCACTCCCTCAGCACTGACCCTCTGACAGTGCGGCAGTCCCTCAGCACTGACCCTCTGACAGTGCGGCACTCCCTCAGCACTGACCCTCTGACAGTGCGGCACTCCCTCAGCACTGACCCTCTGACAGTGCTGCACTCCCTCAGTATTGTTTTTGCATCAGCTGGAATATGGTAACGGTTAACACTCAGTGCCCTTTTCCTCAGAATCCTTCCTCAATGCCCACACTACTTTGGCGCTCTCGCGGTGAGCTGAACTACACCCTGTTCACGATCCTCTTCCCTTCCCTTCCCCCTGCAGTTGTTGCTGGACTCTCTTTACTTCATCTACACGGCCTTGGAAGAGGAGATCGAGAGGAACAAGGACCACCCGGCCTTCGCCCCTCTCTACTTCCCTGCAGAGCTCCACCGGAAAGAGGCCTTGGAGCAGGATCTGGAATACTTCCACGGGCCTGGCTGGAGGAGCCGCATCGAGTGTCCCACGGCCACAGAGAAATACGTGTCGCGGATCCAGGAGGTGGGCCAAAAGACACCCGAGCTTCTGGTGGCCCACACCTACATCAGGTACATGGGGGACCTGTCGGGGGGGCAGGTGCTGAAGAAAGTGGCCCAGAAAGCATTGCAGCTGCCCAGCACGGGCGAAGGGGTGGCATTCTTCACCTTTGACCGGGTCACCAACGCCACCAAGTTCAAGCAGCTGTACCGCTCGCGAATGAACACGCTGGAAATCAGTCAAGAGACAAAGCAAAAGATCCTGGATGAGGCAAACCAGGCCTTTCAACTCAATGTGGGGGTAAGAGAAAGATATTCAATTTTGTGTTAATTATCTCACAAGGTTTTGTTTCTGACCTTGGTACAGTTTACAGTTTGGCCTTCATCTTGAAGTCCACTCAGCCTTTGTTGCTAAGGCAGATTCGGCCTCGATCCTTAGGCCTATCCAGCCTTGGCCTACATTTCTTCCTTTGTGTTGGGCCCAGCCTCAAACTGCTTTCTATCTTATTTCCAATGCAGGTCTTTGCAGAGCTGCAGCAGCCAAAAGCTCAGGACTCCAAGCAAGGTTCCAGGTAAGAACATCATGGTGCCAAGTAGGATTTGAATTCCGTCCCTGCCATGGGCAGAACTCTGTACCACATTCATGGCTGGAGCATTCTTTACCCAGTTCATTAATGTGGCTCAGCCTGATCAGCCTTCCTTCCCTAGAAAAATAGGGAGATACAAGCAGGAACACACAGGGGGTTAGAGAGAGGTTACCACCTGAGCTGCTCGGTATCTGACCAGGATGTTGGATTCCACCACTGTGCATCCTGGTGAGAGGCAGTGCCTTTGAAAAAGGAGCAGACAGTCAGAACAAGGGCTTAGACCCCACTGAATGTTCCCAATGACTGTCCGAGACAACAAAACCCATTTGGCAGCACGGTAGCACAATGGTTGACGCTGCTGCTTCACAGCTCCAGGGACTGGATTCGATTCCCGGCTCGGGTCACTGTCTGTGTGGAGTTTGCACAATCTCCTCGTGTCTGCGTGGGTCTCCTCCGGGTGCTCCGGTTTCCTCCCACAATCCAAAGATGTGCGGGTTAGGTTGATTGGCCATGCTGAAATTGCCCTTTAGTGTCCTGAGATTTGTAGGTGAGAGGGATTAACGGGTAAATATGAAGGGATATGGGGGTAGGGCCTGGGTGGGATTGAGGTTGGTGCAGACTCGATGGGCCGAAGAGTCTCTTTCTGTACTGTAGGGTTTCTATGATTCTGTCCAGGAAATAGATATGAGCAAAGAAGAAAGGTGGAGGGAGAGGGGCAAATATCTCCCCAACACTGGCTCCAAATCCACCAGCTGTTGGATTTTAACCTGGTGTTGTGAGATTTCTTACTCTGTCTACCCCAGTTCAAGGCCGCTATCTCCATATCCAAATCCAACACCAGGAGGAGCAGTCTGAGGTTTAGGGTCAAGGTTAGGGTTAAAGTTAGTCTTAAGATTAGGGTCTGGATTAGTTTTAGGATTAAGGTTAGAATAGGGGTTACAGGGTGTTTGGGGTGGGGTTACAGGCTGGTGGGTGTGGGGTTATAGGGTGATGGAGGTGAGGGTACAGGGTTGTGGGTGTGGGGGTACGGGGTGGTGGGTGTAGGGGTACAGGATGGTGGGGATGGAGGGGTACAGGGTAGTGAAGGTGGGGAAACAGGGTGGTGGGGGTAGGGATATAGGGTGGTGGGGGGAGAGGTGTTCTGTTTGAATGAGGGACCCAACCTGGGGCGGCAGCTCACTTGGACCAATCTAACCCCGCCCTTTGACCTCTTTGTCACAGCCTGCCAGCTGACCTATCAGAAGCCCTGAAACTGGCCACAAAGGATGCGCATGAACTGGCCGAAAACTCAGAGTTCATGAGAAACTTCCAGAAGGGTCAGGTGTCCCGAGATCAGTTTAAGGTAAAGGACAGATATTGGTTCTGTAAACGCTGCACTCTCTTCCCTCCCTCACAGTTTTACTCATGACCTCGATTCACCAATCCCACCCTCCCTCAATCTTTCACTCTTGTCCCTCCTCCTCCATCTTCACTCTTACCCGTCCTCTCCCCCTCAGCATCCACTCCCTTTTCACTAAGCAATGGTTCTAGACTAGGGAGGTGTACAGGACGGCACGCAGATCATTCGAGACCTCACCAGAATCAAACATCAGCGAGTGTCACTAGCAGGCCTTGTAGCCACCTTGAGCCTGTCTGTAGGCCCATAGGCCCGAGGCCAGGAGTAGGATTCACAGCTGCTCTCACTGCTTCCTTGCCCGGGGAAGCTGGGTAAATTGTAACTGTATCCTAGGCTGAGAACTCAGACAAAAGGATCTGTCCACAATTGGAAACCTAGCACCAGACTTGGGAGGGACGGGTCCACCCAGTTGGAAATGTTCCACTATAGAACCACCACGTCTGACAGCATGGCACTGCCTGTGTACTGTCTCTCTGATAGTGCGGCACTCCCTCAGTACTGTCCCCCTGATAGTGTGGCACTCCCTCAGTACTGTCCCTCTGATAGTGTGGCACCCCCTCAGCACTGACCCTCTGATAGTGTGGCACTCCCTCAGTACTGTCCCTCTGATAGTGTGGCACTCCCTCAGCACTGACCCTCTGACAGTGCAGCACTCCCTCAGTAATATTCCTCTGACAGTGCGGCATTCCCTCAGTACTGACCCTCTGACAGTGCGGCACTCCCTCAGCACTGTCCCTCTGACAGTATGGCATTCCCTCAGCATTGTTTTTGCATCAGATGGAATATGGCCCTCAGCACTGTCACTTCAATGCCCACATTACTTTGGCGCTCTCGCGGTGAGCTGAGCTACACCCTGTTCACGATCCTCTTCCCTTCCCTCCCTCCTGCAGTTGTTGCTGGACTCTCTTTACTTCATCTACACGGCCTTGGAAGAGGAGATTGAGAGGAACAAGGACCACCCGGCTTTCGCCCCTCTCTACTTCCCCGTGGAGCTCCACCGGAAAAGGGCCTTGGAGCAGGATCTGGAATACTTCCACGGGCCAGGCTGGAGGAGCCGCATCGAGTGTCCCAGGGCCACAGAGAAATACGTGTCGCGGATCCAGGAGGTGGGCCAAAAGACACCCGAGCTTCTGGTGGCTCACACCTACATCAGGTACATGGGGGACCTGTCGGGGGGGCAGGTGCTGAAGAAAGTGGCCCAGAAAGCATTGCAGCTGCCCAGCACGGGCGAAGGGGTGGCATTCTTCACCTTTGACCGGGTCACCAACGCCACCAAGTTCAAGCAGCTGTACCGCTCGCGAATGAACACGCTGGAAATCAGTCAAGAGACAAAGCAAAAGATCCTGGATGAGGCAAACCAGACCTTTCAACTCAATGTGGGGGTAAGAGAAAGACTCATAATCAGTAACCATAGCGAGGACTGTATCTGTGACTTGATTTGGTTCATTATTGTCGCATGCATTTGTATACAGTGAAAAGTATTGTTTCTTGTGTGCTATACAAAGCATACCATTCATAGAGAAAGAAAGCAGAGGGTGCAGAATGTAGTGTTACAATCACAGCTAGAGTGTAGCGAAAGACCCAATTAACACAAAGTTTGCAGCAAGAAGGAAGAAGCTGTTCTTGATTGGTATGTGACCTCAGACTTCTATATCTTTTTCCCCGATGGAAGAAGGTGGAAGAGAGAATGTCCTGTAGAGAGGATGTAAGAGAATATGTGCTGTTCCCTTGTGTGAAGTTTTGACTCCATGTGCACCCTTGGATAGCGCAGCACTCCCTCGGCACTGACCCTCTGACAGCGCAGCACTCCCTAGCACTGATCCTCTGACAGTGCGGCGCTCCCTCAGCACTGATCCTCTGTCAGTGTGCGGCACTTCCTCATTACTGACCCTCTGACAGTGCGGCACTCCCTCGGCACTGACCCTCTGACAGCGCAGCACTCCCTAGCACTGATCCTCTGACAGTGCGGCGCTCCCTCAGCACTGATCCTCTGTCAGTGCGGCACTTCCTCATTACTGACCCTCTGACAGTGCGGCACTCCCTCGGCACTGACCCTCTGACAGTGCGGCACCCCCTCGGCACTGACCCTCTGACAGTGCGGCACCCCCTCAGCACTGACCCTCTGACAGTGCGGCACTCCCTCGGCACTGACCCTGTGACAGTGCGGCGCTCCCTCGGCACTGACCCTCTGACAGTGCGGAGCTCCCTCGGCACTGGCCTCTGACTGTGCGGCGCTCCCTCGGCACTGACCCTCTGACTGTGCGGCGCTCCCTCGGCACTGACCCTCTGACTGTGCGGCGCTCCCTCGGCACTGGCCCTCTGACTGTGCGGCGCTCCCTCAGCACCCAAACTGACAGGAATCCACGAGTCGCAGCTCCAGCTGACTTAACCCCATTATGTCGCATGTCCATCAGAATGTAAAACCTTCTTCTCTCATTCCTCACTGCAGGTTTTCAACGAACTCCAGGTGTTGAGCTCCGGACTGGAGAGGAATGGTGCCGCACACGGGAATGGCACGGAGACCAGGAAACGCACCACTGCACAGGGTAAGGGAGGTGAGACTGGATGGGGGAGGGGAGGAGCACGTGACTGTGCATCATAGAGTCGCAGAATGGGATTTTCCAGCAGTACTTGTCCCGAATCCAGAAAGTTCTCTCTGATGTTAACGACCCTTTCCATGATCCACCCCTTCGCCCGCTCCGATTCTGTGGTGGGCAGCACAGGAAGGTTTGCCCCTTAGTGTTGGGGAGGGGCTAGCAAGGGTAAAATGCATAGAGTTACGGGGATAGGGGCTGCATGGGATTGTGATTGGTGCAAACTTGATGGGCTGAATGGCCTCTTTCTGCACTGTGATTCTATGGAGTTTTAAAGCATGGAAAGAGGCCCTTTGGTCCATCATGTTTGTGCTGGCCATCAAATACATATCTTTTCTAATCCCATTTCCCAGCACCTAAATATTTCTCAAATGTTGCAAGGGTTCTGGCCTCTACCACCCTCTTAGACAGTGAGTTCCAGATTCCCACCATCCTCTGGGTAAAAAATGTTTGTCTTCAAATCCCCTCTAAATCTCCTGCTCCTTACCCTAAATCTATGTCCCCTGGATGTTGATCCCTCTGCTAAAGGGAAACGTTCCTTCCTATCTACCTCATTATTTTGTCTCTATCTCCCTCAGCCTTCTCTGCTCTAAGGGAAAACAGCCCCAGCCTCTCTTTGTAGCTAAAACACTCCAGCCCAGGCATCTCCTCTGTACCCGTTCTAGTGCAATCGCATCTTTCCTACAGTGTGGAGATTAGAACTGCACACAGTATTCCAGCCTAACCAGCGTTTTTTACAGCTTCATCATAACTTCCCTGCTCTTGTCTTTATTAGCCAAGGCATAGAATACAAGTATCCCACATGCCTTCTTCACCATCATCTTTCTGTCCTGCTACCTTCAGAGATTTTTGGACATGCAGCACAAAGTCCCCCTGGTCCTCTGTACTTCCTAATGTCCTATTATTCCTTCCTATATTCCCTTTCCTTGCTCTGCCAAAATGCATCATCTCACGCTTTTGTGACCATGACTGTAGCACTATTTGTTGCCTAATTATCCTTTTTAACCAAGTGTTTTGCTCAGAGGGGAGGATAAAAGTGATTCACGTTATGAAATAATAGAACCCTACAGTGCAGAAAGAGACTCTTCGGCCCATCGAGTCTGCACTGACCACAATCCCACCCAGGACCTACTGCCATATCCCTACGTATTTCACCCGCTAATCCCTCTAACCTAAGCATCCTAGTACACTAAGGGGCAATTTAGCATGGCCAATCAGCCTAACCCATACATCTTTAGACTGTGGGAGGAAACTGGAGCACCCGGAGGAAACCCACGCAGACACAAGGAGAATGTGCAAACTCCATACAGACAGTGACCCGAGCCGGGAATCGAACACGGATCCCTGGAGCTGTGAAGTAGCCGTGTTAACCACACTACCCAAATTTAATTTAAATTCCCACAGTCGCCGTGGTAGGATTTGAACTAAGATTTAAAAAGCGAAATGCCGGGACCTGAGAAAGCTGGAAAATCTCAACAGGCCTGACGGCATGTGTGGGAGAGAATAAAGCTGACATTTCAAGTCAGCATGACCCAAAGACCTGCTGAGATTTTTCCAGCATTTTCTGCTTTTGTGGGATTTGGAACTTTGTTTCCTAGAGAATTACCCTGGCTCTCGAGCAACTTCCCAGTATTCGTTCCCAGCCACAATTACCCTTTAACTGATAGAGAAGCTGGTAGCTGTGCAGACGAGAGTGTGTGAATGTACAGAGGACAGTAAGAAACACCAATAGCTGGATTACTTACAGTCTATTCACCTGTTCCAGTCAACCAATGACAGTTATCTTTTGCCCTCACAGTTCAAGCAATACCAACCGCAGCCAATCAACATCCGCTGAAACAGCCACACGATTCGTTAACGAACGGCCCGTCCCTGCGATTCGTCCTCCTACTTGGTTTGGCGGCCGTGTCGCTCGCTATTGGCTGCTACCAGTATCTGTTGTGAGACTGCCCGACAGTGAGGCTCCAAGGGATTCGAACTGATCTCTTCCCCTTGATTTCTCGATCGCAGCACTAACCGAATTTAACCAGTTATGTAGCCAAGCGACAATAGGAATGGCACTCTCGCTTCTCAGGCTGTGGTTTAAACCCAGCCCCAGAGAGTCTAATCTGATCTGACGTTCCCCCAAAGCGGTACCGAGGGAGTGCAGCTCTGCCGGAGGTGGCGTTCTCCTCCCTGGAATGTTAAACCGAGTCCCTCCTCCATCTGCCTGCTCCGATGAACCCACAGCACTATTTCACAGAACAGCAGCGAAGTTCTCCCGAGATTCCCACATTTATCCCTCAATCAAATCACAAAAGGAAAGATTATTGCATTGTTTTTTTTTAATAACTGTGGGAGCTTGCTGTGCACGGATCGGATGTTGCATTTCCTGCGATAATGACATTTGATTGGCTGTAAAGCGCTTTGAGATGTTCAGAGATTCAGAGATAGAATGCTTACCCTGCAGAAGGAGGCCACTCAGCCCGTCGAGCCTGCTCCGACCACAATCCCACCCAAATTCTATCCCCATAACCCCACACATTTACTTTGGCTAATACGCTTGGCATTAAGGGTCAATTTAGCTTGGCCAATCAACCTAACCCACACAACCTTTGGGCTCTGGGAGCAAATCAGAGCATCTGGGGGAAACCCAGGCAGACACAGGGAGAACGTGCAAACTCCACACAGAAAGCCACCCGAGACCAGAATTGAACCCAGGTCCCTGGCGCTGTGAGGCAGCCGCGCTGAGCACTGTGCCACTGTGCCGCCCATGGGTCCTTCCCATTCACTCCGTCCAGGTCCCTCACAACATTGCACTCCTCAGTCACATCTCTCATTAGTCTCTTCTATTCCAAGGAAAACATTCCCAGCCTATCCTACTTTTCTTCATAGCTGCAATTTTTCCTTGTTCTGGTGAAAATATAATTTCTCACTATTTAACATAAGAACATAAGAAATAGGAGCAGGAGCAGGCCATCTAGCCCCTCGAGCCTGCCCCGCCATTCAGTAAGATCATGGCTGATCTGGAGTGAATCAGTTCCACTTTCCCACTTTCTCCCCATAACCCTTAATTCCCTTGTTATCAGAAACTTATCTACCCGTGACTTAAATATATTCAGCGAATATAACCTGTCGAACCCTTTCAGTCCTCTGAACTCAAGGAAATATACGTCAAACTTATGCAACATGCCCTCAGGAACTTTGTCAGGTACTCAATTCCCCGTGAAACTCCTTGGGGTGTTTTCCGAAACGGTGCTATGTGAGTCCACATTGTTGCTGTTTTTAAAAAAAGTCATCACTGCAGGAAGTCCTGCCTGATGTTGCCTACTGATATTGCACTGCTCATTGCTAAACAAGGTAAAAAAAATCTGACCGTGTTCATATTGGTGGGATCTTGCTGTGCGTAAATCTCCTTGCGTTACAGCATTGACCACATCTTGAAAGCATTTCATTGGCTGTGAAGCACTTTGGATATCCTGATGCCATGATGGGCGCTATAGAAATGCAAGTTTTTTTTAATATTTTTGTGTTAAGACTGTTTTTATGTAGATATATATTTATACAAATTGTTAACAAACCATTTCAATCCACTGTAAGCAATTGCATTTGAAATAAAATCTATACTGATTTCACGTTCTGTGTTAGCTCTGTTGTAACAAGGATGAGTAGAGAAAGGGTGTCTGATCTGGGGAATTTGAGTGTGAGTGATCTCAGGAGCAAAGCACACGGCAGCATTTTCCTCCTGTTAAGGAGCTGGCTCAGTGGCGCAGTGGTTACCACCATTGCCTCACAGTGCCAGGGATCTGGGTTCAATTCTGGCATTGGGTCACTGCCTGTGTGGAGTCCCTGAGTGGGTTTCATTTGGTATTCTAGTTTCATGCTACACTGCAATGGAAACAGTGAATCCTACACTGCAGAAGGAGGCCATTCAGCCCATCAAGTCTGCACCAACCACAATCTCACCCAAGCCCTATCCCCATAACCCTATGCATTTACCCCATTTAGTCCCCCTGTCACTAAGGGACAATTTATCATGTCCAATCCACCTGACCCTAGCATCTTTGGAGTATGGGAGGAAACTGGAGCACCCAGAGGAAACCCATGCAGACATGGGGAGAATGTGCAAATTTCACAGATAGTGACCAAAGACCATCCTAAATTGCTCCTTAGTGTGAGGGGGATTGGCAGGGTAAATAAGTGAGATTATGGAGATAGAGCCTGGGTGGGATTGTTGTTGGTGCAGATTTGATGGACCAAATGGCCTCTGTCTGCAATGTGGGGACCCTATGATTTTACGGACCAGAGGTCCAAGTTACATTAGGAAGCCAGAAAGACTCCAGCAATTTTTCTGAATGGCTTAAAGTGAGTTAAGAATACTTCCAGAAATGATTCCATTCACAAAGTATGGGTCTTTTATAGTAGAACAACAGTTTAAATATAACTCTTAACAAATAAGACAGTCTAACCATTAACAGTTGAACAATATTTAAAAATGAAAAGAAAGAACTTTTACGCCTGTCCTAGTTCCAATTAAGCCCCATTCATGATAAAACAAATCCAGGCATTCTCGCTTTTACATTTGTTAACAGTCTTGGAGCTTTCAAAGAGCGATAGAGTTCCAGAAGCCTGCAAAATCCTTCGAACTTCAACCAGGATTCAACTGCAACTGAACTGCCTTCTGTAAGAATTGTTTCTTTCTGCTACAGACCCAGCTATGGAGATAAACTACATATTGGGCAGCACGTGGCACAGTGGTTAGCACTGTTGCCTCACTGTGCCAGGGACCCGCGTTCGGTTCCTGGCTTGGGTCACTGTCTGTGAAGTGTTTGCATGCTGTCCATGTGTCTGCTCTGGTTTCCTCCCACAGTCTGAAAGATGTGCTGGTTAGGGTGCATTAGTCATGCTAAATTCTCTCTCAGTGTACACAAACAGATACCGAGGTGTGGAGACTGGGGGATTTTCACAGTAACTTCATTGCAGTGTTAATGTAAGCTTGCTTGTGACTAATAAATAAACTTACTGATTCTGTCTAATCAAAAATCTTGACTGGACACAGAGGGAGCACATGGCTCTCACAGTCAATGTAGTGAGCAATCGGCATGTCTACCCTTGCCCTCCCTTCATTTGCCCTTGCTTTATATGCATATCATTTTGGTCACACTAGTAAGAAAAAAAAGCTACATGGATGAAAACCAGCAGAATGTGAGCATTGATCAATAAAATGTCTCTTGGTCTGCCACACTCAGAACACAGATGGGCTACACGTGGCCCCTAGGCTGCAGATTGCCCACCACCGTTTTAAGGTCTTTGTAGGGAAGATTGAGCACAATGGGAGCAAATGAGGAGAACCTCTTTGTAATGCATAAATAGGCAGGGGACAACCATAATTGTCAAATGAAAGAGAGGGAAGAATGTTATTTTTTATATACAGAAAGTTATTGTGATTGAGAATGTTCTGTCTGCGTAAAAAGACTGTGGGAGAAGATTTGATAGCTTTGAAAAGAGAACTGGTTGAATATTTATTTATTTCCACACAAAACATATAGATGACCATGATCACAGCACTGACAACAATTGTGACCTTCATATAGCTGATTACATATGGGATTAATGGCTCACGCTTGGGAAGGGGAGGGGGAAGTGGCTGAATGAAGTTGGAAGCATTTGTTTGGAGGTTAATAGCCCTGGGAGAAGAGAAACAGATGTCAGTCATGGCATGTGGATAGGAGGGTGAGCCAGAAAATTAAAATCCATATGTTTTAGACTGAGATCATTATAGTTAATTCCCAATGGGGTGGGAGGTTGTTAATTTGTTAAGTTCTTTGGGTGAAGTGCCTGTCTAGTAAACAATAGACCCTGGATGCCAGCCCCAGCAGAGCGTTAATCCGTTTGAAATGAATTATACAACTGGCAACAAGGCCAAATATCTCCACTTTTTGTTGGAAAACAAGAGAAGTATTTGAATGAACAAAATGGCTGAGGCTCCAAAGGGATAGCACACACACAAAGGGCCGAGATGCCCCCGGGAAGCGTCATTTCCGCCTGACCCAGTAGTTTCGCGCCACTGGACTAGAAGGCAGGGATGCGGGACGGGATTGGCCGATGGGAGCGCGGTGGGCGGATCTGCGGTGCGGTACTGGCCAATGGGAGCGCGGTGGGTTGGGCCGCAAGGCGGGATTGGCTCGTAGGACTACGGGGGGGTGGGCAGGGCCGCTCGTTGCGATTGACCAATAAGGGCGTAGCAGGCGGAGCTAACTGCCGAACAGGCCAATAAGAGCGCAGCGGGCGAGACCCGGGGCGGGATTGACCAATGATAGTACAGCGGGAGGATCCATTGGGACAGGATTGGCCAGTGAGAGCTCGGGGAACGGGACCCCCGACGGCATTGACCAATAAGAGTGCAGTTGCCGGGGCACAGGGCAGAATTGACCAATGAAAGAGAAGTGGGCGGGCAATCGGCACGGTATTGGCCAATGAGAGAGCAGTGGGCGGGATATTGTCATTTTTTGGCGCCAAAGCTGTTAACGCGGGAGTGACCGAGCCGGAGTTCCGGCCGTCATCTTTGGTTGCCGTTTGTCTCCCACCAGTTCCTTTACTCTCCTTTCCTCAGTTCCGCCATGTCGGGGTTCGATCAGCCCGGCATCTTCTTCAGCGACAGTTTCGGGCCCGACCCGCCCGCAGATTCGGGGCAGCTCCGCCGCTCCCAAATCCTGAAGCGGCTGCGGGATTTCCTCCGGCAGTACCGAGTGGGCAGCGACCGGAGCGGCTTCACTTTCAAATACAGGTCGGTGCGGGTGAGAGCGGCACATAGTTAGCACTGCTGCCTCCCAGGGACCCGGGCTCGATCAGTGACCTCGGGTGACTGCACATTCTCCCCGTGTCTGCGTGGGTTTCCTCTGCTTGCTCCAGTTTTGTCCCACAGTTTGAAAGATGTGCTGGTTAGGGTGTATTGGGCCGTGCTAAAATCCCTCAGTGTCCCCGAATAGACGCCAGAGTGTGGCGATTAAGAGATTTTCACAGTAATTTCATTGTGGTGTTAATGTAAGCCTACTCGTGACACTAACGAATAAATAAAACAGATTGTAGACGTGGCTGGGTTGCAAAGAAAGTTGTGATGGGGGTCGGTGGAATATGGATGGGGAGGGGTATGTAGAGAAGGCTGTTATACTGGGAGATCCAGAGGTGGGTGTGATACATGGGAGGGGATATGGAGGGGCAATGCAGAAATAGGTGTGATATGGGGGGGGAGAAATGGAGGTGGGTGTGATACGGGGAGGATGTGGAGGTATTTATGATTGTGACTCTCTGCTGTTCTGGGGTTTCATTCTTTGTTTTCTCTGATGGCCAGGGATGAGCTGAAACGTCATTACAACCTGGGTGAGTACTGGATCGAGGTGTCACTGGAGGATCTGAGCAGTTTCGATGAGGATTTGGCCGACCACCTCCTCAAGCAGCCCTCTGAGCACTTGCCTCTGGTAAGATGCCAATAGAATGTCCCCTTGCACGGGCAGAGGCAGGCTGGCAGAGTGCAGAAACCATTTGATTTGTCTAGTTACAGTTGTTGATGTGGATTTGATGGGCTGAATGGCCTCCTCCAGCATTGTTGGGATTCTAGATTCAGTATTTTTAACTTGTTGGGCTTTTTAAAAATATGTTCCTCGTGTTGACTTGATTACTAACTGTTGAATGGAAGCAGTTTCTACTCATTTCCCCTCTAAACCTTTTATAAATTTGAACAGCTCTATTCTATCTCTCCTCATTTTCCTGATTTGCTTTTTGCAGCTTTGTTCCTTTATCTCTGCTCCTGTTACAGTAGCTAGGTGGGATTAAAAATTCCTGGGTGGGGAGTTTAGTGCTTCTGTATGAGGTGAATTGGTTAATTAGCACCATGAGTATTTGGGCAGAGAGGTGTGTGTGTGGGGGGCATTGTGTGTCAATGTGTATGACAACTGCTTGTTTTAACAGGGAGACTGTGACATGAAGTGCACTGCTGTTGTTGTATTGTTGACTCATTTTCTCTTCCTGTTTCCCTGCAGCTGGAGGAGGCTGCGCGGGAAATGGCCGATGAGGTGACTCGCCCACGACCAGCTGGAGAGGAGACCCTCCAGGAGATCCAGGTCATGCTGTCCTCGGATGCCAACTGTGCCAACATCCGTAGCTTGAAGGTAAGGGGAGAGTTGGTTGGGGTTGGTGCTTGCAGCAAAGGAGCATTGGCTAGGAGTAGGTCAGCAGGTACGATGATAGGTAGGGAGGTGAGCTGTGAAGAGAATACAAAGGTTCAGCATAGGAATACTGATGGGCTAAGTGAGTGGGCAAAAAGTTGACAAATGGCTTCCAATTCAGGAGAATGTGAGGTTGT
This sequence comes from Sphyrna mokarran, assembly GCA_024679065.1. Taxonomy (NCBI): domain Eukaryota; kingdom Metazoa; phylum Chordata; class Chondrichthyes; order Carcharhiniformes; family Carcharhinidae; genus Sphyrna; species Sphyrna mokarran. The sequence goes on from JAGIQG010000034.1 coordinate 6,200,188, forward strand.
TTACTGGCAGAAAGAATAGAAAAACAATACTTAAATGAAGAGAAACATGAATGCAGCAGTGCAGCGGAACCTGGGTGTCCTTGTATGTGAACTACAAAAAGATGGCATTCAGGTATAACGAGTAATTAGGAAGTCAAATGGGATATTGGCCTTTATTGCAAAGAGGATAGAATAAAAGTAGTGAAGTCTTGTTACAGCTGTAAAGGCATTGGCAAGATTGTGTATCTAGAGCACGGTGTAGTTTTGCCTACTTAAGGAGGGATATGCATTGAAAGTAATGTTTCACTGGACTAGTAGTCCAGAGACCCAAGGTAATAATGCTGTGGGGATCCAGGTTTGAATCCCACCACAGCATATGGTGAAATTTAAATGGGACAAAAAAAATTATCCCGGTATTAAAAGCCCAACAATCATAAAGCCCATGCCAATTGTCATTAAAAACCCACCTGGTTCACTGATGTCCATTAGGGAAGGAAATCTGCTATCCTTGCCTGGCCTACATATGATTCCAGAGCCACAGCAATGTGGTTGAGTCTGAAATGTCATAGCAAGCCACCGAGCTCAAGGGCAACAAAAGATGGCCAATAAATGCTGGCCAGCCAGCTTCGCCCACATCCTGTAAACAAATTGGGCCGGTGTCTGCGGGAGTTTGCGCGTTCTCCCCGTGGTTGCGTGGGTTTTCTCCGGGCACTCCGGTTTCCTCCCACAACCCAAAAATTCGCTCTTAGGCTGATTGGGTAACAAATTGTCCCTATGGTGAAAATTTTCCAAATTAGGATTAATATATATACTATTATATAGGACTATTAAAATAGGATAATGATTTGGTATTACGGTGGCGCGGGCTCGTTGGGCCGAAGGGCCTGTTTCCCGTGCTGTGTTGCTTTAAAAAAAAAAAATTTAAAAAAAAAACACAGATTTTGATAACGTTCTTGTTGATTTTTATACCAAATCAAGAGATAACAGCGAATGTAGTAATCCTGACTCTCCCAAGGCAAAACTTCTTGCTTGGAAAGAGCAAGGTGACAACGTGACAAGATATTCACTAGTTTGCTTCTCCTTCTCAGCCAAATACAAACTGAATTGGCTGAGTTGGGAGTGTTAGATCTAAAGTTCCCTGATTCAATCCTGGATCTTGGCATGAGCTGGCTTTCTTTGCTATTTGTTAATTGGCACTGCATTTTGGTGGCACAGTGGTTAACATTACTTCCAAGGATCTGGTTTCGATTCTTGGCTTGGGTCACTATGGAGTTTGCACGTTCTCCCAGTGTCTGCATGGGTTTCCTCCCAGTGCTCTGGTTTCCTCTCTTCTGAAAGACATGCTGATTAGGTGGAATGACCGAACAGGCGCTGGAGTGTGGTGACTAGGGGAATTTCACAATCACTTCATTGCAGTGTTAATGTAAGCCTTGTGACTAATAAATAAACTTCTACAAAATTAAACTCAGTGGGAATTGGACTGCGAAAACTCGTTATTAAAATGGAATTGAAGCTTCATGGAGTTAGGAACATCAGCTTCAAGGAGAGAGACCATGATTAGAAACGAATTGGAGCTTCCAGCTGGTTCTTTGCACGTTGTGGGTGTTGGGGTTTTGCATCCTGTGTCTTGAAATGATTCTGTTACAATCCAGACAGATTACCAGCTCAAGCTTTGCAGTCCATCTAAAATAAAAGTATGTAAACAAGTTTATAAGCTTTGCTAGGCATCGGTTGATTCCTTTTTCCTTCACCGTCAGTCGGATCAGATGTCACGGTTGGTGAAGATCCCTGGCATTGTGATCTCTGCCAGCACTGTGCGTGCCAAAGCCACTCGAATCGCCATAGAGTGTCGGGGCTGTCGTAATGTCATGAGCAGCATTGCCGTCCGTCCTGGGCTGGAAGGATACACACTCCCCCGCAAATGCAACACGTAAGCACGGTGTGCGCACGGTGAGGTTTGGTGAGCCAGCATCATATGGCACTGCAACTAATCTTGGTTTGCTTCATGTGTGGGAGATTTATTTCCTCCTAGATCTTATTTTTATTTGCACATGTTGAAGGCAGTGAGTGCAGCAAGAAGCAAAGCCCAGAGGGAAGCAATTTCCTTGAATAAAATATCCTATCTTTTGGTTCCTGAGCTATATTGTTTATTCCTCTATCTTAAGTGGGTTGCCTTAGTTACAGTTCAGTTGTGGCTCTGGTGATGTGGGGTTGTGACCTCTGGATGGTCTGCCTTGTTTTGTTTTGAATGTTTAAAGGATTGGGTTGATGCAGTGACAGTGAAGCTTCTTGCTGTTATTCCATCTGGATTTACATAATGTCCTGGAGGATAGGAGGGGGCACACCACATTATATTGCAGCACGGAGTGTGTTGCTTCACGATTAACTCTTGACTAACTGGGTGTGACGTGACAGGTGACATCGTGGGGGCTAATCTGGGGCTTGTAGATTCTTCAAGTGAGTTGCCAATAGCTCTGTTTGCTTTGTGGGAGCTTGCTGTGCACAAATTGGCTGCTGCATTTCCTGCAGCAATGACCAACGGTGTTTCGTTGTAATAACAGCTCAGGGTTGTGGTGGAGGGGGCCCTTGGGTCTAGAGCCAGGGTTTTGGAGGAAGAGTGGGTTTTGGGGGCGGGGGGTGGTACGGGGTTTGGAGTGATCATCGAGCTGCCTGAGACCCTTGCCCCTGCGCGCGGACTGGGTAAAGGAATGACAAGTAACGATTTCTGTGCCTATTACAGGGAGCAGGCAGGGCGACCCAAGTGCCCTATTGATCCATACTTCATCATCCCAGACAAGTGCAAGTGTGTGGATTTCCAAACCTTGAAACTCCAGGAGTCTCCCGACGCTGTGCCACATGGGGAGATGCCCCGGCACATGCAACTGTACTGTGACAGGTATGAGGGTGGGGCCTGCTGGATGTGTGTGTTGTGGGGGGGGGTGGTTTCTGGTGGGAGGTAGTGTGGGGGAATACACGACCTCTCACCAGTTACTGACCTCAGGCTGTACCTCCATGGACAGGTAGTTGGCCCCAGCTCCTTCCTTGAGATCGAGGGATCGACTGGTTACTGCTGCTGATTGGGTGGGTTTGAGCTGCAGTGGGAATCGCTTACCACCATGTGTGGGGCAGAGTTACAGAGATCGAAGGGACTTAGATCTCTATCAGTTAGTTGATGGGAACAGTTGTTGGGCTTGTAATCCTAGTCACTCAGGGTGAAGAATTTGTGTGACCAGGGGAATAGATTTAAGGTAAAGGGCAGAGGGGAGGTGGGTAAAAACATCACACAGAGGATGGGAGTCTGGAACTTGCTGTCTGAAAGGAAAGTGGAGGCAGAGACTCTCTTTATGTTTAAGGAGTTTTTAGATGTACACTTGCAATGCCAAGTGCTGGGAGAAAGGTTTACCTTTGACTGTTGCAGACTCAGTGGGCTGAAGGGCCTCTTTCCATGCTGTAGATCTCCCCGACTGTGCAGATTTTCAAATTGGTTACTTCAATCAGAAGCCGATATCTGTAATGGTGACCATGACAATTATCGTAAATCATTGTAACAACTCATCAGGTTCACTGAAGTCCTCTCGGGGAAGGAATTATTTTGTCCATTCCCTTCAAACCCTCAGCGATGTGGCAGACTTAATGACTACTGAAGGTTGTTGCAGTGGTGGCTTGCGCTACTTTGAATGTCAGCCTTGCCAGTGACACCCACATCCTGTGAATTCTGCTGTGTTGTTGCTGGGCTTGGGTGGGTGGATTCATGGATGTTCCTTGGACTCCACCCACCCACCCCCTGCCATGGTGCTACGTTGGTGGTCTGGGCTTGTAAGGAGCGCTGAGGGGGAGGGATGAGTGTCGAATTGATGGTCAACGCCGCCCTTGCTGCTGCTGTTCCTGCCTGACGAGAAGGGGGTCCGCTTTCTCCCACAGGTATCTGTGCGACAAGGTCGTCCCCGGCAACCGGGTCACCATCATGGGCATTTACTCCATTAAGAAGGCGGGTGCGAGCCGCAGCAAAGGCCGGGACCGAGTGGGAGTGGGAATACGTGGCGCCTACATCCGAGTGGTTGGAATCCAGGTGGACACAGAGGGTACAGGTATGTTCTCTTCCTGGGGGCCTCCAGCCTCCCTGTAACTGTAGGGACATGTGTTACAGAGCTCTGCTCTCGTATGGGACCATTGAGTGGGCTGTGTTAATACTGCAGCCTCCAGCTTACAATAACCCTGTTTATATATATATATAAAAAAAAAGAACCATCCCACCGTCGGGTTCCAGGGCACACAAATAGTGTGTTGGCTGAGTTTCAGCGACCGGCACCCTCACCTCTTGAATCACAAATTCGAGGTTACAAGTCCCATTCCCAAGACTTGATCACGTTGCCCCACTGACTCTTCAGTGCAGTGCTGAGGGTGGGCTGTGCTGTTGACGATTGTATTTTGGTTAATCCTGAGCTCCATTAGGCGTGTTATTTGGAAGAGGAGTAAGGGTGGCAGTTTCCGTGGTACCCTGGCCAATATTTATCCCTCGATCATCACAAAAGCAGAAGCAGCTGATCTGGTTATTACCATGTTGCTGTTTGCGGGATCTTGCTGTGCATAAATTGGTTGCTGCATTTCTGATACTTCAAAGTTGCTATACATTGCCTGGAAAAAAGAACGCTTTGGCTTGGTCTGGCGTCTTGAAATATTAGTCTTTGTTTAAAGAGCATATCTTACTTGTTCCTGTGCTGCATTAATAATGCAGTTTAAGAAGCTTACTTCAAATTAGGTTTTTAATATGGGGGGTTGCCCCAAGATTTCTTAAGTCAGATTTGACCCTTCTATTGTTTGGTATTTGACCTCTGCCCCCTGAGAGGAGCAAACTCAGTCTGCATGTATCCAGGGCTCTGGTGTGGGATCTTTCTATTCTTTGTGGAATGAGACACAATCTGATTGGCAACTAGAGTTGGATGGGGTGTGAGGGAGAAGTGAGGTTGTGTTGTGAAATTGGTTAATATGTTCTTGAGTGGGTGGAGGTGGGTGCTGAATCCAGTGTGGGAACCGCTGTTCACTCAGCAGCATCCAGTCTGCAGTCATCTCCATGGCAACTGGGCCCCTCTTTCTAACGGAGTCTTTATCCTCAGGACATGGCCTGTTGGGGACCACGGCCCCACAGGATGAGGAGGAATTCCGCCAGCTGGCCGCCATGCCTAACATCTACGAGACGATCGCCAAGAGCATTGCTCCTTCTATCTACGGCAGTTCAGATATCAAGAGGGCTATTAGCTGCTTGCTGTTTGGGGGCTCCAGGAAGCGGTGAGTGTGTCTTCTTTGGGGTGTCTTCCGGTACAAACACATTCATGATCTTGGCACCTGACTTGACCCTGAGCTGAATTTTGATCCCATATTAATTTAAAAGATTAATCCCTCCATCATTAGTGATGGGCCTTAAACTATGTGTGCATTGATATATTAAACAGCACACTGTAATTGTGTTTGTAAGACCTGTGTGTGGACACAATGGTGCCTAATCAATGCTCCATTTCTGTCTGGGTCCTCTGTTTCTTCTTTGGGATAGTAGCCCAATGGAAGCTTCTGCCAATAGATTGTCCCTCCAGACCCAACTGGCCAAGCTTTAATTAAATCTGCCTCCCAGAAACTGGCTACCCTTGCTTCATCTAATGTTATCAGCTAAACTTGCCAACCTTTTTCTCCTGAGGGTGGTGTGTGGGTCAGTGGTTATGTTGCTGGGTTAGCAATCCAAAAGTCTTGACTGGAAATAAGAGTTCGAATCCTACCACAGCGACTGGAGGATGGCACAGTGGTTAGCGTTGCTGCCTCATAGCGCCAGGGACCCAATTTCGATTCCTGGCTTTGGTCACTGTGTGCAGAGTCTGCACATTCTCCCCATGTCTGCGTGGGTTTTCTCCAGGTGCTCCGGTTTCCTCCCCACAAGTTCGGCTGCTAGCATTAGATGAAGCAAGACAGGTGGAAACACCAACGCAGATTGGACCAGTCTGGGGCAAATGGCTGCAGACTTCATTAAAACTTGGTCAGGCGGGTCCAGTGGGGCACAGTCCAGCTGGGTGAAAACTTCCCACAGTTGGCTACCCTCCCAAGAGAGAAACGCAGGAGTTGAGCGTAGATCAGGCATCAAGATGTGCCCATACATAGGCCTCCTGAAAGATATGCTGGATAGGGTACGTTGGCTGTGCTAAATCTCCCTCAGTGTCTCCAAACAGGTGCTAGAATGTGGTGATGGGGGTATTTTCATAGAAACTTCATTGCAGTGTTAATGTAAGCCTACTTGTGATACTAAACGTTACACTGGAGAATTTAAGTCAATTATTTGGGGTGGGGATAGGGTTTGTCAGCTGTTTGGGACTGCAGTGAAGGGATTTCTTTGCTCATTACGTGACTTTGGAATTTACTGCCCTGAGGCTTGTGATTGCTGCTTAGTTCAAATATTTCCAGCTGGGGTAGGTTGTTGGTGGCTCTGAAAATCCTCCGATTGCGTTGAATCAGGCTGGATAGACCCCATGCAGTCTTCTGCTTCTGTTTCTCATGCAGCTTCTCTTGGGCTGTTTGCCTGAGCCACTTTCTATCGTGGTAAGTTCCTACAGTCTTTAGGGTGGAGGGATTTCCTCTTTGGATTTAATGATGAGGGTTATGAACCTCCTTTATTTTGGAGACCCCACCATCATCTCCATCTTGCCCCAATACGTTCAGTCTCTAGATAGTCACAGCCTCTCTGTTTTAGTATCACCTTTGTAAATCTTTCATTTGCACCTTCTCCTGTGTTCCATCTTGTAATGTGGAGACCACGGTGGCACATATTGCTGGGTGGTCTAACCAGCCTTTGCTTTTCCTTCTGTTGCCTCTAGCCTGCCGGACGGACTGACACGGAGAGGTGACATTAACCTGTTGATGCTTGGTGATCCGGGGACAGCCAAGTCGCAGCTGCTGAAGTTTGTGGAGAGGTGTTCCCCCATTGGGGTAAGTGAGGGCTCTCCAGGGAGGGCTGCTGATTGATGGGACCATTTTTGCCCCTTGGAAGCTCTGTGGTCATGCTTTTTTAATTCATTCACGGGGAGAATGGGCATTGCTGGCTAGGCCAGCATTTAGAACGGAGTTGAGGAGGACCTTCTTCACTCAAGGGGTGGTGAATCTCTGGAATTCTCTACCCATTGAAGTGTTGGGGGCTACCTCGTTGAATATATTTAAGTCACGGGTAGGTAGCTTTCTGATAGACAAGGAAATTAATGGTTGTGGGGAGAAAGCGGCAAAGTGGAACTGATTCACTTCAGATCAGCCGTGATCTTATTGAATGGTGGGGCAGGCTCGAAGGGCTAGATGGCCTACTCCTGCTCCTATTTCTTACGCTCTTATTGTCCTTCCCAGTCTTTGTGATGGTGGTGGGCTGCCTTCTTAAAACACTGCAATCGCGATTGATGCAACCGGGTGGCTCACTTGGCTGTCTTAGAGGGCAACTGAGAGTCAACCGCATTGCTGTGGGCTCTGCAGTCACTTGTAGACCAGACCGGGTAAGGTAGGCAGATTTCCTTCCCTAAAGGACATTTGTGAACCAGATGAGTTTTTCCGACAATGGTTTCATGGTAGATTCTTAAATTTCAAATTTTTTTCAAATTCCATTATCTGCTGTGGCGGGATTCGAACCCGGGTCCCCAGCACGTTAGCTGAGTTTCTGCATTAATAGTCTAGTGGTAATGCCACGGGACTACTGTCTTTGTTGTCCCCTGATGTTGGGACTGAGATACAGCAACCCCCATGTTAAACTGCAACGGCCCCTTGAAAACGCCACACATTAAGAAAGCTGACAAGGAAACATGGCAAGGATGAGAGAGATGCTTGTTAAATGCAAATCTTTTCTTGCGTTCTCTCTGGCAGCAACGTTTACTGTATCACGTGGTATGCTCCGTACTGTGTTCAATGCATATTCATCACCTCACAATCCGCAATGAGTTTGTACTCCTTGCCAACCTATAATGCACCTACTCTACTCCATTCATATCCAGGTTGACAGGAGAGAGACTCCATTCTGATCCTTCGCAGTAGCTAACTTGTCCTGGTTAAATCTGAGCTTAATCACATTGCTCTTTTCTCCTTCAGACTCCAGAGAAGCATAGTCTTGCAGGCCCAGGTGCCCAGTATCATAGAATCTCTGCAGTGCGGAAGGAGGATATTCAGCCCATCGAGTCTGCACCAACTACAATCCTGCCCAGGGATTCTTGTAGCCCCACATATTTACCCTAGCTAGTCTCCTGACACTAAGGGTCAATTTTGCGTGGCCAGTCAACCTATCCTGCACTTTTTTGGATTGTGGGAGGAAACTGGAGCACCCAGAGGAAACCCATGCAGACACAGGGAGAATGAGCTGACTCCACACCGACAGTGACCCAAGCTGGGAATTGAACCTGGGTCCCTGGCGCTATGAGGCAGCAGTGCTAACCCACTGTGGTGTTGATAAAATTGTGATTTGGAGCTCGTGTTGTATTGGGATATATTTGAGTTTATTAATTGGCTGGCAACAGATTAAATGAGGTTGCAAACTCTTGGCTTGTTGAAATTTTTGGTCAGGCCTAAGTGTGACTCCTGTCCCTTGCGTCACATTTGCCACCGGGACAAACGATTTAACCGTGTCCCAAGATGGGAGGGCGATGGTGTCTGTTTTATGGTGCAGTCCGTCTGCTGATGGGTGTAAATAATTTGTTTGTTTTGCTTGTGCAGGTGTACACTTCTGGGAAGGGGAGCAGTGCAGCTGGACTGACTGCTTCCGTCATACGGGACCCAGCCTCCCGGAATTTTATCATGGAGGGGGGAGCCATGGTGCTGGCCGATGGGGGTGTCGTCTGCATTGATGAGTTTGACAAGGTAGGAGGGTGAGGGGTGGCTGGGGCGCGCATCGCGAGGCGATCCGAATATTGCTGTTGGGATTGAGACTACCCATGGATGCAGGTGGCTTTGTTCCATTGAGTTCCCAATATCTCACTGAATCGAGCCTTCTCTCTGTCTCCTCAGATGCGTGAGGATGATAGGGTGGCGATCCACGAAGCTATGGAGCAGCAAACCATCTCCATTGCCAAGGTGAGGGGGCAGCACCAGGGGAGGGGGGGGGGGGGGGGGGGGGGTTGGTGTTCGTTGGTTTGCTCCAGAATCAGAAGTTGAGATGGGACTTGGGCTCGTCACCTCTGATGTCAGGGAACGTTTTGTGTCGTGGAACAGTGTGTTCTAGAGAAGCCACAAAGGATATTTAATTCTCGAGGAGAGATTGGGAGGAGTTTATGGGTATCTAAGATTGTTGGGATCATGGAGACCATGAGATATAGGGGCAGAATTAGGCCATTCAGCCCATCAAATCTGCTCTGTCATTCAATCATGGCTGATTTGTTTATCAATTCTGTTCTGCCTTTTCCCCATAACCTTTGATCCTCATAACAATCAAGAGCCTATCTATCTCTGTTTTAATTGCACTCAATGACCTGGCCTCCACCTCTCTCTGGGGCAAAGATCTCCACAGATTCACCACCCTCTGGCTGAAAAAATTCTTCCCCATCTCCATTCTGAAGGGTCGTCCCTTTATTCTGAGGCTGTGCTCTTGCATCCCAGTCTCTCCTAATGGAGAAAGAAGGGAAAGGATGCAGACGCTGATGTGATTAATCTTGCAGAGAGCTAGCACATTCCTGATGGCCTCCCATCCGTGCTGTATAATTATACCATGGTATAATTCTATGAACAGGAAGAGATGGAGGGATAAGTGAGTGGGGACTACAGAAGGAAGCAATGAGAGGTGAGATTATAATTAATTGAATTTCTGTGGGCTAAATTGGCCTAATGGCCTTTCCAATTGCCTCAGCTTCCTGAAGTGCCTGTTTGGGAGGGGTTTGGTGTGGACTGTAGTGAGGGTTTTACCCTGTGGTGCGATGCTTGGTATATCTGCGAGTCTGGGAACTGACCGGAATATGTTTCTCTGGCACAGGCCGGAATCACGACCACCCTGAATTCCCGCTGCTCGGTCCTGGCAGCAGCAAACTCTGTCTTCGGGCGTTGGGATGACACGAAAGGAGAGGAAAACATCGACTTCATGCCGACCATCCTGTCGCGATTTGACATGATCTTCATCGTGAAGGATGAGCACAATGAGCAGCGGGACATGGTGAGGGGACAGAGCCTTGAAGGGAGGAACTCTCCCTGTAACGTTGAGGGCAGGCTGGGTAGCAGTGTGCAGTGTTGGAGGGCACTTTGACCTGTTCCCATCCTGTGTCCCAGAAAACAACATTCAGGATTTGGAGGGTCTGTTGATCTTGGCTTCGCTTGTATGTTTGTGATTGTCTTTCCTGAGCATTACGAGGTAGTTCTCTGCTGAGTCAGAGATTGCTGCAATTTCCTGTAAAGGACTCAGTGCATCCTGACTGCACCAGTCTCTCGGTGGGTACTGGGCAATCTCTCAAAGATCTGAATACATTGGATTGTGAGAGACTGAAAACTGCCACAAAAACATTGCTACTGTTACTTTCAAATTGCCTGAATTGCTCTCCTAGCCCAATCATGCATTTGGGGTTGAGGGGGGGGTGGGGCGATACTGGGGGCCTCTTAGAGCTAATTGGGAGATTGGGTGTGACATCTAACTCACTTCCTGATGTATGGGGAAGTGGGAGAGATTGTGGTAATTACACTGGATTCGTAACCCAGAGGCCCTGACTGCTGCTCTGGGGATACGAGTTCAAATCCCATCATGGCATTCGATTCATCAATTCTGGAACTGAGAACCCGTCTCAGTTATGGCACCATGAAACTACAGTAAAAATCCATCTGGTTCAGTAATATCCCGTTTGAAAGAAGGAAATGTGCCATGTGAGTTGTGCTCTCTGTATCACCTTGCTGCTCTGTTCCCGCTGTTTTATCTGCACACACCATAAAAACCCTGCAGTGCAGAAAGAGGCCATTCGACATATCGAGTTTGCACCGACTACGATTCCACCCAAGCCCTACTGCTACATATTTACCCACTAATCCCTCTAACCTACACCTCTCAGGACACTAAGGGACAATTTTAACATGGCCAATCAACCTAACCCGCACATCTTCGGACTGTGGGAGGAAACCGGAGCACCTGGAGGAAACCCACGCAGACAGTGACCCAAGCTGGGAATTGAACTCAGAAGCTGTGAAGCAGCAGTGCTAACCACTTTGCTACCGTGCTGCCCCCAAAATTGAGGTTGATGCTTCCTCTCTTTATCACAGATCCTGGCCAAACACGTCATGAACGTGCACCTCAGCGCACTGACCCAGACACAAGCCGTTGAGGGAGAGATTGAGCTCAGCAAGCTAAAGAAATACATCTCGTATTGCCGCACGTGAGTGATGGGGGCAGGATGGGGTGGAGGTGGGGAGTGATGGATATCTTATGAACTGGGTTTGGAGTCGGTGGGAGGACGGAATTCAAAACCTCACCCGCTGGACTGGAGGTGAGTGGTGTGTGTGTGAGGTGATAGCGCTGGACTGTAATGCAAAGGCTCAGGTTAATACACTGGGGATTTACCCCTAAAATAAAATACTACACATGCTACAAATCTGGAATAAAAACTCAACAAGCCTGGCAGCATCTGTGGAGACTTGACACACACAATCCCTACGTTGCAGAAGGAGTTCCATTCAGCCCATCGAGTCTGCTCTGACCTGTGACATTGCTGTCTCTCAGCATCAGGGACCCAGGTTCACTTCTGGCCTTGGGTGATCATGCAGATTCCACACACATTATCCCCGTGCCTGCGTGGGTTTCCTCCGGGTGCTCCGGCTTCCTCCCACAGTCCAAAGGTATGCTGGTTAGGTGGATTGGCCATGCTGAGATTGTGGTCAGTGCGAGCTCAATGGACCGAATGGCCTCTAACACTAAGATTTTATTAATATAGATTTGGGAAAGGTATCTGCCAAGGAACGCAGGTCTTGCCAGTTTTGATGAAAGTAATTTTAAAACAAATGCCTCAGTCTTGAGCCTCATGTGCAGTTAGTAATCGTCCAGAGTCCCGGATATGTCAGGCTGATGGGTGGGATTTGTGATGAACGTTGCAGTAGAATAGCCCAGCTGTGTCCAGAGGTTTTGTGGTGGGGGGTTGGTGAAAGTTTATAGACTTAACCCTGGATGTTAGGCTCCAGTGTGAGAGTGGGGCTATGGTGAGTGCCAGTGTAGTGAGAGGGGGTGGGATTTATTCTGACCTAAGATATAGGGGCAGAATTAGACTATTTGGCCCATCAGGTCTGTTCCACCATTCAATCATGGCTGATACGATTCTCATTTCCATTCTCCTGACTTTTCTCCATAACCCTGATCCCTTTTTGATCAAGAACCTATCATCCCTGTCTTAAAGACACTAAATGACCTAGCCTCCACAGCCCTCTGGCAATGAATTCCACAGACTCACCACCTCCGGCTGAAGAAATTCCTCCCCATCTCAGTTTTGAAGCAGCGTGCCTTCTCTCTCAGGTTGTGCCCTCGAGTTCTAGTCTCTCCCACTAGTGGAAACATCCTCTCCATGTCCACTCTATCTGGATCTGTCCATATTCTGTAAGTTTCAGTGAGGTGTCCCCTCTACCCCCAATCCTTCTAAACTTCACTGAGTACAGACCGAGACTCCTAAACAGCTCCTCATATGACAAAGCCTTCATTCCTGGGATCATTCTTGAGAATGCCCTCTAAAAGTGAATGCTAATATTTAATTTGCCAACTGAAGTTACATGTGAAGAGCATCCTGAGCCAGGACTCAATTCACTTTGTGCTTTAGATTTCTAAAGCCTTTCTCCATATAAGAATGCACTCTGTCCTACCAACAACCTCACACTTTGCTGTGTTCTAAAGCCTGGTGTTTTCTCCCACAGGAAGTGTGGGCCCAGACTATCCGCAGAGGCAGCCGAGAAGCTAAAGAACCGATATATCCTGATGAGGAGCGGAGCTCGGGAACACGAACGTGAGAGAGATCGGACCAACAGCATCCCCATCACCGTCAGGTGAATGTCTCTGTCTATCTCCCCCTTACCCATCAATATCACTCTCTCTCTACCTCTCTCACACACACACTCCCTTTCTCACTCCCCCTCTCTCATTCCCCCTCATTTCCCCCCTCATTCCCCCTCTCACATTCTCCTCCTTCCTCACTCCTTCTCTCTCACTCTTCCCCTCCTCCTCCTCAGTCCCCCTCTGTCTCACTCTTCTTTCCCCCTCAGTCCCCTTCTCTCTCTCTCACTCTTCCCCTCCTCTTCAGTCCCTCCCTCTCTCTCTCTCTGACTCTTCCACTTCTCCTCAGTTCCTCTCTCTCACTCTTTTTCCCCTTCACTCCCTCTCTCTCACTCTTCCCCTCCTCCTCAGTCCCTCTCTCTCTCTCACTCTCCCCCTCCTCATTCTCTTTCATACTCTGCCCACTTCAGTCCATCTCTCTCACTCTTTCCCCCTTCCCACTCCCTCTCTCTCTCACTCTTTTCCCCCCACCCTTCAGTCCCTCTCTCTTTTTGCCTCTACCCCCCTCACTTCCTCTCTTTCATACCCCCTCCTCCTCCTCACTTCCTCTTCCTCACGCTCTCCCCCTCTCTTTCACAGGCAGCTGGAGGCCATTATTCGGATCTCCGAATCGCTGGCTAAGATGAAGCTTCAGCCATTTGCGACGGAGCGCGATGTGGAAGAGGCCCTGCGACTTTTCCAGGTGTCCACACTGGATGCGGCGCTGTCAGGGAGTCTGGCTGGTGAGTGTGTGGATGGGGAGAGTGCATATAGCTGGGATGGGGGAGGAAGTAAGCTCTGTGGCGTGTTTGCTGTCCTCCCAAGAGATTGTTCTCCCATCCTTGGGGGGAACAGGAAGGAGGGGAGAGGGGTCCTGACAGGAAGAGGCTGAGATTGATTTGGGTGCCATCAGTGGAAGAGGGTGGAGCCTAGCGCTCGGGAGGCCGAGGCCTGGACTGACTGACCGTGGATTGATCTCTGTCTCTAAGGTGCGGAAGGCTTCACCACGGCAGAGGACCACGAGATGATGGCTCGTGTTGAAAAGCAGATGAAGCGTCGCTTCGCCATTGGATCCCAAGTTTCCGAGCATAGCATTGTCCAGGACTTCCTCAAGCAGGTGGGTGGCTCGCCTGCAGGCAGGAGGTGGTGAGGTGGCACTGGCACAGTGGGCTGAATGGCCTCTGGCTAAAACATTTCCTCATAAACCTACCTTGGGGCGTTCGGAGAGCAGAGGGGGCAGCTACTTTGGACCTGCACAGGTTCCCGACACCGTGAGTCTGCAACAGTTAGTCCCTGTGACCTTCGCGCTGCATTGAATAAATCCTGCTGACCTGTACCAGGTGTCACTGCTGTCTATGGAAATGTAGCCCAGGATAGAGGGATCGGCGTTTCCTGGGAAGTGAGGGGAGGATTTCAGGTGGTTGTGGTACACAGTTCCCCTTCTGCTGTCTCTGTACCAGAAGGGCAATTCCCTCTAGTTCCAAGGAGATGAGTTTCTATCGAAAATCAAATGGGATTTGCTGCTGCTGGAGTGAAGTTGTTAATACCTTTAATCCGGTGGTAGTTGTGCAGTGAAGCAATAGTGGGGAGAGTGGTAAACAGGCTAGGCTAATGCTCTCGGGGTACAGGTTCAGACCTCACCACGGCAGCTGGTGGAATTAAATTAACCAAATCTGCAATTGAAAGCTAGTCTTGGCGGTGACCATGAAACTATCGATTAGAATCTCTTTGGTGCAGAACGAGGCCGTTCGGCCCATCAAGCCTGCACTGACCACGACCCTAGCTGGGCCCTATTCCCCTAATGCTATGCGTTTACCTGAGCTAGTCTTCCTGACACTAGGGTCAATTTAGCATGGACACCTTTGGAGGGAAGCCGCAGCATCCAGAGGAAACCCATGCAGACATGGGGAGAATGTACAGACTCCACACAGTGACCCAAGTCAGGGAATTGAACCTGGCTCCCTGGCACTGAAGCAGCAGTGCTGCCCCATTATCTTGTTTTTTTAAAAAAAAACACAAAACGTTTGGTCCACCAGTGTCTTTATTTAGGGAAGAAAATCTGCCATCCTTATCTAGTCTGGCCTGTGTGTGACTTCAGGTCCACAGCAATGTGATTGCCCTTGACTGAAGTTTCTCGCTCAGGACAATGTCAGTGATGTTCACGTCCCATGAAAGGATAAGCAAATGATTTAAATTGTCAGGGAAGAGAATGGATGAAGGGTTGAGTTTTCCTGGTTCACTCTTCATGGCAACGTTTTGACCAGCCTGTGTTTGAATTTGAAGATGATAGCTTGGCAGTTAACTGTTCACTGCTGATTCTCCATGGAAACACCACTACCAATCTTCTGATGTAGTATAAATTGTTGATGCCTTTCCTGGTGTTTTATCTTGTGTGCCCATCCTTTACGGATTTTTAGATGAAAAAATTCAATAGCAGTTTTTTTTTCCCCCAGCAGTAATCAAGTTCTGTTCCACCAAACATTTTAAAATAAATGATGCGATGACAGTTTAAAATTCACTTAACTCCAAAATATTTTATAAAAGATGATTGGATACTTTAACTGCCTCCCCCGTCCCTGCCTCCCTCGTTTTTTGGAAAATTGGAGAAACCTTGCAGTTTGGGAAGGTTAAGAATGAGAATGGGGAGAGAGGACAGGTTCCGTGGGAGTATTTGGTGAGAAGAGTGGGGTTGGTTATGGGAGGGAGTGATGTAACGGAGCTAATGGGCGCGCAGACATATTCGCCACATCCTGCACTGTCCCTCTTCCCCTCTGCTGGCTTTGTGTTTCACTCTTTGTGTATCTCCCTTCAATATTCTGTGTCTCTATTCTTCCCCTTCTCCCACCCCGAAACATAGAAATATCCAGAACACGTCATCTACAAGGTCCTGCACCTGATGATGCGTCGGGGTGAGATCCAGCATCGAATGCAACGTAAAGTCCTTTATCGCATCAAGTAATGGCAGCCGTGGTGGTGAGAGGGCTGGGGCCTCGGGAGCCTTCGTGCATTGTCCGTGTGATCTGGGCCCTTCTGTCACCTGTGAGCCCCTCCCCCAAGAGTGGCTACTGTGGCGACATGGCAAATAGTCATTGGTAATCAGGAACTGCTGGGAGGAGGGGGGACAAATAACATCTGTAGAGTGACACTTCTGTCCTTTATTTTTGTAATTGAATTTAGTGCCTACTCTTATTCTTCAATAAAGATATTTGCTGAAATGATTGATGTTCTTGACTGTTGATATTAGTTGTGATGATACTGTGCCTTTAAGAAATGTATTTTAATAATGTTTCTCTGCAGAATGTTTTGAGTTCCTGGCATTTTATCGGAGCTGTTTTGTCTGCAACTAGTGTCTTCTATTGTTACTGAAGCAGTACAATTGATGCCATGTTTGTTTTAATCTGAACTAATAGTGTTTTTAGTGTTCCCCGGGAATGTAAATTTGAATTGGGATTGACAGGTCATGTCATATGACAAGAGACAGTAGACTTTCACAGAGAATTCCTGCTGTTCATTTCAGATGTAGTTTGGAGTAGAAAGAGAGCAGTGTTTGTTTTCTCCCCCTCCCTGGAGTTGAAGATTTTGTTGAGTGTTACTGTTTTGGAAGTTGCAGAGGGAGAGTTGTCCTTTCCTGACTGGAAGCTGCAGAGCCTAGCTTGATTTCTGTTTTGCAGTCTTGAGGATATATCCATCCCTGAAAATTTATTTTGGAATTTCTGTCCATTAGGAAATCCAGTATCATGTGAGCATACTTGTTTTAATGTTAACTAATCCTGAACAAAGGTTTACACCTGTGGTTTTCCTTTAAATATGCAACAACAGCGATAGTTAGCTGTTAAGACTTAAACATGTATAATTCTTGTAATTGGTAAAACTTATGCCAATTCTTTGTTATATTCTGTGTTCTTAAATTTTATTTGATAAAAGCTTCCCAGTGGATCATTTGAATCATATCTGGAGTGAAACACATTATGCTCTCCTTTGCTAAAGTGAAATGTAAAACTTGAGGCCTGGGCTAACTTCATAAAACATTCTGGAGTTTGTAGCCTGGGCCTTAATTTTGTTGCAACATTAAATGTGACATCCCATGCAGCCTGGCAAAGGATATGTTCTTTGGTCTCTCATGATGGCACTGGAGAGGGGTTTCCTGACTTCTGACAATCCTGGCTCCCCGAAAACACAGCACACACAACATCTTGTCCCAGTGGCCAGACTGGACTTGGCACTTGGGCACTTCAACTACTGATGGCATCACAGCTGGGCTTATTTATTTTCTTCTACCAGCAGTCCAGCATGGCATAAGCAAGTGGGTAACTCGACTGACCAGAATGAAGAATTCTACTTGATGGGGAGAGGTCCTTGCCCATCACTAATCAATACCACACTCTTCTGTTTCTCGGAGTCCCATCAAGTGAGCCACTCCCTGCCTTGCTTATTCTCTGGAATCTCCATCCCTCCAAAGAGCACTGGCCCTGTTTTCTTTCTGATATTCATATTGTTCCATTCTAGAATCTGCTCTTTCAGAAGTAAACAACATTAGCCGTGAGTGTTGCTGTCCCTTCGCCCTTGAGCTGTGTGTGCAATGAGCAAGCATTCGAGCCAGAGGCTGGGGTTGTGATTGAAGTGGTGGGGGGTGAGTTCTGTTCCCCAAGGACTGGGTGTGATGCTGGAGCACTTTCAGAAGATCGACTGGCTGACAGGGGCAGTTGATGAAGTGTTTTATACGTGGACTGTCCGCGTCTGTGAGATGCTCAAGTCCGTCCCCTCCATCAAATTGTTGCTGAAGTGTATCCAATGCTTGTTTGCCTTCCTGGGGAGGGGGCTGGGCTTCAAGGCATTGGCTGACTGCTGGGCCCGTCTGACAGACAGCATCAATGAACGGGTGGCAGAATTCGAGGCTGTGGCACAGTTAGACCTGAAAATGCCACTTGGAGTCTGGGATGTGTGCAGGTAATGAGGATAAATGCAAGAATGATTAGTAAGAGGGTGGGAGACTGAGGAGTTGCATTGGGGATTGGTAATGGGGTCAAGTTCCCTCCCAGGTAGATGGCATTGGCAACCATGGACCCCACTGGATTAGTCCGTGATTATACTTAAAGTGCTGCAAAGGCTTGTCATTGCCATCTGCGCTGCAGCCAACCAGGAAACATTAAGTTGAAAAACTTTGACAGCATGTATTTTTTTTCAATTAACTTCTGTCCTACCAAGTAACAGTTGAGCAGATTTTTATTCCTCTGTGTAATACTGCAACTGTACTAGATGTTGGTGAGACCACATTTGGAATATTGTGTTGAGTTCAGGTCACCTCACTATAAGAAGGATGTGGAAGCATTGGAGAGTGTGCAGAGGGAGATTTACCAGAATGCTGTCTGGTTTGAAGGATAGGCCTTTACGAGGAAAGATTGAGGGAGCTGGGGCTTTCATCTTTGGAATGGAGGAGAATGAGAGGTGACTTAATAGAGGTTTATAAGATGATGAGAGGGATTGATAGAGTGAACATACAAAGACTATTTCCTCAGGTGGATGTAGCTGTTAGTAGGGGGCACAACTATAAGGTTCATGGTAGGAGATACAGGAGGGATGTCTGAGGTAGATTCTTCACTCAGAGTGGTTGGGGTGTGTAATAGACTGCTTGCTGTAATAGTGGAGTCAGATACTTTAGGAACTTTCAAGCGGTTATTGGATAAGCAAATAGAGCACTCCAGAATTATAGGGAGGGGATAGCTTGATCTTGGGATTGGACATAGCTTGGCACAACATTAAGGGCTGAGGGTCTGTACTGTGTTGTAATGTTCTATGTAAAATGGACCAAAACATTTTTTTGAAGTTAAAAGGAATTCTAACTTGTTGAATGTTTACAACAAAACTCCTCATCTCCATCTTAAATGTGAAAGGGAAAACCCCCTATTTTTAGACTGTGCCTTTAACCAGATTCCACATGAGAGGAAATCCTGTTAAAACCTCTCTTACATCTTTCAATAAGACCACCTTTCATTCTTCTAAACACTGAGGAAAGGCTCAACCTGCTCAACCTTTCTCCTTAAGGGCCAACACTTTTTATCGCAGGAAATAGTCCAACAAATCTCTGAACCGCAGGCCTATTTTCCTTAGATAAGGAGACCAAAATTAAACAGGCACAGTCTCACCACTGTCATTATTGTTACGTGTATTGGGACACGGTAAAAAGTATATTGTTTACTATATAGCCAAAGCATACCGTGCATAGAGTACATTGGGGAGGAGGGAAGGAAAGGGTGCAAAATATAGTTACAGTCATAGCTCGGGTGTAGAAAAAGATCACTGTAATATAAACATAGAAACTAGAAGCAGAAGTAGGCCATTCAGTCCTTCAAGCCTGCTTCATCATCTTGATCATTGGCTGATCATCAAATTCTCTGTCCTGATCCTGCCTCCCATATCCCTTGATCCCTTTAGCCCCAAGAGCTATATCTAATTTCTCCTTGAAATACAATGTTTTGGCCTCAACTATATTCTGTGGTAGTGAATTTCACACATTCATCACCCCCTGGGTGAAGAAATTTCTCCTCACCTCTGTCAGAAAAGGAAGAGAGTATGTCTGGGTGTGTGGGGTCTTTGATTGTACTGGCTGCTTTTCTGAGGCAGCGGGAAGTATAGATGGAGTCAATGGGTGAGGCAGGTTTGAGAGATGGATTGGCCTACGTTTACAATCCATTGTAGTTCCTTGTGGTCTTGGTCAGAGCAGGAGCCATAAAAGCTGTGATGTACAGTTGTAGCAAGACTTCCCTATTTGTATACTCCATTCCTTCTATAAGAAAGGCCAACATTTGATTTGCCTTCCCAATTACTTGCTGTACCTGAATGCTGTCTTTTTACGATACAAGGATGCCCAAATCTCTCTGTATTGCAGCATTCTATAATCTTGCTCCATTGCAGTAATATTCCCTTTTACTACTCTTCCAGCCAAAGTGGATAACCTTGTGATTACCCCTGATTCCCCTTTTCAGACAGTCTTCTCTCACAATTTCCTTACCCGTCTGTCTTTGTATCAGGATCATGAGCCTTGGGAGTCCCTGGGAAGTGTGTAAATAGATGATGATATTGATGTACTTGTTTTTATCCTACAGGTGCTTTGGTCCACCTTGTTGTCTAACAAGGGGCATACATACGATGGGTCGTGAGAGGGCTGCTCCTGGATTTTTTTTTTTGAGTATCCGAGTGCTTCAAATCTTTAGTGTATGCTTGACCTGGACCATTTGATGGGCAACACGACAGCTCAGTGACTATTGCTGTGCTGTACAGATACATGGATTTGGGCCTGTGTCTGTGGGAGTTTGCGCATTCTCCCCGTGCTTGCGTGGGTTTTCTCCGAGTGCTCCGGTTTCCTCCCACATCCCAAAGATGTGCTCTTAGGCTAATTGGCAAAACAAATTCTCCCTAAATTGTCTCAAATTTGGTTTTTAATCCATAGATCTATAAACATAGACAGAGATCGCGGGTAGAGATGGGAACATCAGGGTGGTGGCATGAACTCGTTGGGCCGAAGGGCCTGTTTCCCATGCTGTTTTGTTCTTTGTTCTTCTTTGTATCATCACCAAATGTGGATAAAATACGCAGTCCATGTATCCGAGTTTTCCAAGTATTTGAGGTCCCAGCATTGATCCCTCTTACCCATTACAGTTTGCCAGCACAGAAATGATTGATTTCTCCTGACGTCGTTTCTTCTTATGTAGTTGATCTTCTGTGGATGTTAATCTATCACCCAACACATGTTCTTTGTTTTGTGTAGTACCCCTTTATGTGGCATCTTATTAATCATTCACTCCCTCCACCACTGGCACCTTTTAGCATGGTGTATATCACTTATGAAGTGCACTATTGCAATGTGCCCATGCTCTTTTCAACAGGATTTCCCAAACCCATGATCTCTGAAGGGCAGCACGATGGCACAGTGATTAGCAGTGCTGCCTCATGGTGTAGACCTTAGTAAGATGCTCTTTCGGAGAGTCAATGCAGACCTGACAGGCTGAATGGCCTCCTTTAACACTAGGGATTTGAGAGCCATCCAGAAAGACAGGGGCAGCAGACACTTCTCTCCAAATCCTACACCAGCCTAACTTGTAAATGTCTCCCTGTTCCTTCACTGTTGCTGCATCAAAATCCTGGAGTGCCCTTCCAGTTAGCACAGTGGTTGAACCTACACACTGCAGACTGCAGCGACACAAGAGGGACAAGATTCATGAGCATTTGGAGAAGTTTAGAATGATCAGAAATAGTCAGCATGGTTTTGTCAAGGGCAGGTCATGCCTTACGAGCCTAGTTGAGTTCTTCGAAAATGTGACTGAACACATTGACAGAATGTGTCCTTTGGGACAGAGAATTCCAGTGATTCACCACCTTCTGCAAGAAAAATTTTTTTACTTATCTGTTTTAAATGCCTGGCCATTTTGTAGCTTTGTCCCCTTGTTTGAGACTCTCCCACCAGTGCAAACGTTTCACCATCTACCTTGTTAAACCCTGTCATGATCTGATATGTTAGAATGAGATCACCCCCTCACTCTTCTAAACTTCAAAGGATACAGAGCACAAGAAATTTAGTCGCACTTAATAGGACAATCCTCTCATTCCAGGAATTAGCCTGGTGAATCTGCTTTGGACTACCTCCAATGTTACTATAAGTTTTTATTCATGGGAAATGGGTGTCAACGGTTAGCTAGCATTTATTGCCCATCCCAGTTACCCTTTGAGGACAGTTGAGAGTCAACCATATTTCTGTGGCTCTGGAGTCACATTTAGGCCAGACCAGGTAAAGACGGCAGATTTCCTTCCCTAAAGGACATTAGTGACCCAGATGGGATTTTCCAACAATTGACAATGGTTTCATGGTCATCCGTAGATTCTTAATTCCAGATTTTTTTAATTAAATTAAATTCCACCCGGGTCCCCAGAACATTAGCTAAGTTTCTGAATTAATTAGCGATAATACCACTAGGCCATTGCCTCTCTTTTGTAAATTGAAGGGACCAAAACTGCATGCAGAATTCCAGGTGAGGCCTCACCAACATCCCACCCACTTTCCTACTTCATTCTCCCTACCCACTTCCCGCCTCTCTCTGCCCCCACCCTTTTCCCCGCCTCTCTCTGCCCCACTCCCTTCCCTGCCACTCTGCTCCACTCCTGTTCCCCACCTCTTTCTCTGCTCTACCCATTTCATTGCCTCTTTTTCTCTCTCTATCTCTCTCCCGTCCCTCTCTGGCCCCCGCCCCTGTTCAGATGTCCGTTCTTTGTTTTAGGACAAAGTATGCTTACCACCAGAACCTGCAGAGTCAGACGCTTTCCCTCCAATGGCAGCTCAGCAGTCACTTGGAGCAGGAGCTGGCGAGAGCCATGATCCTCAGGAAGTATCGCAATCATCTGCTTGATGTGCTGGAGTGGGCCAATCAGATCGCAGAGAAACAAAGGTGTGCAGCAATTGGCCAATGTGTGCGATGGGTATAGTTTGTGACGAATTGTTGGTTGTTTAGAATCATAGAAATCCTACAGTGCAGAAAAGGACCATTTGATCCACACTCTCACCCAAACCCTATCCCCATAACCCCACGTATTTACTCTGCCAATCCCCGTGACACCTAGAGGCAATTTAGCATAGCCAATCAACTTAACCCACAGTTAATACCTGTTCAGGTACACTGAGAGAGAATTTAGCATAGCCAATGCATCCTAACCAGCACATCTTTGGACTGTGGGAGGAAACCTGAGCACCTAGAGGGAACCCACGCAGACATGGGGAGAATGTGCAGACTTTACATAGACTGTGACACAATCCAGGAAATGAATCCAAGTCCCTGGTACTGTGAAGTAGCTGTGCTAACCATTATACCATTGTGTTGTCCCTGACCCCAGCCATTTGCTGCTCTTGGCAGGGTTCACTGTATTCATTCCTGGGTGAGATTTGACAGTAAGGGACAGCAAGCGATTCCAGCACCAAGAACATCTCCCATCAAGAGCTGGAGCCCTGGTGAATTCCCCCACCCCAGACCATTCCCAAGGCCCAGGGAGTCCTCCCACTACCTGACTGGTGGTAACTGTGGAGGAGGGGGGGGAGAGAAGGGACAGAGTTGTGGAGGGGTAGGGAGGAGTAAGGCTGGGGAGGGAGGAAAAGGGATGGGATGGGGTTGGGGTTGGGAGGGTGTTGGAAAGGGGTGGGAACAGAAGGAAGGAGTGTGGAGGCAGTTGGAGATGGGAGGGAAGAGAGGGGAGGGGAGGGGTGGGGAAGGGTTTGAAGAGGGGAGGGAAGAAATGGGAGGAGTGGGTGTGAAGGAGTGTCACAGAGAAGAGGAGGACTTGCAATTATAGACAGAATCTATGATGTGGCTCCTGTTTTATTGCAGAATAATCATTCAGGAGGGAGAGCTGTCAAAAAATCTCCAAGCGCTGGAAGACCTGAAGAAAATCTGGAGGCTTCTGATCGAAGAGGAGAAAAGATTGAGCCGGGAATTGAAGCGGTGCCCTGTTCAGAGTTAGAATTCCTGACTGGTATCGCCCCAGTCCCCTACCCTTCTCCCTCCCCCTTCTCCCCACCTCCTCCCCTTTCTCACCTCCCCTTCTCCCATTTCCTCCTCCCACCTCCTCCTCCCCTTCTCCCACCTCCTCCTCCCCTTCTCCCACCTCCTCTCCTTCCCATCTCCTACCTCCTGTTCCAGTGCCTCCCCCACCTCCCTCCCTCTCCCGTAGTGGCTTGCCACCATGGGTGGACATATTCCTAGAGATTTTGTCCACACTGCAGTTGCTTTGCCCAATATCTTCTGTATTTATATAATCAATAAAAGAAAAGTGTTCAAAGAAAAATCAAGTTGATCAATTGTTTTGCTGCCCCTGGGATTGAGGGACAATCTCAGAGCCTCGGGACCCTTTCCCTGGGAACAACTGGTTTAAAATTAAAATCTCACAAAATTTCATTTTCAAGTTTAACACCAAATTGATAAATGATTGCCTAAATGTTAAACTGAGGTCCAGCCTAATGGATGCGCATAGAATTCCTACAGTGCAGAAGAAGGCCATTTAGCCCATCAAACCTGCACCAAGACCATAAGGAAAAGGAGCAGAATTAGGCCATTCTGCCCATCGAGTCTGCTCCGCCGTTCGATCATTGCTGATAAATTTTTCATCCCATTCTCTTGCCTTTTCCCTGTAACCTTTGATCCCCTTACCAATCAAGAGGAGGTGAATTTGTGAACAGGACGAGATCAGCCATGATCTGATTGAATGGCAGAAAGGCTCGAAGAGCTGAAATGACGACTTCTGTTTCTAATTCCGATGTTCCTTTGAAATATTTAATTTTCTACACTGGGAAACTGTAACACCCTGAAGGTGCTAATTAAATGCAACTTGATCTTGAAGGTTCTTGACTGGCTGGATGTGGAGAGGATATTTCCTCTTGTTGGAGAAACTTAACCTAAACAGGTTAAATGTTTAGGACAGTAAGAAATCTCACAACACCAGGTTAAAGACCAGCAGGTTTATTTGGTAATGTTTGTATCAAATAAACCTGCTGGACTTTAATCTGGTATTGTAAGACTTCTTTACTGTGTTTACCCCAGTCCAATGCTGGCATTTCCACATCATTACGTGTTTAGGACACACAGGAGAATTTTTTTTCTCTCTGGAACTTTCTTCCATAAGAAGGTAGTGGAAGCAGAATCTTTGAATTTCTTTAAGATAGATAGAATTTAGATTAACAAGGGGGTAAAAGTTATCAGTGGGTAGGCAGGGATATGAGGTTGAATGGTGGACTACAATTGGTTTGTGCTCTTAAAAGTTTAAAAAAAGTTTACTTATCAGTGTCACAAGCAGGCTTACATTAACACCGCAATGAAGTTACTGTGAAAATCCTCTAGTCGCCACATTCCGGCGTCTATTTGGGTCCACTGAGGGAGACATTAGCATGACCAATGTACCTAACCAGCACATCTTTTGGACTGTGGGAGGAAATCGGAGCACTCAGAGGAAACCCACGCAGACACGGGAGAATGTGCAGACTCCACTTAGACAGTTACCCAAGCCAGGAATCAAACCCGGGTCCCTGGAGCTGTGAGCCAGCAATGCTAACCACTGTGCCAGACAGTGGGAGGAAACTGAAGCACCCAGAGGAAAACTGTATCCCTCTTGCAACTTGTATTTCCACTTATTTTTGTGTTGCCTGCAAATTTGACTCCAGTACATTTGCTTCTTTCCTCCAAGTCATTAATATATATAATAAACCGTGCTTGTCACAGCACTGATCCTTGTGGAATCCACTGGTTACAGGTTGCAACCTGAAAAAGAACACCTTATCCTCACTGTTTCCTGCCCAATAGCTAATAGAGTATATTGTGGAGAAAAAGGATTGGGTACAGAAGAAGCAAATGCTCATTGACGTGAAAGGAAGGATCAGGAGGTAGAGCTCTTTGGATGACTAATGATAGAAAGGATAAATAAATGAGACAGAAAAAGATGATTCTTTGATTAACATCAGTTTTCTTGCTCATTGCTGTGATTTTTGGCAGCATTGGAAAATGGTGGCATCTGTTGGAAGGAGGTGGTATTGCAAAGTATCAGAAGATTGTTGGTTCACATGGTCAAGGTAAGGCAGAAAATACCCAGGGACCAATCTGACCAAAAAAGTCCAAAATGGGTGGCAAAATAGGAGACTTTCAGTTCTGTTTGTTTGGCAAAGCCATCAGTCAAATCTTAGACACTCGACGCAATAAAAAAAACATCTGATTTCTGTCTTTAGGGGGAGAGAGCAGGACCTAAATCATCTGAAAGCTGGCAGAGCGTGCCATTGCGCATGTGCAGGTCACCATGCTGAGAGTAGTGGAGACCTGTCACTGGCTCTGCTGCTATAGCCAGTGGCCTAAGCCTGATACCCCCCCCCCCCCCCCATAACTACAGCCAAGCTCAGTGACTATTTGCAAACCCCTTGGAATGATTGCCTGGACTCCACCTATCCCCTGCCTGGAATGATTCTGACCCCCAATTCACTTGAAATAATTGTGATTTCCCCCCTCCTCTACTATCAATCACTGTGCCAAGTGTGCAGCAGCCCACTCCTCCCTCCGATCGCTGTAAAGACTGTACAGCAGTACCCTCCTCCCAGCCCTGAATGTCTTATCCTTGTTCTGGCCCAGCCCCATTAGATCCTCCTTCCTTGACACTGCCTAGTGCTGAGTGGGCATTGCCATGATTCCAGGCTGGCAGTACCAGGATGCCAGATGGGCCGTGCCAAGGTGACAGGCTGGGAGTGCCAGGAGCCTTATACATGACACGCAGAGAGAAAATTATCAGAATAGGTGGGTTAGGAGTTTTGATAGAGTGGGTAGGAAATACGGGGAATGGGGGGGGGCTTTCAGTCAGAGTAATGTAGCGACAGCAATTGAGTCACGGGATGGTCAAGCCTGAGTATTAATGGTTATCTATAAGTATTTCCTCTTTCTGCTGCCGAGAATACGTGTGCCCTCTAACATTCCTGAGAGTCTCACTCCTCTAACTAATCGGCCTTCATCATTGAACCCTGACCAATGCCAGCCGTCACAGTCTCTAGGTTGATTGAGGGGTTGAATCTTTAAGTGTCAAGGGATGAAATTTGGGTGCAGGCCATCAGGAGGAAGAAAGCAGCGCCTGACCACCCATCTGTCCTGGGGCATCCCAGAATCCTCAGGATACACAAGGGCGTCCATCTGGCACAACAAGGATGGACCTCATTGCTGCTGATGTGAAAGAAAGGGATCTGATGTGCATTGGTGACAGTGAAGGAGTGAGGGCAGCAACCATGGCCGATCAATGATGATATATCATGGACAGCAGAGAATGGAGGTAGCGCTGGCCATAGCATGCAGCTTATGGTTGTCAGCTTCCAGGATCAGAGGGTGTTGGGAGGGATTGAGGGTCATGGAATGGATGACCTCACCGACTATCTTTCCCAACCCTCCCAGATTACCACTGTGATTCAGAATGAGGCCTGTACAATTAGCACCAGAGACAGACAGACACCACTGACTGTGAGATTCCAACCCAGGGTGAAACCTGCACCAGGGGAACACAAGGTCACTGGTCAGTCTCAATGGCCGGACACGCGTTCGATTGAGGATGTGGGTTGGGGGGAGGAAGTTGGAGTTGGGACTGATTGGAAGGTCGACCAACTGACTGATGTCCAGGTATCACTGGTGTTGCCATAAGATCATTTTCTGCCCACTGACATGAGAAGCTCTGGGGTCAGGAAGGAGGGATCCAGAATGTTTGGAGATTGCCAGAGTCTCCTTGATGGAGTATACGGGATGGACTCCAGTGCTTCCGCCTCTCTTGAGGTGCATGTGGGCCACTGGACTACACCATGGGTTAGAGGGGCAGTGGGAGTGAGCTCCAGAAGTTTCTGTGCCACCTGATGTTGCTAGTCCTGGAGACCCCCACATTGTCTGCATTGTATTATCAAAGCTGTCAGCGATGGAGGTCAGTGTTTGGACAAAGCTCTGAAGCCTCTCAGCAATGGCCTTCTGTGATGGGCCATGCTCACGAGGTCCTCAAGCCACAGTACCCAGTGCCTGGGCTGTACTTTACCATTCATGCTCAGATGTGCTGCCTCAGACTTTGCACTGAGATAGCCACCATTGCAGTGTTGGCCTGGATGCCACGCGATGCCAACAACATCTGGAACTGAAGCCTTTGGGACTCCTCCTTGCAGTTGCAGGAGCGTCGCTGACAACCCTGCCTGGAATCCCGACTCTGCCTTCGCATCTTCAGCAACTGAGGGTGAACATGCCCAGAGGGATGGAACCTGGCTGGGGCACAGCTGAGTCCAGGAATGGAGCAGACCTCCGACTATCTGATCCCTGGGACTTTCCTGCTTCCACCTGATGTGCATCAGAAGCTGTGTGGTGTTCACCAGATAGCGACCCAGACCTCAGTCTGCTGAAGTCGCTCACCTGGATGCTTGTCTCTGCGATGATGGATAGTGCGAGTGGTTGATTGACGCCTTTTCAGTGTCTTCTTCTGATATCTGCTCTGAGGCGCTTCTAAGAATTGCAGGGGGAACTCTGCCTCTTGAGTCTCAACAGATGATGTTCCAGCAAAACAACTGACATGGTTTCAGTCAATGGGAGGGATAAGGGTCTGGGCAACAATGCACTTGAGACAGATCACCTGGATGAGGGTGCAGTGGATCCTCACTTCTCTGGCACAGCCCAGCCTTGATGTCGGTAATGGCTCATTCCTGGCACTCCTATTTCCTCTCTCTTTCATTTATCGTGTGCTGTCTTCTCCCGCGGGGGCATAAAGAGGGTATTGTGAACAGGACGCCTGGCCGTTGGGGATTGAAAATGATTGGCATATGTGGGCACCATGTCAGGGTAAAAGGGGTTGTGATGCAAAATGATTGGCAGTTTTTAGGAAGATGCTGGGAAGCTGTGAGGTGCCACCATGTGCATTAATGGTGGCATGCCGAGGGGATACGGACGGGAATAATGCCGGGTGAGACAGGTGAGAAATCAGCCTTGCAACACACAGGAGGTTATTCATCTTCTTCCAGCATTGGACATCTGTTCTCCTGGTCCTGGCACTAAGTATTGCTGCCACTGCCTCCCAGGCAGGATGGTCTCATTCTTCAAGGGTCTCCTGCCAAAACATGGGTAAATGGTGTTCCCGCCTCTCCTCCAGGGCATCAAAAAGGTGGGTAAGGCTGCCCTCCGAGATCCTGTTTCCTGGCTTGACTGGGGAGTGAGTGCTGACTGCCAGGTTTGGTGAGACAGATGGATGGTGAGACAGATATGTTTCACATGAAGGAAAATCTTGTTCTCTTCCGCGCTGCCGGTGCTGACGCAAAATGCACCGATCTTTTGCCAAAAAGACACGATATTTTTCAGGAAAATTCCATCCTTAAGGTAGAAGGATTATGGACGGACATGAGGAAAATCTTTCACCCAGAGGGTGATGGGTGTCTGGAATTCACTGCCTGAATTGATGGAGCAGGTTTTCCTGTTTGTTAGCGGGCGAGGGGCGGACCATGGAAAGGTCTGTTGATCTGGGGTGGGATTTTCTGGTTTTGGCCTCTTCTTGCGCCTCATCTTTCCTTGTGGCTCTTCGGGTACTGGAGGGACAGTTTGAGGACAACATCCCGACTTAAGAAATGATGCAAAAACCTGGGACATTGGGAGGGAGAGCGCAGAAAACTCCAAACAACTGGTGTACACCAGTCTCCAGAGGCCTCAGACCGAACACTGGATTTCTCAGCCCTCCGAAACCCTGGGGAATCTGAGTGGCAGCAAATCTCCCTGGACCTGGAGTGACAGCCTGCTCACGGGGAGAAGATCCGCCCCCTAACCCAGGCACCAATCCCAGGGCTGCAATCGGTGTGAGTGGCAGCAACATTAACCAATAAAAAAGAAGGATAGGCAGGACTATTGTCTGATTGACATCGCTTGCACCAATCAGCAGCTTTGAGGTGATGAATTTGTTGAACTGGCGAATTGGTGCGGATATGCAAATGAAGACGCCAATAGAGCTGATACTTTACACAGAAATATTTTCCCATTTTCTTTACCGTTGCTGGCATGAATCTGGATTTCAGAAACATGTACAGCTAAAAATTTGTTTAGAGCTACAGGACCAGTATGTGACCATCCTCTTGTTAAAGTGTTGAACGCTGATAGACATCACAACACTGTGTCTTCTCGTTCTGTCCATTCTTGAGTTTTTATAATCCCCTTAACACTAGGTTAAGAATTTTTGGTTTGGGGAGGAGGTGGGGGGTCCCTACACAGGGATGCCATTGTTTGGCTTCTTCTTCCTTCTCCCTATTTGGTAATTAATGTTAGTTGAACAGTTACAGGTGAAGCTATTTACTCTGAGTACAAGGGATCCAGCTTTGGATACTGGAGCTTGCACGTTCTCCCCTTTTAGTGAATTGCTACAGTGCCTCATGGATAGTAATTATGTACTGACTTGTAGATGGTCAATAGGCTTCGGAGAGTCAGGAGATGAGTTACTCACAGAACAGAATCCCAACAATAAAGAAGGAGGCCATTCAGACCATTGAGCCTGCACCGACAACGATCCCACCCTATCCCCATAATGCCATATACTTACCCTGCTAACCCCCTGAAATGAGAGTTAATTTACCTTGGCCAATCAACCTAACACACATGAATGGACTGTGGGAGGAAACCAGAGAATCTGGAGGAAACACACACAGGTAGGGACAGCACATAGACAGTGACTCAAGCCAGGAATCAAACCCAGGTCCCTGGCACTGTGAGGGAGCAATGCTAACCACTGTGCTGCTCCACTGTGCCAATACTCACTACAGTATTACTAGCCTCTGATCCGCTTTTATAGCCAATGTGTTTATGTGGTGAGTCCAGTTGAGTTTTTGTCAATGATAACCCCAGGAATGTTAAAAGTGGGGGATTCAGTGATGGTAACACCATTGAATGTCAAAGGACAGTGATTAGAGTGTCTTATTGGTGATGGTCATTGTGTGGCACAAATGTTACTTGCCACTTGTCAGCCCAAACCTGGATATTGTCCAGATCTTGTTGCATTTGAATATGGATTGCTTTAGTGTCTGAGGAGTCATGAATGGTGCTGCATATTGTATGAATGGAGACGTAAACAGTTGAAATTCAGCCTTCAAGGCCTTCACTGGAATTGGGCTACGCACAATTGAAGAGTGAATTGATCATCGAGTGGACTCAGTACCGAATGCTCAGGGATATAGTTCAGGGGCAGGAAAACCCCTGCCATCTGTAAAAAGAAATCACGGGAGATTTTGGATCAATTGGGACATGTGATAAAGTGACTGAGTTGTAGGCAGTGTACATAAAAAGGTTCAGTATTTTTGTTACAGGGTGGCAGATGACCTCGTGGTGCCAGTCTTTTGAGCATAATGGGCAGAAAAGCATTTGGCCAGAAAAAAAAATGGAGGAAGCTTTTCAAGAGTTGTGTAGACACTAGAAGGGAACTTTGTGCCATAACTGAAGTTAGATAAGTCCCCTGGGCCGGATGGGATTTACCCCAGGATTCTCTGGGAGGCAAGAGAGGCGATTGCAGAGCCTCTGGCTCTGATCTTCAGGTCATTGTTGGTCACGGGTATAGTTCCGGAAGACTGGAGGATAGCGAATGTGGAAGAGAGGGGAAGAGAGACTTTGCAGGGAATTATAGGCCAGTGAATCTTACTTCTGTTGTGGGTAAAGTATTGGAGAGAATTATTAGGGATAGGATTTATAGTTATTTAGAGAGAAATGAATTGATTGGGGATAGTCAGCATGGTTTTGTGAAGGGTAGGTCGTGCCTTACTAACCTCATTGAGTTTTTTGAAAAAGTGACCAAAGAGGTGGATGGGGGTAAGGCGGTTGATGTGGTATATATGGACTTTAGTAAGGCGTTTGATAAGGTGGCCCATGGAAGACTTCTGCAGAAAATGCAGATGTATGGGATAGAGGGTGATTTAGCCAATTGGATTAGGAATTGGCTAGCAGATAGAAGACAGAGGGTGGTGGTTGATGGGAGATATTCATCGTGGAGTTCGGTGACAAGTGGTGTACCTCAGGGGTCTGTTTTGGGGCCCCTGCTGTTTGTAATTTTTATAAATGATCTGGATGAGGGTATTGAAGGATGGATTAGTAAATTTGCAGATGACACTAAAGTCGGTGGAGTGGTAGATAGTGAAGAGGGGTGTTATAGTTTGCAGAGAGACTTGGACAAGTTGCAGAGCTGGGCCGAGAGGTGGCAAATGGAGTTTAATGTGGAAAAGTGTGAGGTAATGCACTTTGGCAGGAATAATAAATGTGTAGAGTATAGGGCTAATGGTAGGATTCTTAATAGTGTTGATGAACAGAGGGATCTTGGTGTATTTGTGCATAGATCCCTGAAAGTAGGCAGTCAAGTCGATAAGGTTGTTAAGAAGGCATATGGAGTCTTAGCTTTTATTGGTAGGGGGATTGAATTTCGGAGCCGCAACGTCATGTTGCAACTGTACAAAACTCTAGTGCGGCCGCACTTGGAGTATTGTGTGCAGTTCTGGTCCCCGCATTATAAGAAAGATGTGGAGGCATTGGAGAGGGTACAGAGGAGGTTTACCAGGATGTTGCCTGGTATGGAGGGCAGGTCTTATGAAGAGAGGCTGAGGGATTTGAGGTTGTTTTCGTTAGAAAGGAGGCGGCTAAGAGGAGACCTTATCGAAACATATAAGATGATTAGAGGTTTAGATAGGGTGGACAGTGATAGCCTTTTTCCTAGGATGGAGAAAGCTAGCATGAGGGGACACAGCTTTAAATTAAGGGGTGATAGTTATAGGACGGATATCAGAGGTAGGTTCTTTACCTAGAGGGTGGTTAGGGAGTGGAATGCCCTGCCTGCAGCAGTTGTAGATGCGCCAAGTTTGGTGGCATTTAAGAGGTTAGTTGATAAGATTATGGAAGAGAAGGGAATGGTTTGGTTTGGAGGGTCATTGCTTTTTTCATAATTGGTCGGTGCAACATTGAAGGCCAAAGGGCCTGTCCTGCGCTGTAATGTTCTATGTTCTATAACTGAGGTCAATTGTGGAGGGATTCAGGTGTTACAAGTCAGACCAGATGGAGGGCGAGACCATCACCCAGTTTGTGACTTCCCTGAAGAGTCTGGTGGAGCA
Organism: Sphyrna mokarran; assembly: GCA_024679065.1. Classification (NCBI taxonomy): domain Eukaryota; kingdom Metazoa; phylum Chordata; class Chondrichthyes; order Carcharhiniformes; family Carcharhinidae; genus Sphyrna; species Sphyrna mokarran. Next base: position 6,232,782 of record JAGIQG010000034.1, read on the forward strand.
CTATGGCTTTGGGGCTTTCTTACAGGATGTGCTGTGGGACTGGCTAGTTTGTGGCCTCCAGCAGGGAGCAATCCAATGGAGACTATTAGCAAAACTGCCACAGTGTCCATGGAATGGGCTGAGAGGGAAGCAAAAGGAAGCATGGTAGCACAGTGGTTTAGTACTGCTGCTTCACAGCTCTGGGGACCTGGGTTTGATTCCCAGCTCAGGTCACTGTATGCAGTTTGCACATTCTCCTCGTGTCTGCATGGGTTTCCTCTGGGTGCTCCAGTTTGCTCCCACAGTCCAAAGTGTACCAGGATGCTTAGATTAGAGGGATTAGAAGGTAAAATATGCAGGAATATGGGGTAGAGCGTGGAATTGTGGTCAGTGCAGACTCAATGGGCTGAAGGGCCTCCTTCTGCACTGTAGGGTTTCTATGACTCTATATGAATCTATGATTCAACATAATCGAGTACACAAGGTGGCAACGCTAAAAAGTCAATCATGGAATGAGGAATGCCACCTTTGTGTCCGAGAGTGTCACACTGAGTCCAGTTGGACAAAGGGAACTCAGTGCTGGAGCTGCTGTAAGATGTGCCACATTGTCCGAAACTGCAGAATATGTGAGTCCTGGGAGAGTGCGAAGCTGAAACAGGGTTCAAACACAGGAAGAAGTGGCAAGTGATCAGTGTAGATGAGGAAGAGGAGACCATGAGGATGGACAGATCATGCTGTTGTATTTAAACATCCTGTCAGGACAAGGTGAAGCAGGCAGATTCTGGGAGATGCCCAAAATTAAGTACAAGCTTGTAAAGATGGAGGTGGACACAGGGATGGCAGTCTCATTGATCCCAGAGTTGACGCACAAAGCAAAATTAAATCATTTTTCCTTGAAGCCTACAAACATGTAGGCACCATTATTAGCACTGTTGTCTCACAGCACCCAGGACCTAGGTTTGACTCTGGCCTCAGGTCACTATTTGTGCAGAGTCTGCACATTCTCCCCATGTCTGCGTGGATTTACTCCAGGTGTACTGGTTTCCTCCCACTTTCTGAAAAACATGCAGGTTAGGGGGATTGGCCATACTAAATTGCCCCTTAGTGTTGGGGGACTAGCAGTGGGGTTATGGGGATAGGACCTGGGTGGGATGGTTGTTGGTGCAGGCTCAATGAGCCAAATCGCCTCTTTCTGCACTGTGGGGATTCTATGATTCTATGGTTATTTTGAGGATATATATGGAACAGTTAGTTCCTCTGAAGGGCTATATCTCAGCCAATGCAGTGAGGGACGAGTGTGTGTGAGTTGCCTTTGTATATGGCGATGGGTGACAATCCCACAAGGTTTAGACGATTGTGCTGAAATTAAATTGGGAAGTGGTGAATCAATGAACTGAGTCTCATTCGAGCCTGGGTGACGTTTTGGAAAAATATGAGAACGTATTTAATGGAACCTGGGAGAGATGAAAGGAGTTAAAGTGAGTTTATGACTGAAACCAGGGACATGCCTGAAGAGCATGAAAGCACATCCTGTGCTGTAGGCAAATAGACCCAAAGTGAAGGCTGACCTCGATTGATTAGTAAGCTTGGGAATATTGGAACCAGTAGAATGTGAGTGGGCCACACTCATTGTTCCTGTCATAAAGACTGATGAATTTTAAAGTCACAGTGAACCCAGACTTATGTGTGCATCAATATCTCTTTCCCATTGAAGACCAGTTTTGTGGCCTTGCTGATGATCAGAAGTTTATCGAGATAGGCCTCTCACAAATGTATTTCCAGTGGGAGGTGGCCAGCCACCATTAAATGTTAGCACCCAAAAAGATCATTCCGTTACAATGGCTGCCTTTCGAGATCACATTGGTCCCTGCTGTTTTTCAAAGAGCAATGGACCAGATTTTGAGTGGTCTGCCAGGAGTTCAATGTTATTTGGAATGACATCTTTGTGACAAGTTCCACAGCTGAGGAATTTAGAAGAGACATTAAGGAGACTTCAGGAACAGGGGCTGCAGATTAGGAGAGAGAAGTGTGAGATTTTTAAGAGCTCGTTTGACTACTTTGGTCAGGTTAATGATTTAATTTGTTTTGATTTATTATTCTCACATGCACTAACATACAGCAAAAAGTATTGTTTCTTGAAGCTACACAAAGCATACCATTCATAGAGAAGGAAACGAGAGAGTGCAGAATGTAGTGTTACAGTCATAGCTAGGGTGTAAGAAAGATCAACTTAACACAAGGTAAGTCCATTCAAAAATCTGACAGCAGCAAGGGAGAAGCTGTTTTGAGTTGGTTGGTATGTGACCTCAGACTCTCATACCTTTTTCCTGATGGAAGAAGGTGGAAGAGACAATGTCTGGGGTGCATGGGGTTCTTAATTATGCTGGCTGCTTTACTGAGGCAGCGGAAAGTGTAGACAGAGTCAATGGGTGAGAGACTGGTTTGCGTGATGGATTAGGCTACATCCTTTTGTAATTCCTTGTGGCCTTGGGCAGAGCAGGAGCCATACCAAGCTGCGATACAACCAGGAAGAATGCTTTCTATGGTGTATCTGTAAAAGTTGACAAGAGTCATAGCTGACATGCCAAATTTCCTTAGTCTTCTGAGAAAGTAGAGGTGCGTGTGGGCTTTCTTAACTAGAATTTCGGCATGGGGGGACCAGGACAGGTTGTTGATGATGAAGACACCAAGACAATTAGTTTATATATCCCAACTGAGATCTTTCCTGGGATATATAACTAGTATGACAAGTTTGTGCCTGACTTGGTGCCAGTTTTGAAATCCCTGCTTTGGTTATTGATGAAAGGACTAGCATGGCAGTTAGTGCTGGAGTGCAAGAAGGATGACCAAATAGCTAAGAAGGCAATGAAGGAGTCTGGGATCTTGCTCCATTTTGACCCCAAGTTACCTCTGTAGCTGGCCTGCGATGTGTCACTGAATGGCATGGGAGCAGTGATATCTCATATAATGCCCAGTGGAGGAGAGAGGCCCATTGCATTCACATTGAGATTCCTCTCACAAGCGGAAGAAAACTGCATGCAAATAGAACAGGAGACACTGGGCATCATTTTCAGTGTTTCCAGGTTTCACCACTATCTGTGTGGCAGGAAGTTTGTCTTACTGATGGACCATATGCCTCTCAGTAAGATTCTGAGATATCACTCTGGGATTCCACCTATAGCCACAGCTCACTTATAGAGATGGCCATTGATATTGTGAGTCCACACGTATGAAATCTCTTATTGACAGCACAAATGCAGACGTGTTATCCAAATTACAGTGTCCTTGCCAAAGCAAGGTCCTGGAGGAAATTATCTGCATCATTTTCTTCTTACAGGGGAGGATAAGATACCCATTACAGCTGCTAAGGTGAAACAAGCTACAAGGAAGGATCCCATACTGAGTCAAGTAGTCAATCTGGTCCACAAGAGCAAGTCAACAGATCAAAAACTGAGACCATGTTGAAGATGACAGTGGGTATGTCGAGTGCAGGATGGTTATTTGTTGTGGGCCACACAGGTCATCATTCCCTAGTCTTTGAGACAAAAAGTATTGGAGGAATTGCACCAAGGGCAATGCAGATGAAAGAGATGACATATGTGGTTGCCAAAAGTTGATCCTGCATTGAGGAGAAAGTAGGCACATGTGATTTGTGTGCCAAGATTTGGAAGGCATCTCCTGCGTTGCCTTAGCCCCTATGGGAATAGCCAAAGGGGATTTGGGAATGTGTTGCAGGGCTAGTAGAAGGCCAGATGCTGCCAGTGGCTGTCAATGTACACTTGAAGTGGCCAGAAGTGATATGCTTGAAATTGATGACCACAGGAGTGATCTTGGATTAGCTCAATGAGATGTTTGCTTGATTGGATACCTAAACTAGCTTTTAGGTGGCAATGAACCACAATTTGTGTTGGGGGCTTTGAAAAGTAGGTGGAGCTGCATGGCGTTTGCCAAGTGAAGTTTACGTTCTACCACCCAGAGGCAAATAGGCTAGTGGAGCATTTTGTACATTCTGTTAAAAACTGCTTGGAGGTTTCATGGGGGATGGAGTCATTGATGTGCAAATTGAACCAGTTTTTGAGAATTTACAGGAACATCCCCTCCCACAAAACAATAAAATGCTCCCCTGCAGCACTGATGTTTGGGAGACAGTTTGGGTATAATGTTTGACCTACTGAGGACTAATGAGACAAGATGTGAGGTGGAGAGGAACCAGGAGGGACAGATGGATCATCGTGGTGAACGTGTCATGCTGACGGTGTTGCAGAAGGGCAAAATGGTATTGATCAGAAACTAAGCTTTGGGAAGAAGTGGGTTCCTGCTGCAATTGTGGCCAAGGGGCCATTGTCTCACACAGTGGAAACTCAGGATAAGTTAGTATGGTGCCAACATGCAGACCAATTGCTGATGCCCCCACACCAAGGGACAGGGTCCCACCTACAAGTTTAGAGATGTTCTGGCTGATGCCAGTGGAGGGACCAGAAGAGGGAGGGCTGGAATTGATAGCTCTTCGATTCACAGATAGAACAGAGAACTCGACACTGGTGACTGACGGTGAGCGGGAAGAGGAGCTGCCATTGATGTGTTCATCAAGACCACATTCACTGGAGAGAAGCCTAAAATCCATTCCAGTTCCCAAAAAACATTCCCCATAGGACTGTGATCCCCCTGATAGGATGGTTATGTTTATGTAAGATGGACATCAGAGTGGGGAACTAAATATGGAGTGTATCATAATGTAAATAAACTGGGATCTTAACTGAGTGCCTGTATTATGTAAATAGAGCAAAATGTACAATTGTGTGTAAATAATGTGTGTATGTTGCTATTGGGGATTATTGCTTATAGGAAAGGAATATTTTGCATGTTGAGGAATAGCTCCTTTAAGGAACCAGGTAAGGTGATCTGAGGTGTGGAGTGAGCTGGTTGGGAACCGCCCTGAGTGAGAAATCATCATTTGAAATGTGGAGCGAGTAGACTGAAGAAAGGATCTGTGATCCCTGATGCTTGGCTGTGGAGCAGTTATTGAGAAGATACTCAGATTTAACAACATCTATCCTTTGCACCCCCTGATGAAGTCTATAAAATACAATTCCTACAGTGCAGAAAGAAGCCATTTGGCCCTTTGAGTCTGCACCGATTCTCTGAAAGAGTATCCCACTCAGCCCTCCCCTCCACCCTATCCCATGGCCACTCCACTTAACCTACACATCTTTGGGCTGTGGGAGGAAACTGGAGCACCCAGAGGAAACCCATGCAGGCACAGGGAGGATGTACAGACACCTCACAGATGCCACATCTACAAACATCCACTCCCATCAACTACCAATGCTTAGTACCAGCAGCGTGTATTATCTACAAGATGCACCGCAGCAAATCAGTAAAGATTCTTAGACAGCACCATCCAAACCCATTACCACTTCCTTCTAGAAGGGCAGCAGATATGTGGGAATGCCACCACCTGCAAATTCCCCTCCAAGCCACTTACCATCCTGACTTGAAAACATATCGCCAGGTTCCTTCAGAATCATTGGGTCAACGTACCGGAATTCCTTCTCTAACAGTGTTATGGGTTAATCTACAGCACGTAGACTGCAATAATTCAAGAAGGCAGCTCACCACCACCTTCTCAAGGGCAATTAGGGATGGGCAATAAATGCTGGCCAGACAGTGACATCCATGTCCCACAAATGAATAAACAAAACTCACAACCTTCATCACCAGTGGTAAATCTCTGAGTACTAAGATATCTCCTCAATAGCTATTCCACAGCCACACGTCAGATCGTTTATTCAGTCTACTCGTTCTATGCTCCAAACACTGAGTGCCCATCTAGTCCCAACCAGATCATTCCACACCCATTAGGTCCCCAGTCCTAGTGGTAATTATTGTTATTGCAGACTCAGAATCCCTACAGTACAAAAGAGGCCATTTGGCCCATTGAGTCTGCACCGACTTGCTGACAACAGTATTTTCGTAAGAAGTGTGATAACACCAGGTTTTACAGTATTCAACCAGGCTCTCGCCCTGTAATCCCACACATCTCTCTTGTCCAATCCACGTAACCCGGGCATCGAAACTAGAGCACCATTGCAGAAAACGAACGCGCATTCAACCCAGCTCTTCAGCACTGGAAAGCACCAATATCACTAAGAACACAAATTAATAAGCTGTCATTACTTGTTAGAGCGGAAGAAGGAAGAGGAAACCATAAAATGGCATCCCACCTCAGGGAGCCCCAACCAACTCCGCAGCCAAAAATTTTTCCATCACGCGAAAAAACCAGCTTGGTCGTGAACGCCCGTTGAATGAAACAGCAACCGCCCTTCAGTGCTGCGTCTGCCAGAGCTTATCACTTTAACAATAAGGTGACCGCTTAATAAGCCCGCAACTCCAATGAAGCTTTCATTTTTATATGTTTCTGAAATCTGGCTACATGCCAGCAGTGGTGAATAAAATTGGAAAATATTTCTGTATAAGGTATCGGCTTTATTGGGTTTTTTCATTTGCATGTCCACATCCATTCGCCAGTTAAACAAAAATATCACACCCAGGTCGCTGATTGGTGCACAAGCGTCAATCAGCTAACAGTCCCGCCTTCCCCTTTTTTTATTGGTTAATGCTGCTGCCACTCACACCGATTGCCGCTCTGGGATTGGTGCCTGGGCTGGGGGGGGGGGCAGGTCTTCTCCCCGTGTGCAGTCTGTCACTCCAGATCCGAGGGGATTTGCGCCCACTCAAATTCCCCAGGGTTTCAGAGGGTTGAGAAATCCAGTGCCCACTCTAAAGCCTCTGGAGGCTTGTGTGCACCAGTTGTTTGGAGTTTTCTGTGTTCCCTCCCAATGTCCCAGATTCTTTCTTAATTTTCCCTCAGACTGTGGCTCCTGGAGGCACAAGAAAAGATGAGGCGCAAGAAGAGGCCATTCATTGGGCGAGATCTTCTGGCCCCGCTTGCCCCAAAACCAGAAAATCCCACCCAAGGTCACCCACCCTTCGCTTGCTGCAGTTCCCATAGTGGATGCAGCAGGAAAATTCGTCCATATTGTCTGAGTTTTTTGGACACAAAGTGGCCATTCAGCCCATCATGTCTCCAGCAGCCAAAGACAAGAAAACTAACCACTCATTCTGAATCCCATTTCGAGCATTTGCTCCATATCTTTGCAGGTCACGGTGATTCAGATTGAGATTTCGTAACTTTGAAATGAGTTGAACATTCCAGACACAGCCATTGATTCTGGCAGTGAATTCCAGACACCTGCCAACCTCTGGGTGAAAGATTTTCCTCATGTCCGCCCATAATCCTTCCACCTTAAGGATGGAATTTTCCTGAAAAATGAACAAGTGTTCTTTGGGGGCAAAGATTGACGTGTTTTGCACCAGCACCACAGCAGCATTGTACAGAATGCAATCTTCCTCTATGTGAAACACACTATACCTGACTCACCACGCAACTGATTTTCCCAACCGAAGGGTCAGCACTGAGTCCCAGTCATGCCAGGAGAATAAGTTCTCAGTGGGGGCCTTACCTACTTGCTTGATGCCCTGGAAGAGAGGCAGGACACCATTTACCCACATGTTGGCAGGAATGTGGCCTATCCCACCTAGGAGAAAGTGGCTGCCTGACAAGTGACAGCTTCCACTGTCTCCCCCAGATTATTTCCATCTGTACCTCCAGCATGCCACTGTTAACTCACTTGGTTTCTACTCATAGCCTCCCGACATCTTGTATCAGCGACTCCACCATAATAAAGGGTGTGAACTGCCCCTCTGAAGACTGTGGTTCTAATGGCGCAATCGATTAGTGTACAGTACTTCTAGTAAGTGGGAGCGCGCCGTTACCAACAGCGAGGTCAAACTGTGCCAGAGAACTGAGGATCACTGCATCTCCATCCAGATGACCTGTCTCGAGTGGTTTGCAAGTTGCCCAGACTTTATTCCTCCCCATTGACTGAAACCACATCGTCTGTTTTGTAGGAACACCATCTTTTGAGGCCAGGCCATCAAGAGGCAGAGTTCCCCCTCAGCCCCTGACAGCACCTCAGAGCAGATCACAGAGGAATACACTGAAGAGACGTCACATCAACCACCCACACTATCCACCATCGCAGACACAAGCATCTCAGTGAGCGACCTCAGCAGGTAACATAAGAACAGAAGAAATAGGAGCAGGAGTAGGCCATTTAGCCCTTCGAGCTTGTCCCGCCATTCAACAAGATCATGGCTGATCTGAAGTGGATCAGTTCCACTTTCCTGCCTTCTCCCCATAATCCTTCATTCCCTTGTCTTTCTGGGCTTCTGGGTCACCATCTGGTGAACATCGTACAGCTTTTGATGCACATCAGGTGGAGGCAGGAGCATCCCAGGGATCAGACAGTCGGAAGTTTACTGGATCCCTGCACTCAGCTGTGCTCCTCTGGGCATGTTCACCCCTCAACTGCTGGAGATGCAAAGGCAGAGTCGGGATTCCAGATGGGGTTAAAAGAACAAGAACAAAGAACAAAGAACAAAACAGCACGGGAAACAGGCCATTCGGCCCAATGAGCCCGTGCCGCCACCCTGATGTTCCCATCACTACCCGCGATCCCTGTCTATGTTTATAGATCTATGGATTAAAAACCAAATTTGAGACAATTTAGGGAGAATTTGTTTTGCCAATTAGCCTAAGAGCACATCTTTGGGATGTGGGAGGAAACCGGAGCTCCCGGAGAAAACCCACGCAAGCACGGGGAGAATGCGCAAACTCCCACAGACACAGGCACAAATCTATGTATCTGTACAACACAGAGATAGTCACTGAGCTGTCGCGTTGCCCATCAGATGGTCCAGGTCAAGCATACACTAACTACGTGAAGCAGTAGGATACTCTCGAAAAAGATCCAAGAGCAGTCCTCTCACAACCCATCGCGTGTATGCCCTCGTTAGACAACAAGGTGGACCAAAGCACCTGTAGGATAAAAACAAGTACATCAATATCATCATCTATTTACACACTTCCCAGGGACTCCCAAGGCTCATGATCCCTATTTTAAATCAGTTTTCTATACCCCTCCATTCCCATTCTGTTCATGTGCCCATCTAAGTATTTCTTAAATAACTCCAGAGTACCTGCCTCCACCACTTTACTTGGCAGCGCATTCCATACCCCCACCACCCTCTGTGTGAAAAAACTCCCTCTAGCATCCAAATTATACCTTACCCCCCTCACCCTAAGCCCGTGACCCCTCGTGCTATTTGAGTCCATCCTAGGAAAAAGCTTAACCCTGTTTACTCTATCAATCCCCTTCAAAATCTTGTACACCTCTATCAGATCTCCTCTAAGTCTACGTCTTTCTAAGGAAAACAGTCCCAATTTGCCTAATCTCTCCTCATAACTCAGACCTTCCATACCAGGCAGCATCCTGGTAAACCTCCTCTGCACTCTCTCCAGAGTCTCCACGTCCTTCCGGTAGTAAGGCGACCAGAACTGGATGCAGTATTCCAAATGAGGTCTAACCAGCGTTTTATACAACTGCAACATTAAAGGCCAGCTCTTGTATACTCTATACCCCTTCCTATAAAGGCTAACATACTATATGCTTTCTTCGCGACCTTCTCCACTTGCTCTGCCACCTTCAGAGACTTGTTCAGCTGCACCCCCAGGTCCCTCTGCGTTTCTATACTCTTAATAGGTCTACCCTTTATACTTCTTGAATATCATCTTGAATGAATACTTTGCGTCGGTATTCACGCAGGAGAGGGGCCTGCTGTCTGGTGCCGGCTTTGAGGAATTTGAGGACCCATTAAAGGAAATAACCATTACGAGGGAAGAGGTGTTGGGGCTTTTAGGCAGCATAAAGCCTTATAAAGTTCCGGGGCCTGATGGCATTTACCCCAGACTGCTAAGGGAGGTGAGAGATGACATTGCTGATCCTCTGACACAAATCTTTATCTCTTCTTTGGACACAGGTGTGGTCCCAGAGGATTGGAGGATAGCAAATGTAGTACCGTTGTTTAAAAAGGGTCAGAGGGATAACCCAGGGAACTATAGGCTGGTGAGCTTGACTTCAGTTATAGGTAAGCTAATGGAGAGGATCCTCAAGGACAGGATGTATGAACATCTGGAGCGCTGCGATCTGATCAGGGATACGCAGCATGGCTTCGTTAAGGGGAGGTCGTGCCTTACGAATCTAGTGGAATTTTTTGAAGAGGTGACAAAAACGGTTGATGAAGGCCAAGCCGTTGATGTCGTCTACATGGATTTCAGTAAGGCGTTTGACAAGGTTCCTCATGGTAGGCTGATAGAAAAGGTGAAGGCGCATGGGATACAGGGCCAGGTATGTAGATGAGTTGAGAACTGGCTTGGGAGGAGGAGACAGCGGGTAGTAGTGGAAGGCTCTTTTTCCAACTGGAGGTCTGTCACTAGTGGTGTGCCACAGGGCTCAGTACTAGGACCTCTTCTATTTGTGGTTTAGATAAATGACTTGGAAGAGGGGGTAGGTGGTGTGATCAGCAAATTTGCTGATGACACTAAGATGCTTGGATTGGCAGGAACTGAGGAGCAGTGCCAGGCAATACAACAGGACATAGATAGGCTGGTAGACTGGGCAGATAGATTGCAAATGGAATTTAATCCGGATAAATGCGAGGTGATGCATTTTGGCCGGAATAATGTAGAGGGGAGTTATAGGATAAAAGGTAAAACTATCCAGAGTATAGAGATGCAGAGAGACCTGGGGGTGCAGGTTCACAAGTCTCTAAAGGTGTCAGTACAGATGGAGAATGTGATAAAGAAAGCGTATGGTATGTTAGCCTTCATAGGAAGAGGTATAGAATACAAGAGTAGGAGTCTGATGTTGCAAGTGTATAGAATGTTAGTTAGGCCTCACTTGGAGTACTGTGTCCAGTTCTGGTCACCTTACTACCGGAAGGATGTGGAGGCCCTGGAGAGAATGCAGAGGAGATTTACCAGGATGCTGCCTGGTATGGAAAGGCTGTCTTACGAGGAAAGATTGAACGCACTGGGGTTGTTTTCCCTTGAAAGACGTCGGTGAGAGGGGATCTACCGGAGGTATATAAGATTATGAGGGGTATAGATAGAGTAAATGGTGGTAAGCTTTTTCCACCATTAGAAAAGGATAGAACGAGGGGTCACGGCCTTAGGGTGAGGGGGGCTATGTATAAGACGAATATTAGAGGGCAGTTTTTCACACAAAGGGTAGTGGGGCTGTGGAATGCACTACTGAGTAAGGTGGTGAGAGCAGGCACGCTAGGGTTGTTTAAGGGTCTTTTGGACAGCCACATGAGCAGTCTGCAGACAGAGGGATATAGTAGGACTGTTTAAATATCCTATTTGTTTCCACGGGATGTTCGGTCCACCTTGTTGACCAACAAGGGCATGCATGCGGCAGGTCATGCGAGAGCTGCTCTTGGATGTTGCTTCAGGAGTGGCCTAGTGCTTCATGTCGTTAGTGTATGCTTAAACTGGACCATCTGATGGGCACCGAGACAGCTCAGGGACTATTGCTGTTGCTGTGCAGACACATGGATTTGGGCCTATGTCTGCGGGAGTTTGCGCATTCTCCCCGTGGTTGCGTGGGTTTTCTCCGGGTGCTCCGGTTTCCTCCCACATCCCAAAAATGTGCTCTTAGGCTGATTGGGTAACAAATTGGTCCCTATATGTCATTAAGATGTTAGGACAGCAGTGCGGGCTTGTTGGGCCGAAGGGCCCGTTTCCGGTGCTGTGTTGTTCTTTGTTCTTTGTTCCCCCTTACATTCTTTCTCCCAAAATGCATCACCTCACATTTATCAGGATTGAATTCCATCTGCCATCTGTCTGCCCAAGCTACCAGCCTATCTATATCCTGCTGTATCGCCTGACAATGCTCCGCACTATCCGCAAGTCCAGCCATCTTTGTATCGTCTGCAAACTTGCTGATCACTCCACTTACTCCCTCTTCCAAGTCATTTATATATATTACAAATAGAAGAGGTCCCAGTACCAAGCCCTGTGGTACACCACTAGTGACCAACCTCCAGCTAGAGCAACACCCTTCCACTATTAATTTCTGTCTCCTATTACCAAGCCAGTTACTTATCCATCTAGCTACCTGTCCTTGTATCCCATTTGCCTTGACCTTCTCAACTAACCTCCCATGAGGGACTTTGTCAAACACCTTACTAAAATCCAAATAGACAACATCAACAGCTCTTCGTCCACTGATTTCGTCACCTCCTCAAAAAATTCTACCAGATTTGTAAGGTATGACCTCCCCTTAACAAATCCATGCTGTGTATCCCTAATCAGATCGCAATGCTCTAAGTGCCTAAACATCCTATCTCTAAGAATCCCCTCCAACAGCTTCCTTACCACTGACGTCAAACTCACCGGCCTATAATTTCCAGGGTTATCCCTACTACCTGTTTTAAACAATGGTACAACATTAGCTATTCTCCAGTCCTCTGGGACCTCACCTGTGTTCAAGGAAGAGACAAAGATTTGCGTCAGAGGCCCAGCAATTTCACCTCGCACCTCCCTAAGCAGTCTGGGATAAATGCCATCAGGCCCAGGAGATTTATCAGTTTTAATGCTACCTAGAAGCTCTAACACTTCCTACCTCGGTATGGATATTTCCCTCAACTGGTCCACAGCTCCCTCAGAGACAGGAACTGTCAACAAGCCCCTCTCCTTCGTGAATACCGACGCAAAGTATTCATTCAGGATCTCCGGGCTCTAAGCACAGTTCCCCTCCTCTGTGCCTAAGAGATCCGATTTTTCCTCTAACCACCCTTTTATTCCTAACATAGGAATAAAAAGCCTTTGGGTTTTCCTTAATCCTATCCGCCAAAATCATTTCATGCCCCCTTTTTGCCCCCTTCTAACTCCCTGTTTGAGCTCCCTCCTACTCTCTCTATATTCCTTCAATGCTGTCTCGGTTCCCAGCTGCTTCGACCTATCATACGCTTCTCTTTTCTTCCTAACCAAGTCCTCAATATCCCTAGTAATCCACGGCTCTCGAATCCTACCTTTCCCATCTTCCCTCTTGGCTGGCACATATTTATCTTGCAACATTTTTAGTATTCCCTTGAAAGAGACCCACATGCCTAGCATGGACTTACCCTCAAACAACCGTTCCCATTCAGTTTCCCTAAGTTCCTGCCTAATCCAACTGTAGTTAGCCTTCTCCCAATTTATCACCCTCACCCTAGGGCAACAAGTGTCCTTTTCCATCTGAATCCTAAAGTAGACAGAATTGTGGTCGCTGTTAGCCACATGTTCCCCTACTACAACATCAACCACCTGCCCTGGCTCATTACTCAGAACTAAATCCAATATAGCCCCTTCTCTAGTTGGGCTAGCCACATACTGTTCCAACAATCCTTCCAGTACACATTTTACAAATTCCTGCCCATCCAAACCCCTAGCTCTAGGTACTTTCCAATCCACCCTAGGGAGATTAAAATCTCCCACTATAACGACTCTGTTCTTTCTGCACCTATCCAAAATGTCTTTACATATGCCTTCTTCAACTGCCCGTGGGCTGTTGGGTGGCCTATAATACACCCCTAGCATAGTAATTCCCCCTTTCTATTCCTCAACTCCACCCACAGCGACTCCAATCCTAACTCCTCTGTATTGTCCTCCCTCTGCACTGCTGTGATGCTCTCCTTAACTAACAACGCCACTCCTCCACCTCTTTTGGACCCTCCTCTGTCACGCCTGAAACACTTATACCCAGGAATGTTCAGTTGCCACTGCTCCCCTTCCTTTAACCACGTCTCTGTCACTGTAACCACATCCAAGTTCCTCGCAAACATTAAGGCCCTAAGTTCATCCGTTTTTCCCATTACGTCTTCACATTGAAACAGACACACTCCAGACCTCCAAGACCACTCGGAACCTCTTTTCCCCGGTGCATCTCTTCTCGTCCAAGCTTACTCTATCTCCCATCTCGCTCTCTACCGAGCTATTGGTCTCAGCCCCTCCCCCCCTCTATATTAGTTTAAATCCTGCCAAAACACTCCAGCTAACCTCCCAGCTAAGATATTCACACCTTCCCATTCAAGTGTTCCCCATCCCTTCTATACAGGTGCCCTTCTTTCACATAGAATTCCCAGTTATCCACAAATACGAAACCCTCTGCCCTACACCAGTCCTTCAGCCACGCATTCAGCTGTAGGATTCATTTCTCCTGGCTCCACTATTACCTGCACCTGGAAGCAGACCTGAGATCACCACCTTCGAGGCCCTGTTCTTCAGCCTACCCCCCAACTCCCTGAACTGCCTTCTTATATCCTCCCTGCTCTTCCTTCCTACATCCTTCTCTCCTACGTGAATAATCACATCCGCCTGGGCCCCTCACCCTTCAAAATGCCCTCTACTCTGTCTGACACATCTTGCACCCCTGCTCCAGGGAGGCAAACTACCATCCTGGAGTCCCGCCTTGGACCACAGAAGCGCCTATCTATTCCTTTAACCCTCCCATCCCCCACCACTATCTCCCTTTTAGCCCCTTTCCTCCCCTTTGAGGTATTCTAGTCCTCATGCCTTGTCTCTTTTAACCCTCCGCCCTCGATATTTTGGGGGGCTGCCACTGGGGAAGTCTTTGGACTGTCTCCCCTCTCCTTTTTCCCCTTCCTGACAGTAATCCACCTGGAAGGGTCAGGTTCCCCCCCCTTAGGCTCTGGCTCCGCCACCCTACTCTGCCTTCCTTCCATGATTGCCTCGTTCTCCCTGACTAAAAATGCATCTTCCAACTGGCACTCTAGTTGCTTGACCCAAGCCCTCAGACACTGCAGCTCCAAACATTTGATGCATACATGGACTTTTGGGAGAGGTCTCGCCTCCAGGAACTCCCACATGTGACACCGTACACAGGTGAGGCGTCTTCCCTTAATCCCTGCCATTGTCTTGGACACCTTTGGAGGTGTGAATTCCAGTGGAAACCCAGTAGCACACTGTGTCTAAGCCTGCTCTCAGCCAAGCCCCATGAGCCTAAGCCCTTATATCTCACTCTGCTGCCCTATTCACTCCACTGCCCGCTCCCGACGCTGTCCGCTGTCTACTGCCACTTTCTTTTTATACTCCCCAGTGCCCTTCCCAGCTAGCCCCAGAACTAACTACAGCAGCAAAAAGCGCTCAAAAAGAGAGAGGAAAAAAAAAAGCAAATTGAAAAAATCACACTCAGCCACCAACACTTCCAGTCATTCTGTCCCAGAGAACAATGAGTTGTCAGCGACAGTCCTGCAACTGCAAGGAGGAATCCCAAAGGCTTCAGTCACAGATGTTGTTGTTATCGCGTGGCATCCAGGCCAACACTGCAAGGGTGGCTATCTCAGTGCAAAGTCTGGGAGGATGTCCGAGGTGCGAGTAGTGGAGTCTAAGGCATGGTTCAGGCACTGAGGACTGTGGCTTGAGGGCCTTGCGAACATGGCCCAATCACAGAGGGCCATTTTTGAGAGGCTTCAGAGCTTTGCCCAAACACTGGCTTCCATCGCTGAGGGCTTCAACAACAAGGTACAGACAATGTGGGGTCTCCAAGATTGGCAACATCAGATGACGCAGAGGATTCTGGAGGTCACTCCAGCTGCCTCTCTGCCTCATGGTGTAGTCCCAGGGCCCACACAATCACTAAGAGAGGCAGGAGAACTGGCATCCATCCCGGTTCCCTCCACCAAGGAGATTCTGGCAACTTCCAACCATTCTGAATCCCCCTTCCTGACCCCAATACTTCTCGTGTCAGCGGGCAAAACATGGTCACGTGGCAACACCAGTCACATTTTGGACATCAGTCAACCCTCCAGTCAGTCCCAACTCCATCTTTCTTCTCCCACCCCACCGTTCCCCACATCTTCAGCTTATAGATGTCTAGCCACTGAGACTGAACAGTGATCTTGTGTTCCCCTGGCACAGGTTTTACCCAGAGTTGGGAATGTCACAGTCAGTGGTGTCTGTCTGTCTCTAGTGCTGTGATCAGAATTATTGCCAATTGTACTGGCTCCATTCTGAATTAAAGTGGTAATCTGAGAGGGATGGGAGAGACAGTCAGTGAAGTGATCCATTGCACGACCCTCAGTCCCTCCCAATACTCCCTGATCCTGGAAGCTGACAACCCTATGCCATCTCTGATGGCTAGTGCTACGTCCATTCTCTGTTACCCGTGACACATCATTGCTTGACCGGCCACAGTCACTGGCCTTGCCCCTTCACTGTCGCCAATGACAGCGCGCATCAGATTCCATCCTTTCACATTAGCAGCGGTGGGGTCCATCCAGTCCCATGGCAAATGGAGACCCATGTGTATTTTGAAGGTTCTTGGATGCCCAAAGACAGATGGATGGTTGCCAGGTTCCTCTCGATGCCTAAAGTTTCACTTCTTGATATTTAAAGATTCAACCCTCACTCAACTTGGAGACTGTGGGCAGCTAGCATTGGTATGGGTTCAATGATGAAGGCCAATTAGTTGGAGGAGCGAGAACCTCAGGAATGTATGAGGGCACAAGTATTCTCGGCTGCAAAGAGAGAAAACACTAAAAGATATGATGTAGTGGGGGGAATTAATAAAACACATAAGCATTGGTTTAGGAGCACTAACACAATTCTGACTGAAAAGTGAATGATCTGGAACTACATGGGCTGCTTTATAGAAGATAATTCTATTTGAATAATGAGTAGTTTTCATTTTAAAACATCTCTTGAATTTATAAAATGGATACAGTTTGCTTTAAGTGACATTTTCTGAAACTTCAGCCAACAGCATAACCCAGCAGGGCTGATGGATGAGGCAGGGGTCTGCACTCCAGACTACTAATGCCAGCTTTATGAATAGAGTCAAACAACTTCAAGTTAAAACACGACTAGTAGCAGACTGAAGGTATTTCTCACGGTCAGACAAGAGCCACGTGGATTCAGATCGATGGGAATCATTCTCCCCTTTCACTGCCCAGTGTCCCATACTGATGGGCAACAGAAGGGAGGTAAATTAATAACAGATGAAATCCCATGAGTTCAAGATGTGTGTTGTCATCGGCTGGAGTTAATGACAGGATGGTTATTGACTCATTTGTATTAATGTTTATTGGGTTATGTCTACTGGAAAGGTGGGCAATGTGATTTTGTAAATGTATAATTGCCTTTGCAAAGGTATTGTTCTCCAGAATGATATTGGGCTGCCTGCATCTTATATCTTGAGTGCAGAGTTTCCTCATATCATTCTCCCATTCGATCGTTTGGCTAAATTAAATCACGTCTTTAAATCAGTACACTGTATTTTGAGTCTCTGTATCAACTTTAGGAGCTAAATAAAGCCTTGAGTAGAAAAACCCCATTTACAAGGAACCATTAATACTCAGGCTTCATCATCCTGTGATCTAATTGCTGTCACTGCATTACCTCCGACTGAAAGAAAGCCCCCCCCATATTTCCCACCCACCCCGCCAAAACTCCTAATCCACCCATCCTAATCATTAGTGCCCCATCTTTTCTCTCTGCGCATCATGTATTTTGTGAAACCAGACCAGACGCCAACGATTTTTCTATTTTGGCACAAATGTGAGGAAAGGATGTTTCATTCCCGGAATGATCCCATGGTTTTAAAGGGCAGGAATAATGTGACATCCGGCTGGTGGGCTGGAAGATTCTGTGAGGCTAAAACATCCGACTTTAATCTGTCCAATCATATTCAAACAGATTTAATTAGTGCACCGGGGACAGAATCATTCAGGCTCACTTGCCTCTGCGGCCTCGCTGGGGAAGGTCCCTACAGCGATGGTCCCATCAACGAGGGGACCAAACATGATGGTCTCGCTGGTAGAACCAGAGGCCATTGAGGCCCTCCTGGGAGGTCAAGGGCAAGGGGAGGGTGCCGCTTTGACAGTGCCAACCTGACACTGCCAGTGTCACCTTGGCACAGCCCACCTGGCATCCTGGTACTGCCAGCCTGGAACCCTGGAAGTGCCCACCAAGTACCAGACAGTGCCAAGGGGACAGAGTCTAATGTCTGGGCCTGTACAGGGGGCAGGACATTCAGTGGGAGTGCCCCTGTGTACTCTGCACAGCGATGGATGGGAGGAGTGGACTGCTGCACAGTTGGCACTTGTGATCATTTCATGTGGAGGTGTCGCAATCACTCCAGGCTGGGGTGGGTGGAGTGCAGCGATTCCTGAGGGGCTTGCAAATGGCTGCTGAGATTTGCAGTAGCACGGACGATGGTGCCAGGTTTAAGCCAGGGAAGCTGCCAGCTAAAGCATCAGAGGAGTGACAGGTCTCTGCTGCTCTCAGATCTGGGGATTTTTTTTATTGTAAGAAGTCTCACAACACCAGATTAAAGTCCGACAGGTTTATTTGGTAGCAAAAGCCACTGGCTTTCGGAGTGCTACCCCTTCACCAGGAGAGTGGGAGTTCTGTTCACAAACAGGGCGTACAAAGATACAAACTCAATTTATAAAATGGTTGGAATGCGGGTCTTCAACCATTATTTTGTAAATTGAGTTTGTGTCTTTATATGCCCTGTTTGTGAATAGAACTCCCACTCACCCGATGAAGAGGCAGCATTCTGAAAGCGAGTGGCTTTTGCTACCAAATAAACCTGTTGAACTTTAACCTGGTTTTGTGAGACTTCTTACTGTGTTTACCCCAGTCCAATGCCAGCATCACCACATCATGAGTTTTTTTTATTGCACAGAGTGCCTAAGATTTGACTGGTGGCCTCACTAAAAAAATGGATCTGAAACTTTCTGATTTGCCACCCATCCTGAACTCTTTTGATAAATTGCCCTCTGGGTGTTCTCAACCATGTGAATCAACAATTTCTGATAAACTGCAATATTGCGTCCTTCCAACAGATGCCACCATCTTCCAGTACTGCCAAAAGTCTTTGTCAACTGTTTTTATTTTATTTATTCATGTAACAAGTATGCTTACATTAACACTGCAATGAAGTTACTATGAAAATCCCCTAGTCATCCCATTCCGCACCTGTTTGGGTACACTGAGGATGAATGTATAGCTGAAGAAATGATGTCGAAAGGAGGGATTTGGATTACCGAGGAATTGGGATTGATTCTGGGGAAAGTGGGACTTGTCCAAGCTGGAGGAGGTTATGCCCCAACAGGACTTGGAACATTATCCTCGTGAGGATATTTGCAAATGATGTGAGGACGAGCTTAAATTAGAGTGACAGGGAGCAGTGAGACACAACAGAGGGGAAGATATGGAAATCAAAGATGGAAAAGTAGAAAGCAAACAGGGAAGACAGAGGAAACGTGGGCTAATGAGCAAATAGATCCATCGCACAAAAATAGTCATGTAGAAACATGTCCAAGAGACAAGTCTAAAGGTGCTGTATTAGAATGCACAGAACATTCACAATAAGGTGGATGAATTAACAGCACAATCTGGTGTACGTGGGTATATAGATAATGTTTACGTAGACATGGCTGCAGAATGACCAAGCTGGGAACTGAACATCAAAGGGTGTTTGATGTTCAGAAGGATTGGCAACAAAGGAAAAAGAGGTGATATTTTTAGTTAAGGATAAAATTGGTGCAATAATGAGAGAGGATATTGGCACAGAAAATCATAGTATCACATTATGCAGAAGGAAGCCATTTAGCCCATTGTGTCCGCACCACCCACAATCCCAGCCAGCCCTATTCCCATTTACCCTAACTAATCTCCCTGACACTAAGGGGCAATTTACCATGGCTAATCCAACTAACCCACACATCTTAGGATTAGTAAATTTGCAGATGACACTAAAGTCGGTGGAGTGGTAGATAGTGAAGAGGTGTGTTATAGTTTGCAGAGGGACTTGGACAAGTTGCAGAGCTGGGCCGAGAGGTGGCAAATGGAGTTTAATGTGGAAAAGTGTGAGGTAATGCACTATGGCAGGAATAATAAATGTGTAGAGTATAGGGGTAATGGTAGGATTCTTAGTAGTCTTGATGAACAGAGGGATCTTGGTGTGTATGTGCATAGATCCCTGAAAGTAGGAAGTCAAGTCGAGAAGGTTGTTAAGAAGGCATATGGAGTCTTAGCTTTTATTGGTAGGGGGATTGAATTTCGGAGCCGCAACGTCATGTTGCAACTGTACAAAACTCTAGTGCGACCGCACTTGGAGTATTGTGTGCAGTCCTGGTCCCCACATTATAAGAAAGATGTGGAGCATTGGAGAGGGTACAGAGGAGGTTTACCAGGATGTTGCCTGGTATGGAGGGCAGGTCTTATGAGGAGAGGCTGAGGGATTTGAGGTTGTTTCGTTAGAAAGGAGGAGGCTAAGAGGGGACCTGATCGAAACATATAAGATGAGTAGAGGTTTAGATAGGGTGGACAGTGATAGCCTTTTTCCTAGGATGGAAAAAGCTAGCACGAGGGGACACAGCTTTAAATTAAGGGGTGATAGTTATAGACGGATATCAGAGGCAGGTTCTTTACCCAAAGGGTGGTTCGGGAGTGGAATGCCCTGCCTGCAGCGGTTGTAGATGCGCCAAGTTTGGTGGCGTTTAAGAGGTTAGTTGATAAGTATATGGAAGAGAGGGAATGGTTTAGTTTGGAGGGGCATTGCTTTTTATATTGGTCGGCGCAACATCGAAGGCCGAAGGGCCTGTTCTGTGCTGTAATGTTCTATGTTCTATGTTCTATCTTTTGGACATTGTGAGGAAACCAGAGCACCTAGAGGAAACTCATACAGACACAGAGAGAATGTGCAAATTCCACACAGACAATGAACCAAGCCAGGAATTGAACCCAGATCCGTGGTGCTATGAGGCAGCAGTGCCAACACTGTGCCACCATGCCGCCCATTTAGGTGTAAAATCAGTTTAAAGAAGCGACTGGGACAGAAACTGTTAGTGGAAATTATTCTTTTCCCTGTTGCAAAAATATACTTTATTCATATAAAATCTGAAAGACACATTAGCAAACATTTAAAATTGTTGTAACAGTAAAGTACAATGATACTTACATTTTCTCCAGAGATTTCGTGCACTCTGAGGTATTTCAGTTCAAGTAATGAGAACATTACAAATATTTTAATATCTTCATTGCAGGGAGTACAATTCTTTACAAACTATTATACATCAGTTATGGTGCATTCTGCGGTGCTTCAACACAGTTAAGCATGGTTAGGATTGAGCACACACTCCAAGGAATTTTTCCCAGTTACTAACCTTTACTGTACATTGGCTGAAAGGCTTTACACAATGGCCTTCTCCCATTGTGCCTTAGCAGCGGCTACCCAGGCTTGAGTGTGTCCCTCAGCACATAGTCCTGGGCTTTGGAATGTGCTAGTCTGCAACACTTAGTGGAGCAATTATTTGATTTGGAAGACTAACAAGTTTTGGACAGACCAAAGAACCCTTTGATTCTGCTCCATCATTCAATGGGATTGTGACTGATCCAACATTCCCCATGTCCACTTGGAGGAGGGAGGGGATCCATGTTTGGTTTGGGCAGTGGGGATGTTACAGGAGCTGCATTTCAGGCGAGAGCCCCCCATAATTGCCGGGGTGCGTACTTGAGGCAGCCTGTGGTAGCAGAGACCTCATAGCTCTGTCTGTCTGTCAGGCCTTCTGCTACTGTTAGTGTGCATGTGCAGAATGCGCATTACCCCCCTCTACAGCCTTTCAGGTGTGTTAAGCCCCACTCAGGCTTCTGCTGCAAGCAACGGCCTTGCTCAAAATTTTGCAGCCAGAATGCGCATGGAGAATGCGCCCAAACAACAGATTTGAAACTCTCCCAGTTTCACACCTGCCCGACAAAAAGTCATAAAATACTGCCCATCCTCTCACCTGTCAAGCCCCATTAGAAACTATATGTTTGAAAGAGATATCTCTCATTCTTCTCAATTCCAATGAGTAGAGTCTTAACCTTTTTCTCTTTCTTCATAAGACAATCCCTCCAGACCAGGAATCATCTCAGTGTAATTTTTCTGTACTGCCTACAATAAAGTACTATCTTTAATAAGGAAACCAAAACCGCTGACAGTATTCCAGGTGTCATCTTCCCTTGTAGCAAGAATTCCGACTTTTATAGTGCAACCCCCTTAAAATAAGGGCCAACATTCCGTTAGCCTTCCTGGTTAAGTGTGGTGCTTGTTTCATGCACAAATCCCTTTGTAGTACATCTTTTTGTAGTTTTTCTCCATTTAAATAATAATCTGCCCTTTTGTTCTCCCTTCCAAAATGAACAACTTCCCATTTTCCTATATTATCTTCCATTTGCCAATTTTGTGACGCTAACTGAACCTATCAATTCTTCTCATAAACTGTTTTCATTTTATTTATTAGAGTCACAAGTAGACTTACATTAATACTGCAATTAAGTTATTATGAAAATTCTCCAGTCACCACACCCCAGCACCTGTTCGGGTACACTGAGGGAGAATTTAGCACAGCCAATGCACCTAACATTGCACGTCTTTGAGACCATGGAAGGAAACCAGAGCACCTGGAGGAAAACTGTTTGTATCCCTCTCACAACTTGTCCTTCCACTTATTTCTGTGTCGTCTGCAAATTTGACTCCAGTACATTCAGTTCTTTTCTCCAAGTCATTAATATATATTGTAAACAGTTAAGGTCCCTGTGGAACCCACTGGTTACAAGTTGCCAACCTGAAAAAGAATCCCCCTTCTCTCCACTTGCTGTCCATTAGCCAATAAAGTACATTCATAGAAATATAGATTTCTTACAGTACAAAAGGAGACCATTTGGCCCGTTGAGTTTGTACCGATCACAATCTCACCCAGACTCTATTTCCATAACCAAATACATTTACCCTAATAGTCCACCTGGCACTAGGAGCACTTTAGCACAGCCAGTCAACCCAATCTGCACATCTTTGGGCTGTGGGAGGAAACCAGAGCACTCAGAGGAAACCCACACAGACACAGGAGAAATATGCAAACTTCACACAAGCGGTGACCCGAGGATGGAATTCAACCCAAGACCCTGGTACTGTGAGGCAGCAGTGCTAACCATTGTGGAGATAAAGGATTTAGGTACAGAGGAAGCAAACGCTCATTGGGGTGAAAGGAAGGATCAGGAAGTAGTGCTCCCTATATGACAAACGATAGATAAATAAATGAGACAGAGAAAATGACCCTTTGATATGTCAGTTTTCTCACACATTGCTGCGACTTTTGACAGCATTGGAAGATTTTTTTTCAAAACATATACCTTTTTCATATAAATCTCAAATAAACCATGCAATTTACATGTCTTTGAATTGTAAACAGTGCAGAATTAAAACTTTTTAACAGTTCTATTCAACTTACAGTCATAACATTTCAAACTTACAACTATATACATGATTCAAAAATTACTGTGTGCCGTTATTGCTCAGATTGGCACACAGTTACGCAGATCAAGGGTATTCTGCAGTTCCCGGGCCTTCGGTCTGCCTCCGTTAAAAGGCCTTATAGGGTGGCCTTTTCCCATTGTGCCCCAAACTTCAGCACGTCCTTCAGCACATAGTCCTGGACCAGTCTGCAACATTCGGTCGAGGACAGTTCTTGCAACTGGAAGATTAGCAAGTATTGGACAGACCAAAGTGCATCCCACCGAGTTGATAACCTTCCAGCAGCCGTTGATATTCGTCTCAATGTGAGTCCCTGGAAACAGCCCGTAGAGCACAGAGTCCTGCATTAGTGAGACTGGAAGATGGCGGCATCTGTTGGAAGGATGCGGTATTGTAGCTTATCAGGGATTGTTGGTTCACACGGTCAAGGTAAGGCAGAAAACACCTAGGAGTCAATCTTACCAAAAAGTCCAGAATGGGTGGAAAAGCTGTTTCAGATTCATTTTTTGGCGATGCCACCAGTCAAATCTTAGGCTCTTTGTGCAATAAAAAAAATCCCAAGATCTGATTTTTGCCTGTAGGGAGAGTGAGCAGGATCTAAATCACCCAAAAGCTGGTGGAGTGTGCCATTGTGCACGTGCAATGTTGAGAGTAGCAGAGACACCCTCCCCTGCCATACTGCAAAGCACAGAGATCATTCACAAACCCAGGTTGGCACTGCCTAAAAGGCATCCTCTCCTTGCCCTGATCTCCCGGAGGGCCCTTAATAACCTCTAGTTCTACAAAACAGGCTATCACATCTGGTCTCCCTTGTTGATGGGGAGCCATACCTGATCCTTGCCGTGGAGAACCTTCCCCTGCAAGGCCATAGAAATAAGTAAGCTTGGATGATTCTGTCCCAGGCGCATTAATTCCATTTAAATTATTATTTTAATAAATTTAAATAATTTATTCAGCCTCGCATCCAGTTCAAGGCCTTTAAATGGTTTTGTGTCGGTGGCAACTCTGAAGGTGATCTCCTGGGCTCTTCTCTCTGATGTTATCAGGCTGAAGCTCAGAAAGAGGGAGAAGTTGCTTGAATCCATTTGAATCTAATTCACCACATTAAAGTCAGCGTCATTGAACCTTCCCGCTCATCTGCAAGATGTCATGTGGGCTCAAATTATTCCTGTCCTTTAAAAACATGGAATCATCCAGGAGCAAAACATCCTTTCCGCACATTTATGCCAAAACAGAAAAATTGTTGGCATCTGGTCTGGCTTCACTATATACCTTGGAGCTCAGATCCAGGAGCCTTCTACGTGACACAAGAGAGAAAAGACAGGACAGTAATGATCAGGATAGGTGGATTGGGAGTTTTGTCACATTGTTAACATAGAACATAGAACACTACAGCACAAACAGGCCCTTTGGCCCACAAGTTGCGCCGATCATATCCATACCTACCAAGCCTACCTATAACTCTCAATCCCATGGGGGGCTTTCAGTCAGAGGCAATGCAGTAACAGCAATTAGGCCATGGAATGATCAAGCCTGAGTATTAATAGTACCTATTAGTGTTTCCTCTCTCTGCTGCAAAATATACTTGTGCCCTCCAACATTCCTGAGAGTCTCACTTCTCCAACTAATCGGCCTTCATCATTGAACCCTTACCATACCAGCTGCCCACAGTCTCCAGGTTGAATGAGGGATTTTAATCTTTAAGTGTCAAGGGATGTAGTTTGTGTGCAGGGCATCGGAAGGAAGAGGGTGACCACCGTCTATCCTGGAGCATCCAAAAACCCTCAGGATACACATGGATGTCCATCTACTAAAATACAGGATGGGCCCCACCACTGCTGACGTGAAAAGAGGGAATCTGATGCACACCCGTTGGTGACAGTGAAGGGGCAAGGGCAATGACTGTGGCCGGTCAAGCGATGATGTGTCATGAGCAGCAGAGAATGGAGGGAACACTGGCCACAGCAGACGGTGTAGGATTGTCAGCTTCCAGTATCAGGGGGTGTTGGGAGGGATTGAGGAAATGTCTCTCCCACCCCTTCCAGATTACCACTTTAATTCAGAATGGAACCTGTATAATTAGTAATAATTCTGATCACATCACCAGAGACAGACCGACACGACTGACTGTGAGATTCCCAAACTGGGGTGAAGCCTGAACACAAGATCACATGTCAGTCTCAATGGCCAGACACCCATAGGCTGAGGAGGTGGGGAGAGGGGTGGAAGGAGGAAGTTGGAGTTGGGACTGATTGGCGAACCTGCAGGAGTGTCTGAGTTTAGATTGGGAGATTATCCTCCCTATGGGAGAGGGGTCAAAAAAAAGGGCTTTGGGGTTTTGCAGAGCAATATAACTTATTGTGAATTGCAGAAAGTCTGTATGCGGGTACAGCATGTAATGAATAAAACAAATGGGATGTTAGCATTTATTGCAAAGGGACTGGAGTATAAAAGTGAAGAATTGTTGCTGCAATTGTATAGAGTGTTGGTGAGACCACATCTGAAGTATTGTGTCCAGTTTTGGTCTCCTTATTTGAGGAAAGATGTGGTGGCATTGGAGGCAGTCCAGAGAAGGTTCACCAGATTGATTCCGGGGATGAAAGGGTTAATATATAAAGAGAGGTTAAACAGTTTGGGCTTATACTCATTGGAGTTTAGAAAAATGAGAGGGGATCTCAGAAGGGTTGGAGACCCTAGGATGAACTCCAGTGCTCATGTCTCTTTCAGGCTGGGTTTGGGCTCCTGGACTACATCATGAGGTAGAGGGGCAGCTGGATTGAGTTCCAGGAGCCTCTGCGTCACCTGACATTGTGTGCACCATGTTGTCGAAGCCCTCAGCAATCGAGGTTAGTGTTTAGGCAAAGTTCTGAAACCTCTCAGCAATGGCCTTCTGTGATTAGACCATGCTGTGAGGCCTGCAAGCCATGGTCCTTAGTGCCTGAACCATGCCTAGACTCCACCGCTTGTGGCTCAGATGTCCTGCTCCAGACTTTGCACTGAGATAGCTCAGAAAGCTTCTGGCATTTGCTACCAAATAAACCTATTGGACTTTAACCTAGTGTTGTGAGACTTCTTACAGTGTTTAGCCCAGTCCATCGCCGGCATCTCCACACCAGGCACTGAGGACCATGGCTTGAGGGCTTCGTGAGCATGGCCCAGTCACAGAGGGCCATTGTTGAGAGGTTTCATTGCTGAGCACAGTGAGACAATGTGGGAACTCCAGCACTAGCAATATCAGGTGACACAGAGGCTCTGGAACTCACTCCAGCTGTCACTGTACCCAATGGTGTAATCCAGGGCCCACATGCATCTTAGGAGAGGCAGAAGCACTGGAGTCCATCCTGGAGCCCTCCACCAAGGAGATTCTGGCTGTTTCCAACCCTTCTGAGTTCTTCTTGACTCCAGCGCATCTCATGTCAGTGGGTAGAACATGGCAGCACCAATAACACCTGGACGTCGATCGGGTTCCTCCTGGTCCAGGCCTTCCAGAGACACTAGCCGAGAGCATCCCAGACCACAGGGAGTATAAGGCAGCAGGTAACCTCCGCCTTTGATGGACATCCTGCGGAAATACCTAGGCATAGCATAGTCCTCACAGGGTTAAGAAGATGTAAGTGCTCAGAATGGGCATGAGTGAAATTAGACATCGGTAGTGAGTGAGCAGTTGATGTATCACTGTCATGAATGATCAGAGGAACATAGGAATTAGAAACAGAGTTGGCGATTCAGTCCTGTGAGCCTGCTTTGCTATTCAATCAGATCATGGCTGGTCTCTCCCTGGTCTCAAATTATCTCTCCATCTGTTCCCCATATCCCTTTATCCTGTTAGAAATGTATCTATCTCCCTCTTGAAACCATTCAATGATTCAGACTCTACCATGCTCTGGAGCAGCGAATTCCACAAATTCACTACCCTCTGCGAGAAGCAGTTCCTCTTCATCTCAGTATTAAATTTATTGCCTGTCAACCTATATCTGTGACCTTTTGTTCTAGATTTCCCAACAAGGGGAAACAATTGGTCTACATTTACTTTATCAATCCCTTTTAGTATTTTATATACCTTGATCAGATCCTCTCTCATCCTTTTCTGGCTAAGCTCGTGCTTGTTTGAAAATTCTGGTGATGAGGCATTCTGTTAAATGACACAGATAGTCTGATCAGGGAACCTTCCGGTAGGATCCACCATTCCCTACTCCCATAAGGCCTTTAGGATGTTACCTACAGATCACTGTCTGATGGATTTATGGTCAAGGATGTTTCTCTGAATAAATGTTGACACAAGGTGGCTCCAAAACAGGTCAAAAGCTAGGAATCTTGTGGTGAATATCTCACCTCCTGAATCCTCCAAAGAATGTCCACCACCTACAAGGTACAAGACAAGAATGTGATGGAACACTTTGCCCTTTACTGGACGACTGCAGCTCCAACCACACTCATGAAGCTTGACATCATCCAAGACATAGCAGCCCATTTGATTGTTACCTTTTCCACAAACATTTAATCCTTCCATTGCTGACAAACAGCTACAAGTTGCACTACAGGAATTTACTGAAGATCCTTAGACTTTCTAAAGCCAATACTACTTCCACCTCGAAGGACAAGAGCAGCAGATATCTGGGAATATCATCCCTGCAGGTTCTTTTCCAAGTCACTCACCACCCTGACTTAGAAACAAATTGGCTGTTCCTTCACCGTCACTGGGTCAAAATTCTGGAACTCCCTCCCTAACAGTATGGAGGTTATACCTACACTTCTGCATTGCAGCAGTTCAAGAAGGCAGCTCACTGCCACTTTCTCAAAACCAGCTAGGGATAGGAAATAAATGCAGGCTTGATGGACCGAATGGCCCTTTTTCTGCACTGGAAGATTCTTGACCACTACTGTCTCCCACGTTGCTGCTCCGTGTATAGGCCTGCTCCCTGAGCACTGCAGGCTGCTGCTCCTGGCTACGTGTGTTGTCTCTTCTGCTGGCCAATCCCCAACAGTAGACAGGGCAATTCAACAGGCCCCACAATTCTCCTGAATCACGCACTGAGAATGAGAACAACACAGTAAGCACTGAGGAGGTGTCACAGAGCCTCATCGCTCCATGTGTCTGTACCTTCCACCCCAGCACTTTCCATTGCCTGTGTGAATTTCTGTTCTCCTGCACACCACCCCTTCCAACACTACAGCCACATCCCCACACAGCTTCCTCTGTGACTCCAGCAGGGTGAATAGTGTTCAGCCTCTATTGCCCCATGGCATTTATCCCCGCAATTCCCCACTCCTTTACCTCAGCCAATGGACATGAGTCCCAACCTTGCATCGCACAAAAATGCAACAGAGAGAATGCACGACAACAAGATCTGCCCGACCGGGCACAGCAAAACTGGTGCCGGACATGATACTGAACAGGGGGCATGGTGCCATCTATCACCATCCTACCTTGCCAGGGGGTTCTCCACAGTGCCAGCTTGTACTGCTGTTGCTTGAATTGAAAGAGACCTGAAAAAAAAATTGAAAAAAAGGTAATCAGCAGTAGTTTTGCAGTCAGTGTTAATAACAAGACAGCATACAGGAACGAGACAGAAAATCTGGTGAACTGGTGAGGTGATAATAATCTCTCCTTCAATGTCAACAAAATGAAAGATTGTCATTGACTTCAGGAAGTGTAGAGGAGGACATGCTCTTGTCTACATCAACAAGGATGACGTAGAAAGGGTCAAGAGTTTCAAATTTTTCGTGTCCAGGTCACCAAGCACTTTCCTGGTCCCCCCATGCTGATATTACAATTAAGAAAGCCCTCAACAGCTCTACTTTTTCAGAAGACTAAGGAAATTTGGCATGTCAGCCACAACTCTCACCAACTTGTACAGAGACACCATAGAAAGCATCCTTCCCAAATGTATCACAGCTTGTATGGCTCCTGCTCTGCCCAAGACTGCAAGAAATTACAAAGGGTTGTGAACATAGCCCAATTCATCACACAACCAGCCTCCCAGCTACTGACTCTGTCTATACTTCCCGCTGCCTCGGCAAAGCAGCCAGCATAATTAAGGACACCACGCATCCTGGACATTCCTTCATTTTCTTACGTCAGGAAAAAGATACAAAAGTAGGTCACATATCAACTGATTCAAAACTGCTTCTTCCCTGGTGCCATCAGACTTTTGAATGGAATCATCTTGCCTTAAGTTGATATTTCTCTACACCATAGCTATGACTGTAACAGTACATTCTCTCCTTGTCTATGAATGGTATACTTTGTCTGTATCATGCACAGAAAACAATACTTTTCATTGTATGCTACAGTGACAATAATAAATCAAATGAAACCAAACATGCCTGCATTCTTGGGGCTTTGTGTTCCAATGTGTTAACCTTTGTCCCCACATTGTGCAACTAGGTCTAGATCTAGTTATTAAGCTGGCATGCTGGACTCCTCAAAGTTGCGAGTTGCTCTGGCAACCATATTCATCTTGACCATATACAGCAGAATCCTGACAGGTTTGCAGTTAGGTTTTGAAACAATTCCCTGGAATCCATCCTCATTCTTCAGGATCTTCATTCCTGTGCAGTTAAGCAGCCTTGCGTGAGAGGAATCTATCTACTTTCACTGCTGTACCTGACAGTCAAGAGTTTGTAGAGAAGTGGATTTGAACTTCCTGTCCAGTAATCCTCTCTGGCCTCACACCAGTGATAGAGTGAGGGTTATAGGTTTCCTTCCCCATGTGAGAAGATACTTATGCCTCATGAGATGGGATAATTCCCCATCACTGATATCCCCACACTGCCCTTGCAGGCTAGCTTGTGCCAATGTAGGACCCCAGGACATTACAGTAGCACCCAGTACAGCCCCTCTGCTGTGGCAGCTTCCCACCCAGTTTACAGCTCCAATAATGATGAGAACCCACTCAGCTACTGTCTGAGCGTTAACCCAGCATGGAGGAACTGGGAAGTGATGCAGCCAGTGCATCCCTTTTTTTTCCAAAAATATACTTTATTCATAAAAATATTAATTAGAACATTGCAAGTATACATGTTAATAAATTTCAAACAATGCAGAATAAAACATTTTTACAGTTCCGTACAAATTAGTCATAACGAGGAGGGGAACTGTGCTTAGAGCCTGAGGGAATGGGGAAGATCCTGAATGAATACTTTGTGTCAGTATTCACGAAGAAGAGGGGCTCGTTGACCGGTCCTGTCTCTAAGGGAGCTGTGGACCAGTTGAGGGAAATATCCATACCGAGGGAGGAAGTGTTAGAACTTCTAGGTACATTAAAACTGATAAATCTCCAGGGCCTGATGGCATTTATCCCAGGCTGCTTAGGGAGGCGCGAGGTGAAATTGCTGGGCCTCTGACGCAAATCTTTGTCTCTTCCTTGGAAACAGGTGAGGTCCCAGAGGATTGGAGAATAGCTAATGTTGTACCGTTGTTTAAAAAGGGTAGTAGGGAAAACCCTGGAAATTATAGGCCAGTGAGTTTGATGTCAGTAGTAGGGAAGCTGTTGGAGGGGATTCTTAGAGATAGAATGTATAGGCACTTAGAGCGTTGCGATCTGATTAGGGATACGCAGAATGGCTTTGTTAAAGGGAGGTCGTGCCTTACGAATCTGGTAGAATTTTTTGAGGTGATGAAAACAGTGGACGAAGGGCGAGCCGTTGATGTCGTCTATATGGATTTTAGTAAGGCGTTTGACAAAGTGCCTCATGGGAGGTTAGTTGGAAAGGTCAAGGCTCATGGGATACAAGGACAGGTAGCTAGATGGATAAGTAACTGGCTTGATAATAGGAGACAGAGAGTAATAGTGGAAGGGTGTTTTTCTAGCTGGAGGTTGGTCACTAGTGGTGTGCCGCAGGGCTCGGTT
This sequence comes from Sphyrna mokarran, assembly GCA_024679065.1. NCBI lineage: Eukaryota > Metazoa > Chordata > Chondrichthyes > Carcharhiniformes > Carcharhinidae > Sphyrna > Sphyrna mokarran. The sequence continues at coordinate 6,263,884 of JAGIQG010000034.1, forward strand.
CTGGGACCTCTTATGTTTGTAATATATATAAATGACTTGCAAGGGGGAGTAAGTGGAGTGATCAGCAAGTTTGCAGATGATACAAAGATGGCTGGACGTGCGGATAGTGAGGAGCATTGTCAGGTGATGCAGCAGGACATAGATAGGCTGGTAGCTTGGGCAGACAGATGGCAGATGGAATTCAATCCTGATAAATGCGAGGTGATGCATTTCGGGAGAAAGAATGTGGGGGGGGGAGGTATATGATAAAGGGTAGACCTATTAAGAGTATAGAAATGTAGAGGGACCTGGCAGTGCTGGTGCACAAGTCTGTGAAGGTGGCAGAACAGGTGGAGAAGGTTGTGAAGAAAGCATGGTATGCTAGCCTTTATAGGAAGGGGTGTAGAGTACAAGAGCTGGCCTTTAATGCTGCAGTTGTATAAAACGTTGGTTAGACCTCATTTGGAATACTGTGTCCAGTTCTGGTTGCCTTACTGCTGGAAGGACATGGAGACTCTGGAGGGAGCGCAAAGGAGGTTTATCAGGATGCTGGCTGGTAAGTAAGGTCTGACTTACAAGCAGAGGTTAGGCAAATTGGGACTGTTTTCCTTAGAAAGGCGTAGACTTAGAGGAGATCTAATTGATGTGTACAAGAGTAACACATTTCCTAGGATGGACTCAAATAGCACAAGGGGTCACGGGCTTAGGGTGAGGGGGGGGCAAGGTATAATTTGGATGCTAGAGGGGGTTTTTTCACACAGAGGGTGGTGGGGGTATGGAAAGCACTGCCAAGTAAAGTGGAGGAGGCAGGCACTCTGGAGTTATTTAAGAGATACTTAGATGGGCCCATGAACAGAATGGGAATGGAGGGATATAGAATACTGATTTAAAATAAGGATCATGAGCCTTGGGAGTACCTGGGAAGTGTGTAAATAGATGATGATATTGATGTACTTGTTTTTATCCTACAGGTGCTTTGGTCCACCTTGATGTCTAACAAGGGGAATACACACGAGGGGTCGTGAGAGGGCTGCTCTTGGATTTTTCGAAAGTATCCTAGTGCTTCATGTCGTTAGTGTACGCTTGACCTGGACCATTTGATGGGCAACACAACAGCTCAGTGACTATTGCTGTGCTGTGCAGACACATCCATTTGGGCCTGTGTCTGTGGGAGTTTGTGCATTCTCCCTGTGCTTGCGTGGGTTTTCTCCAGGTGCTCCGGTTTCCTCCCACATCCCAAAGATATGCTCTTAGGCTGATTGGCAAAACAAATTCTCCCTAAATTGTCTCAAATTTGGTTCTAATGCATAGATCTATAAACATAGACAGGGATGACAGGGATCATGGTTAGAAGTGGGAACATCGAGGTGGTGGCGCAGGCTCGATGGGCCGAAGGGCCTGTTTCCCATGCTGTTTTTGTTCTTTGTTCTTATGTGACTGAAATTTGATTGCCCTCCATGATCATCCTCCATGATAAAATTCTCAGCACAGTAACTAGCACTGCTGCCTCACAGCTCCAGGGACTTCGGTTGATTCCCGGCTTGGGTCATAGTTTGTGGGGAATCAACACGTTCTCCCTGTATTTGTGTGGGTTTCCTCCAGGTGCTCTGGTTTCCTCCCGCAGTCTGAAAGGCGTACTGATTAGGTGCTAAATTCTCCCTCAGTATACCCGAACAGGTGCCGGAGTGTGATGACTAGGGGATTTTAACAATAACTTCAATTTTAATGTAAGCCTACTAGTAACACTAATAAAATAAACTTCAGAACCATGACAAAATCTATCTCAGTCAAAACTCAAGTCAGACAAAGTTGCCTCAGGTGAAATCCTTTCTCAAGGCAACATGCCCAGCATTGAAGTGCTAATTACTGAATATCTACTCCTCTGGGTGGGACACTGTTGTCTGCGTGCCTGACCCCAGATTCCCGAAATAACCCAGAATCAGGTCAGGGTAGCAGACTTCCAGGAAAATACCGGATTGTGAGCGGTATGGACAAAATGGATCAGGAGCAGCTGTACCCTTAGTTGAGGGGTCAGTCATGAGAGGCACAGGTTCAAGGTCAGGGGCAGGAGGTTTAGGTGAGATATGAGAAAAAGCTCTTTTACCCAAAGGATAGTGTTGACCTGGAATGCGCTGCCAGGGATGGTGGTAGAGGTGAGTTGCCTCACATCCTTTAAAAAGTACTTGCATCAGCACTTAGCATATTATAAAATTGAGGGCAATAGGCCAGATGTTGGTAAAGATAGCGGATGCGATGGTCCAGTGGTATTATTGCTCGACTATAAATCCAGAAACTCAGCTGTTGTTATGGAGAATCAGGTTCGAATCCCGACACAGTAGACGCTGGACTTTGAACTCAATAAAAAATATCTTGAGTTAAGAACCTACTGATCTCCATGAAACCATTGTTAATTGTCAGGAAAAACCCAACTGGTTCACTAATGTCATTTAGGAAAGGAAATCCTTACCTAGTCTGGTCTACATGTGACTCCAGAGCAATATGGTTGACTCTCAACTGCCCTCTGAACGGCCCAGCAAGCCACCCAGTTCCCGGGCCATTAGGATGGGTAATAAATGTTGGCCCAGCCAGCGATGCCCATTCCCCGTGAATTAAATTTTAAAAATGGGATTAGGTGGGAGTTCAGATATTTCTCACGTGTCAGTGCAGACTCGATGGGCCAAATGTCCTCTGCTGCACTGCATGATTCTATGAAACGGTTTCGGGATATCCTCAGAATGTTCCAGAAGAGGTCAGACAGACCCACAGAGTCAATGGCTGCTCAAACGGGCAATGGTCTTTCGGGAAGCACTGGACACATGAAGGGAGTTGAGAGGGGGAGGCTGACACACTGCGGGGAGCGCAGAAAACTCCAAATAACTGGTGTACACATGCCTCCAGAGGCCTCAGACCGGGCACTGGATTTCCCATCCCTCTGAAACCCCGGGGAATCTCAGCTGGAGCGAATCCCCCTGGATCTGGAATGACAACCTACACACAGAGAGCAAACCCGCCCTCCAGGAGCTAGTCACCAATCACTTGGCAGTACTCGATGGGAGTGGCAGCAACATTAACCAATAGACAAAAAGGATAGCGGGGATTGCACTGTGATTGACATTCCTCGAACCAATCAGCGGCATCATCCAGAATGATGCAAAGCCGTCACTGAACTGGCGAATGGGTAAGGATATGCAAATGAGACATCAATTTATCCGAAACTTTTCACTGACAGCAAAAACATTTTGGCATTTTATATGCAAGTGGCCGCATAAACCCTGATTCTAGATTTTAGAAAAAAAATAAAAACTTTGTTTGGTTCACCTGGTCAATATGCAGTCACAATCTTGTAAAAGTAATAAGCTCGGATGGACATGGAAAGGAACTAACCCGAAGAATGGAATAACGAAAATAATGTTTCGAAATCGGGTCTGGACTTTCGGTCTTCCTTCTTCTGAAAATATCAGAGAACTTTTGGCTCGTGGAGTGGGTTGGGGCTCCCCACACGGAGATGCTGTTTTATCATTTCGTCTTCCTTCTTCCCTATTTCTGAGAAACGTCAATGAAAGGATCGTTGCAGTTTTTAGGTATGCTGTTGAACCAGGTCAGATGTTTGCTTCACTCAGACGTGATTTTAAGTTCAGAGGGTTTGAAGTTGGATTAGTCCCATGGGCCGGACGGGATTTACCCTAGGATTCTCTGGGAGGCAAGAGAGGAGATTGCAGAGCCTCTGGCTCTGATCTTCAGGTCCTCGTTTGTTACGGGTGTGGTTCCGGAGGACTGGAGGATAGCGAATGTGGTCCCATTGTTCAAGAAGGGGAAGAGAGACCTTCCAGGGCATTATAGGCCAGTGAGTCTTACTTCTGTTGTGGGCAAAGTATTGGAGAGAATTATTAGGGATAGGATTTATAGTTATTTGGAGAGAAATGAATTGATTGGGGATAGTCAGCATGGTTTTGTGAAGGGTAGGTCGTGCCTTACTAACCTCATTGAGATTTTTGAAAAAGTGACTAAGGAGGTGGATGGGGGGAAGGCGGTTGATGTGGTATATATGGACTTTAGTAAGGCGTTTGATAAGGTGGCCCGTGGAAGACTTCTGCAGAAAATGCAGATGTATGGGATAGAGGGTGATTTAGCTAATTGGGTTAGGAATTGGCTAGCCGATAGAAGACAGAGGGTGGTGGTTGATGGGAGATATTCATCGTGGAGTTCGGTGACAAGTGGTGTACCTCAGGGGTCTGTTTTGGGGCCCCTGCTGTTTGTAATTTTTTATAAATGATCTGGATGAGGGTATTGAGGGATGGATCAGTAAATTTGCAGATGATACTAAAGTTGGTGGTGTGGTAGATAGTGAAGAGGGGTGTTTTAGTTTACAGAGTGACTTGGACAAGTTGCAGGGCTGGGCCGAGAGGGGGCAAATGGAGTTTAATGTGGAAAAGTGTGAGGTAATGCACTTTGGCAGGACCAATAAATGTGTAGAGTATAGGGCTAATGGTAGGGCTCTTAATAGTGTTGAGGAACAGAAGGATCTTGGTGTATGTGTCAATAGATCCCTGACAGTAGGCAGTCAAGTGGATAAAGTTGTTAAGAAGGCATATGGAGTCTTAGCTTGTATTGGTAGGGGGATTGAATTTAGGAGCCGCAGCATCATGTTGCAACTGTACAAAACTCTAGTGCGGCCGCACTTGGAGTATTGTGTGCAGTTCTGGTCCCCACATTATAAGAAAGATGTGAGGCATTGGAGAGGGTACAGAGGAGGTTTACCAGGATGTTGCCTGGAGGGCAGGTCCTATGAAGAGAGGCTGAAGGATTTGAGGTTGTTTTCGTTAGAAAGGAGGCGGCTAAGAGGGGATCTTATTGAAGCATATAAGATGATTAGAGGTTAGATAGGGTGGACAGTGATAGCCTTTTTCCTAGGATGGAGAAAGCTAGCACGAGGGGACACAGCTTTAAATTAAGGGGTATGAGTTATAGGACGGATATCAGAGGTAGGTTCTTTACTCAAGAGTGATTAGGGAGTGGAATGCCCTGCCTGCAGCTGTTGTAGATGCGCCAAGTTTGGTGGCGTTTAAGAGGTTAATTGATAAGGATATGGAAGAGAATGGAATGGTTTAGTTTGGAGGGGCATTGCTTTTTATTTTGGTCGGCACAACATCGAAGGCCGAAGGGCCTGTTCTGTGCTGTATTGTTCTATGTTCTATGTTCTATGTGATATCTCTGACAGTTTTGTACTCAGTATCCTTAAGGAGTGACAGTCAGAAACCTTATGCTGCCAATAAACTTTCACCTGGTGTAGTGAAACTTCTGACTGAGCTTTGTGGTACTCAGTGAAGCAATAGACAAAGGATCATCTGGAGTCAAAAAATCAGCTCTTTGCATACAGATGCTTCCAGACCTGAGATTTTGGCTAAGATCAAATGTATGATCAAAGCCAAGGGTTTGGATTTGGCAAAGAGCTATTGAATTTTGATGGAACATAAGAAATAGGAGCAGGAGTAGGTCATCCAGCCCCTCGAGCCTCCCCGCCATTCAATAAGATCATGGCTGATCTGTAGTGGTTCAGTACCACTTTTCCGCTTTCTCCCCATAACCCTTAATTCCCTTGTCAATTAAAAACCTTCAGAACATCCTCCGGGCTCTCATTCCATATACTCCCTGCATTGGAGATCTCTACTGCCTCCCAAAGATACACAAGGCAAACATACTGGGCCGTCCCATTGGATCGGGCGTATCACACAGGGTCCCCTGTGTGAGAACCTCTCCGGCTATATCGAGGGCATCCTGAAACCCATTGTACAAAGAACCCCCAGCTTTTGTCTTGACACTACGGACTTCCTGCAGAAACTCAGCACACATGGAGCAGTGGAAACAGGGACACTCCTTGTCACAATGGATGTCTCGGCGCTCTACACCAACATCCCCCACGACGATGGTATTGCTGCAACTGCCTTAGTACTCAATGCCAACAACTGCCAGTTTCCGGATGCAATTTTACAACTTATCCACTTCATCTTGGACCACAATGTCTTCACCTTCAACAATCAGCTTTTCATCCAGACACACGGAACAGCCATGGGGACAAAATTTGCACCTCAGTATGCCAACATCTTCATGCACAGGTTCGAACAAGACTTCTTCACCACACAAGAGCTTCAACCAAGGCTATATACTAGATACATTGATGACATCTTTTTCCTTTGGACTCATGGTGAACAATCATTGAAACAACTGTATGATGATATCAACAAGTTCCACCCCACCATCAGACTCACCATGGACTATTCTCCAGAATCAGTTGCATTCTTGGACACATGCATCTCCATCAAGGACGGTCACCTCAGCACCTCACTGTACCGAAAACCGACAGACAACCTCACAATGCTCCACTTCTCCAGCTTCCACCCTAGACACGTTAAAGAAGCCATTCCCTATGGACAAGCCCTCCGTATACACAGAATTTGCTCAGATGAGGAGGATCGTGACAAACATCTCCAGACGCTGAAAGATGCCCTCATGAGAACAGGATATGGCACTCAACTGATCGATCGATAGTTCTGACGTGCCACAGCGATAAACTGCACTGACCTCCTCAGAAGACAGACACGGTAGACAGAGTACCCTTTGTTGTCCAGTACTTCCCCGGAGCGGAGAAGCTACGACATCTTCTCTGGAGTCTTCAACATATCATTGATGATGATGAACATCTCGCTAGGGCCATCCCCACCCCCCCAATTCTTGCTTTCAGACAACTGCACAACCTCAAACAGATCATTGTTCGCAGCAAACTACCCAACCTTCAGGAGAACAGTGACCACAATACCACAATTGTTAGCCACTTTAAGACTTGAATAGCAGGTTAGGTGTAAGGATTTGCATTCTAATAAGCAATCTGTGACTCTGTGTTGATATGTGTGCTATTGCAGACCAGAACACTGCATTTGCCTGACAAAGATGAAAGTCGAAAGCTCACAGATTTACTATCAAATAAATCGGTTGGATTTAAAATTGGTGTTGCCAGATTCTTACTGAATTAAAAACCTATCCACTCTTGACTTGAACACATTCAGTGAGGAAGCCTCCACCACCTCATCAGGCAGAGAATTCCAAAGACTCACCACCCTCTGCGGGAAGAAACCCCTCCGCAACTCTGATCTGGAGATTGTGGAATGAAGAAGCAGGCATCAGACAACCGTCTACAACACTGGACTCTGCTGCTACTGGTGGATCTTCACACTGGTTTTGAGCCTCTGGCTTGGACCTAATGCCAGTACAGTTACACTGAATGTTTTTGGCTGCAGCTGCTTCAAGAGCTACAGGCCAGGGACTGCTCAACACCATCCGGGGGAAGTCTTCAGGAGGAGGCTCGCCTGTGGGCCGCGACTACCTCCTCAAGAAGGTGTTGTTCGAGTGCTGTGGGTTCCAAGCAGCAAACATCTATGGTGTGGCTGAATATAACAACCAGCTCTACGTGGATGTCAGTTTCAGGAGCCTGTCAGGATGTGTCAAGTTCCCGAAGCTTTGAAGGAGAAAGGCAAAGAGGGGCCCCACTCTATCCTGACGGCACAGTCCCTGTTCACCGTGCCATCCCAGTGGAACTGGGTTATCACATTCCAGATGTATAACCCCTACATCCCTGCGGATGACGTGGCTGACGTTCCTCTCTGGGTACATGGAAGTGAAGGGAGAGAGCGTGGACATCATGGACAAGTATGGGATCTGGACCTGCAAAAGACAGATGAAAGCTACCCTCAAGACAGAACCCAAGGGAGGTCTTCTGCACCCCGTCCTCCAATTTTGCCACAGAAGGGATTAGATGCTTCCTGTACTATAGGAGGCAGCCAAGAATGTGTCGCATCTACGGCAAAACCGGCCATTTTGCCACAAGCCGCAGCACCACCAGAAACTGCTTGGAGGAGGGACATGCAACCAATGACTGCAAAGACAGTAGATGTTGCAATCTGCACGGGGAGGCTGGCCATGTTTACAGAGCCTGCCCCAAGAGGCAATCACCTACGCCCAGATCACCAGAGGCGAAGCAAGGAAAGCAAATGCTCCTCAGGAGACGAGAAATTCACCACAAAAGAAGCTGACCCGGAGAAAGCTCCTCAAGCAGAGGTGGATTGCTTCCCCCCCCACACTGATGCAGCAAGATGACACACCCGCACCACCAACAACACAGAACACAGAGGACATGGAGCACGAGAACACAGGCTCCAAGAACCCATGGCAGGGCGCAAGGGCTAGGAAAAACAACCGGGAAAGGAAATCCGTGGTAGCTAGAGCCTTCACTGGTGACATCTCCTCAGATGAAGAAAAGAAAGACAGCGAAATGTCAAACGGCTCAGCGTAAAAGCGACACGGGAACCACAGCAGTCACAAACCACCACCGACATCGCGGCAGATGGGGTCCATTCGGGTGATGGAGGCAGCAGAGCTGCCGATGCTGTCTGTCCTGACCCCGGAGAGCAGAAACAAGGGCACTAACAACGTCCAACGTGGAGATCAGCCTGGCACCAGCAGTTGGCAGCAGAACATTAACAATGTCACCCAGCCACTGGCGGGCACTTGAGGCAGGGTCTGTCGGCTACCTCAGCCCAGCAGCTCTGCAGGATTTTGTCAGCGCCACAGGGATGTGACACCAAGGACAGGCTGACAAGAACTGACAAATCCTTCAAATTGTAAAAATGGCTTTAAAGTTTGCCACAATAAACGTACGCAGCATTAAAGACAGCTCGAAATGCGCAGCCACCTTATCTTACCTGGCCAATATCAAGGCCGACCTGCTCTTCCTGTAGGAGTGTGGGATACCTCACCTCAGCAGCTACAGGCATTGGTCGAGTGTGCGGTCCCATGGTCCGTCCATCTGGTCAGGTGGGAATGACTGCCGTTCCTCGGGCCGAGGCATCCTGCTGCGGGGAGGTGGCTTTACCATCTCCGAAGTTAGGGAGGTGGTGGAGGGTCGCCTCTTCATGGCAGACGTCATGTACAAAACCACCCTCTCAGGTTGATAAATGTTAAGACCGAGCAGCTGGCGGTTTCTGAGCTGCTGCTCAACACCTCCAGGCTGGTCATTCTGGTTGGGGATTTCAACTGCATCATCGATAAGGCTGACCGGTCCAGCAGGACTGAAAGCAAACTGGACGCTACGTCCAGAGTCCTGCTGGAGACAGTCAAAGATGCCAAGCTGCTCGACGTCTTCAGCAACCCAGCAGCGCATGTACATGTGGTCGCGGCCCGGTGGATTAGTCCCGGCTCCAGGATCGACTTTATGTCTGTGTCCCGCACGCTCATGGTCAGCCCCACTGACGTTAAGCCGGTGTTCTTCTCTGACCACTGCCTCCTGCTGGCCAACTGGAGGGAAACCAGGAAATGGGCAGAGGATCCTGGAAGCTGAATGTAGACTGTTGACCCCAGAGAACCTCGAGGAACTCAGGAGTGTTTACCATGGTTGGAGGGCCGTGAAACCCTACTTTCAATCTCCATGGCTCTGATGGGAAACCACCAAAGGCAACATCAAAATGTTCTTCGTTCGCAAAGGGGTTCAGAAGGCTGGGGAGAGACGGGGGGAAATGTCCCGACTCCAGAAAAGCATGCAGGAACTACTCCAACTGCAGTTGATGGGGGTTGATGTCAAGGAGGATCTCCAGGAGGTGAAGAGCCAGCAAGCCTCGCTCTTTGCCTTGGAGGTCACCAAGGTCATCTTCTGGTCCAGGGTCCACTCCATGGAGCAGGACGAAAAGTGTTCGCATTTCTTCTTCCAGAAAGTATACCGAGAAACCTCTGTGATCAGCAGCCTGAAGGAAGAAGATGGCTCAGTAAGGTCATCGCGGTCTGACATTCTGAGGATCTGCAAATCCTTCTCTGCCGGACTGTATGACCTGAAGCCAACAGACAGCATAGCCTCCCAGTCCTGTTGTCTATCGCGCAGGTCTTAGATAATGGTGAGCAGGGCAGGCTGGACGACCGGTATCTCTGGAAGAGCTGACGAAGGCTGTTGAGTCCCTTCAAAAGGGTAAAACTCCCGGAAGGGATGACTTACCGGCTGAGTTTTACTCGACATAATGAGACTTGATGGGCCCCGACCTCCTGGAAGTATTCAAAAGTGTGCTTCTGGAAGACAGGATGTCAGAATCCATGAGGAAAGGCATCATCACCCTCACCTACAAGTGTAAGGGGGAAAGGGAAGAAATTAGGAATTGGCGACCCATTTCACTATTGAACGTGGATTAAAAAATTCTGGTCAAAGTCATCGCCAACTGGATCAAATCTGCTCTGGGGCCAGTGATCCATCCTGATCAAACCTGTGCTGTACCTGTCAGGAAGATCTCTGACAGCCTCACGCTACTCAGGGATACGATCGCCTACGTGCAGGACATGCGGGTGGACACGTGCCTCATCAGCCTAGACCAGGAGAAGGCGTTTGACCGAATATCACACAACTACATGGTGGATGTGCTCTTCAAAATGGGCTTCGGGAAGGGAATCCACAATTGGATCCGGCTGCTCTATTAGTAGCACAGTTTCAGTCAATGGGTGGGAATCAGATAGTTTCCAAATCAGGTCTGGAGGCAGACAGGGCTGCCCTCTCTCTGTCCTTGTGTGTTGCATTGAACCCTTTGCCGAGGCCCTCAGAAGCGACCCAAGCATCAAAGGGGTGACAATCCCAGGCAGCGGAGGCATGCAGGTCAAAGCCTCCCTGTACATGGACAATGTGGCTGTCTGTTGTTTGGACCCCTCATCTGTTTGCAGACTCCTCCAGGTCTGCGAGCAGTTCGAGCTGGCCTCGGAAGCCAAAGTCAGCCAGGGTAAGAGCGAGGCCATGTTCTTTGGGAACTAGACTGACAAATCCTTTGTCCCCTTCACCATCAGGGCAGATTACCTGAAGGTGCTGGAGATATGGTTTGGAACGGCAGAGGCATGCCCCAAAAACTGGGCTGGTTGGAGTTATGCTCCCTCTCCATGATAAGGAAAAATCTGGTGATCCGGTGCGAGGTGCTGTCCGTGTTGTTGTATGTGGTGCAGGTGTGGCCTATCCTCAAATCCTGCGCTGCAGCAGTGACCCAGGCCATCTTCAAGTTTACCTGGAGACCAAAGATGGATCACATCCAGTGGGAGGCGATGCACAAATCTCCAGAGAACGGAGGGAAAAACATTCCTAACGCTGCCCTCATCCTGATGGCCACCTTTGTGTGCGGCTGCATCAAGCTGTGTGTAGGTCCTTGGTACACTAACAGCAAGTGCCACTATTTTTGAGGTTCTACCTGTCCTAGGTGTTACGGAGGATGGGTTTGGCCACACTGCCGTGGAACGCTCCAAGTAGTTGGACTGTACCGCAGCACCTGTCCTTTGTGGAGAAAGTTTTCTATAAACACACCTTTGACCACATGGCGATTAAGCAGTGGTCAGCATGTAATATCCTCGAGGCCCTGAGAAAAAATGAGGTGACAGATCCTGTCAGATGGTTCCCTGAGCAGACTGTCAATGTCATTTGGCAGAATGCCTCATCAGCAGAACTTACAAACAAGCACCAAGACCTGGCTTGGCTGGTGGTGAGAAGGGCACTCACTGTCAAGTCCCTAATGCATGCTCGAGGTCTCAGCAGCTCTGCACGCTGCCCTTGAAGCGGCTGCAGGGCTGATGAGATGGTTGCACACCTCCTTGTGGAATGTGCCTTCGCAAAGAAGGTCTGGAGTGAGATGCAGTGGTATTTGTCGAGGGTTGTCCTGAGCAGCTTGGTGATGCAGGACTCTGTGCTCTATGGGCTGTTTCTGGGAATGCACACTGAGATGGATATCAACTGCTGCTGGAAAGTCATCAACTTGGTGAAGGATGCACTTTGGTCCGCCCGAAACTTGCTGATCTTCCTGCTAAAAGAACTGTCCTTGACCGAGTGTTGCAGACTGGCACAATTCAAAGTCCAGCACTACGTGCTGAGGGACGCGCTGAAACTTGGGGCAAAATGGGGAAAGGCCACACCATAAGGCAGACCGAGGGCCTGGGAACTGCAGAATACCTCAGCCTGTGTAACTGTGTGCCAATCTGAGCAATAATGGCACACAGTTATTTTTGAGGCATGTATATAGTTGTAAGTTTGAAATGTTATGGATGTAATTTGAATAGAAGTGTAAAAAAGTTTTAATTCTGCACTGTTTGCGATTCAAAGACATGTAAATTTGTATGGTTTATCTGAGATTATTGTGAATAAAGTACATTTTTTTGAAAAAAAAAGCAAGAATGGACACCACTCAGCTGCTCTTTGAACACTAAGTAAAGTTTGACAACACCAATTTTAAATCCAACCAATTTATTTGATAATAAATCTGCGAGCTTTCGGCCTTTCTGGTCTTCATCAGGCGAATGAGGTGTTCTGGTCTCCAAAAGCACACATATCAGCACAGACAGTTTACAGATTGCTAATTAGAATGCGAATCCTTACACCTAACCTGCCATTCAAGTCTTAAAGTGGCTAACAGCTGGGGTTAGAGAGATGTGTATTGTCTCCAGACAGCACAATAAGTGAGGTTTTTTGCTAACCCAGGCAAGTCATGGGGGTTACAGATAGTGTGACATGAAGCCAAGATCCCTGTTCCTCGTGTGTGGAACTTGGCTATCAGTCTCTGCTCAGCGACTCTGTGCTGTCGTGTGTTGTGAAGGCCCCCTTGAAGAACATTTACCGGAAGGTTGGAGGCCGAATGCCCGTGACTGCTGAAGTGTTCGCCCACAGGAAGGGAACTGTTTTGCCTGGTGATTGTTGAACGATGTTCATTCATCCGCTGTCGTAGTGTCTGCATTGTCTCCCCAATGTACCATGCTTCGGGACATCCTTTCTTGCAACGTATTAGGTAGACAATGTTGGCCAAGTTGCAAGAGTATGTACCGTGTACCTGGTGAATGATATTTTCACGTTTGACAATGTCGTCCATGTCAATGATCCAGCATGTCTTGCAGAGGTTGCTGTGGCAGGGTTGTGTGGTATTGTGGTCACTGCTCTCCAGAAGGTTGGGTAGTTTGCTGTGAACAATGATCTGTTTGAGGTTGTGTGAAAGCAAGAAGTGGGGGGGTGGGGATGGACCTAGCGAGATGTTCATCATCATCAATGATATGTTGAAGACTCCGGAGAAGATGTCGTAGCTTCTCTGCTCCGGGGAAGTACTGGACAACAAAGGGTACTCTGTCCACCGTGTCCCGTGTTTGTCTTCTGAGGAGGTCAGTTTTGAGGGGTTGAAAGGCCTCCTCCAGTTCCTTGTTTGTAAATTGCAATTTCTGCGATATTCAATGTTTCTAAATCTTTTTGCAAATCCTAGGTATAAAATATATTAGTGGAGAGAAAGAACTGAGTACAAAGGATGCAAATATTCATCAGGGTGAAATGAAGGATCAGGAGATGGAATGTCCTGGATGACTAACAGTAGAGAGAATAAATAAACGAGACAGAATAAATGATCCTTTGACTAACATCAGTTTTCTTGCTCATTGCTCTGACTTATGGCAGTATTGGAAGACGGCGGCATCTGTTGGAAGGAGACGGTATTGCCACTTATCAGAAATTGTTAGGTCCCATAGTTAAAGCCATGCAGAAAGCATTCAAACACCATCCTGCCTAATCATCTCAATTATCATGCTCTTGTGGAAGTTAGGTTACAAACAATTATGAATATTAAAGTGCCATAATATCAAAAAACCCAGTCAAGTAATGGAAAATGCTCATCAGCACACGCAACCTTCAGTGAAGCCAGCGCTTAGGTACTCAAGATGAGCAACAGAATCTAAACACCTTATGTTGGTTAGGTGCATTGGCCATGCTAAATTCTCCCTCAGTGTACCTGAACAGGCGCTGGGGTGTGGTGACTAAGACATTTTCACAGTAACTTCACTGCAGTATTAATGTGAGCCTACTTGTGGCACTAATAAATAATAAAACAAGATGGTATCAAGGTTATAAAATGATAGTGTGAGAGGCAGGAATTGAATTCATTAGGAGTCAGTCATTCACGTTGGTTTAAGCCTGTCCTTCAATCTGGACATCACTAATGATGATAAGTTTTGTGTTTTGAGAACTACAATCCAACTTACTCCTGGATGGAAAACTGCGCAATGCCCTGAACCCAGCCCCAGGCGTGACCCTTCACCTGTGAACCAAAACACCAGATACTGGATCATGTCACTCAGCCGTTCTGAGCCATTCTGCTCAAGGCCTGATGAATTCCATTTGCTTCACTCTTAACTGCTCCTTCAAGGCTTTCTGTTCTGTTTTGGTGCCGCTAACACATCACCTCGCAGTGACCAACACTGCAACAACAGATAAACATCAGTGAAAGTATCGACTTTGCCCTGGATTTCATAGAATCTCTACGTGCAGAAGGAGTCCATTCAGCTGATCAAGTCTGCACCGATCACAATCCCACCCAGCCTTTATCCCCACATATTTACCCTGCTAGTCCCTCTGACACTAAGGGCCACTTAACATGGCCAATCAATCTAACCTTAACATCTTTGATCTGTGGGAGGAAACTGGAGCACTCGAAGGAAACCCACACAGATATGGGGAGAATGTGCAGACTCCACACATAGTGACCCAAGCCAGTAATTGAATCCAAATGCCTGACACTGTGGGGAGGCACTGCTAACTATTGTGCCATTCAGAGGCCATCGCTGCATCTAGTGAGGAATGAGAATTTGGCATTCAGCCAAATCTCTCTTCACTGCAGTGGGACTGGAGAATTCTAGCTGTGAGCAAGACTGGAGAATCCAGCCCATTTTCTTTTATCCATTTATGGGATGTTGGTATCGCTGTCTGGAGCAGCTTTTATTGCAAATTCCCAATTGCCCTTCAGAAGGCGGTGGTAAGCCGCTTTCTTGAATTGCTGCAGGTACAGGTATACCCACAGTGCTGTTAGGGAGGGAGTTCCAGGATATTGATCCAGCAACAGTGAATTAACAGCAATTTATTTTCAAGTTAGGATGGTGGGTGGAGGGGAATGTCTAAGGCGATGGGTGTTCCTAGGTATCTGCTGTTCCTGGACGGTAGTGGTTTTGGGTTTGGAAGGTGCTGCTTAAGGAATGTAGTTGAGTTCCTTCAGTACAACTTACAGATGGTACACACCTATTTGCCACTATGTGTCAGTGGTGGAAGGATTGAATGTTTGTGCAAGGGGTAGCACTCCAAGACCACAAGGATCTACAAAAGGTCATGAAGGTAGGTAGCCCAATCCATCATGCAAACCAGCCTCCTATCCTTTGACTTTGTCTATGCTTCCACCTGCCATGGCAAAGCAGCCAGCATAATTAAGAATCCACGCACCCTGGACATTCTCTCTGCTACCTTCTTCAGTTGGGAAAAAGTTTTTTTTCAAAAAATATACTTTATTCATAAAAATCTCAAATAAACCATGCAAATTTACGTCTTTGAATTGCAAACAGTGCAGAATTAAAACTTTTTTACAGTTCTATTCAAATTACAGTCATAACATTTCAAACTTACAAATATATACATGCCTCAAAAATTACTGTGTGCCATTGTTGCTCAGATTGGCACACAGTTATGCAGGTTGAGGGTGTTCTGCACTTCACGGACCCTTGGTCTGCCTCCGTTAAAGGACTTATAGGTATAGTGTGGCCTTTCCCCATTGTGCTTTTGCGGCGGCTGCCCCAAGCTTCAGCGCATCACTCAGCACATAGTCCTGGACCTTGGAACGTGTCAGTCTGCAACACTCGGTCGGGAATAGTTCTTTCAACTGGAAGATCAGCAAGCATCGGGCAGACCAAAGTGCATCCTGCACCGAGTTGATATTAGTCTCGGTGTGCGTCCCTGGAAACAGCCCATAAAGCACAGGGTCCTGCGTCACTGAGCTGCTCGGGACGAACCTCGACAAATACTCACTGCATCTCACTCCAGATCTTCTTTGAAAAGGCAATTCCACGAGGAGGTGTGTGACCATCTCATTAGACCCTCAGCCACTTCGAGGGCTGCTGAGACCTCAAGCGTGCTTAAAAGACCTGACGGGGAGTGCCATTCTCACCACCAGCCAAGCCAGATCTTGGTGCTTGTTTGTAAGTTCTGGTGATGAGGCATTCTGCCAGACGACACTGACAGTCTGCTCAGGGAACCATCTGACAGGCTCCGTCATCTCCTTTTCTCTCAGAGCCTCGAGGATGTTATGCGCTGACCACTGCTTAATTACCATGTGGTCAAAGGTTGTTTGTGGAAACATTTCTCCACGAAGGACAGGTGCTGTGGTACGGTCCAACTACTCGGAGCGTTCCACGGCAGTGTGGCCAAACCCATCCCCCGCAACACTCGGGAGAGGTAGAACTTCAAAAAGTAGTGGCACTTGCTGTTAGTGTACCGAGGATCTACACACAGCTTGATGCAGCCGCACACAAAGGCGGCCATCAGGATGAGGCCAGCATTGGAAACGTACCTCATGGGAGGTTAGTCGAGAAGGTCAAGGCAAATGGGATACAAGGACAGGTAGCTAGATGGATAAGCAACTGGCTTGGTAATAGGAGACAGAGAGTAATAGTGGAAGGGTGTTTCTGTAGCTGGAGGTCGGTCACTAGTGGTGTGCCGCAGGGCTTGGCACTGGGACCTCTTCTATTTGTAATGTATATAAATGACTTGGAAGAGGGAGTAAGTGGAGTGATCAAGTTTGCAGACGATACAAAGATGGCTGGACTTGCGGATAGTGAGGAGCATTGTCAGGTGATGCAGCAGGACATAGGCTGGTAGCTTGGGCAGACAGATGGCAGATGGAATTCAATCCTGATAAATGTGAGGTGATGCATTTCGGGAGAAAAAAATGGAGGGGGGAGGTATATGGGTAGACCTATAAAGGGTAGACCTATTAAGAGTATAGAAATGCAGAGGGACCTGGGGGTGCAGGTGAACAAGTCTCTGAAGGTGGCAGAGCAAGCGGAGAAGGTTGTGAAGAAAGCATATAGTATGTTATCCTTTATAGGAAGGGGTATAGAGTACAAGAGCTGGTCTTTAATGTTGCAGTTGTATAAAACGCTGGTCAGACCTCATTTGGAATACTATGTCCAGTTCTGGTCGCCTTACTACTGGAAGGACGTGGAGACTCTGGAAAAAGTGCAGAGGAGGTTTACCAGGATGCTGCCTGGTATGGAAGGTCTGCGTTACGAGGAGAGATTAGGCAAATTGGGACTGTTTTCCTTTGAAGGACGTAGACTTAGAGGAGATCTGATACAAGATTTTGAAGGGGATAGATAGAGTAAACAGGGTTAAGCTTTTTCCAAGGATGGACTCAAATAGCACGAGGGGTCACGGGCTTAGGGTGAGGGGGGTAAGGTATAATTTGGATGCTAGAGGGAGTTTTTTCACACAGAGGGTTGTGGGGGTATGGAATTCACTGCCAAGTAAAGTGGTGGAGGCAGGTACTCTGGAGTTATTTAAGAAATACTTAGATGGGCACATGAACAGAATGGGAATGGAGGGTATAGAAAACTGATTTAAAATAGGGATCATGAGCCTTGGGAGTCCCTGTGAAGTGTGTAAATAGATGATGATATTGATGTACTTGTTTTTATCCTACAGGTGCTTTGGTCCACCTTGTTGTCTAATGAGGGGCAAACACGTGATGGGTCGTGAGAGGACTGCTCTTGGATCTTTTTCGAGAGTATCCTACTGCTTCACATCGTTAGTGTGTGCTTGACCTGGACCATCTGATGGGCAACACGACAGCTCAGTGACTATCGCTGTGCTGTGCAGATACATGGATTTGTGCCTGTGTCTGTGGGAGTTTGCGCATTCTCCCTGTGCTTGCGTGGGTTTTCTCGGGGAGCTCCGGTTTCCTCCCACATCCCAAAGATGTGCTCTTAGGCTAATTGGCAAAACAAATTCTCCCTAAATTGTCTCAAATTTGGTTTTTAATCCATAGATCTATAAACATGGACAGGGATCGCGTGTAGAAGTCGGAACATCGAGGTGGTGGCGCGGGCTCGCTGGGCCGAAGGGCCTGTTTCCTGTGCTGTTTTGTTCTTTGTTCTTTGTTTTTCCCTCTGTTCTCTGGAGATTTGTGCATCGCTTCCCTCTGGATGCGATCCATCTTTGGTCTCCAGATAAACTTGAAGATGGCCTGCGTCACTGCTGCAGCACAGGATTTGGGGATAGGCCACACCTGCGTCATCTACAACAACACGGACAGCACCTCGCACCAGATCACCAGATTTTTCCTTATCATGGAAAGGGAGCGTAGCTTCCACCAACCCAGTTTCTGCCTGGCTTTCACGATGCGCTTGTCCCAGTTTTTGGTGCATGCCCCTGCCGCTCCAAACCATATCCCCAGCACCTTCAGGTAATCTGCCTCTACGGTGAAGGGGACAAAGGATTTGTCAGTCTAGTTCCCAAAGAATATGGCCTCTCTCTTACCTTGGCTGACTTTGGCTCCTGAAGCCAGCTTGAACTGCTCACAGACCTGGAGGAGCCTGCAAACAGATGAGGGGTCCGAGCAAAAGACAGCCACGTCACCCATGGGTTTTGACCCACGTGCCTCCGCTGCCTGTGATTGTCACTTCTTTAATGCCTGGGTCATTTCTGAGGGCCTTGGCAAAGGGTTCAATGCAACACACAAAAAGGACTGAGGAGAGAGGGCAGCCCTGTCTGACTCCAGACCTGATTTGGATTCCCACCCTTTGACTGAAACTGTGCTACTGAGGTCTGTGTAGAGCAGCTGGATCCAATTGCGGATTCCCTTCCCAAAGCCCATTTTGGACAGCTCAGTTGGGAAAAAGATACAAAAGTCTGAGGTCAAGTACCAACCTACTCAAGAATAGCTTCTTCCCTGCTGCCCTCAGACTTCTGAATGGACTTGCCTTACATTAAGTTGATCTTTCTCTACACCTTAGCTATGACTGTAACACTACATTTTGCACTCTCTCGTTTCCTTCTCTATGAACAGTATGTTTCATCTGTATAGTGCGCAAGAAACAATACTTTTCACTGTATACCTAATACATGTGACAATAAATCAGATCAAATCTATCTTGGATGGTGCCGAGCTTTTTGAGAGCTGTTGGAGTTGCCCTCACCCGGGAAATGGAGAGTATTGCATTACACTCCTGACTTGTGCCTTGTAGATAGTGGACTGCCCTTGGGAAGTGAGGAGGTGAGTTCCTGTCACAGGATTCAAAGAACCAGAAAAAGAAAATTACAGCATGGGGACAGGCCCTTTGGCCTCCAAGCCTGTACCAACCATGCTGCCCGACTTAACTAAAACTCCCTATCCTTCTGCGGACCATATCCCTCTATTCCCATCCTATTCATGTCCTTGTCAAGATGCCCCTTAAAAGTCACTACTATCTCTACTTCCACTATGAGTTCCAGGCATCCACTACTCTCTGTGTAACAAATCTGCCTCGTCCATCTCCTTTAAAACTTCCCCCTCGCACCTTAAACCTATGCCCTCTAGTAATTGAATGTTCCACCCTAGGAAAAAGCTTCTGACTATCCACTCTGTCCATGCCTCTCATAATCTTGTAGACTTCTATCAGGTTTCCCCTCAATCTCCATCGCTTCAGAGAACAAATTCCTAGCCTTTGATCTCCTCCAGTAGCAACAGTATTTATATGACAGCTTTTTATACAAATATCACCATTCCTTTATTGTTACTAGGTTATAACGCAGGAATATCCCACTGCGAGATCACTTTAGTACATGGACTGCAGCAGATCAAGGAAAAGATATCTCACCAACTCTGGAGAACAAATTGGCAATGCTGTGTGGCGGGACAGCCTCAACCAAGACCTTGCATTCATGTTACACCACCTGTAACCCCCGTGACTTGCTTGGGCTTATAAAATCTGGAGACAATATACATCTCTTTAACCTATGCTCCACTCACATTGTCTGCATCTTTAAGATTTGAGTAAGAGACTTGCATTCTAATCAGTATTCTGTAAAATGTGAGTGACTTTCTATGCTCTTCTCTGATCAGAACCTTCCACATAACTGATGAAGGAACATCATTTCCTAAAGCTTGTGGGATCACTATCAAATAAACTGGTTGGACTTTAACCTGGTGTTGTGAGGCTTCTTACTGAGCTGACAAAGGCCATCGAATCCTTTCAGAAAGGTAAAACTCCCAGAAGCGATGGCTTACTGACTGAGTTTTACTCAGCGTTATGGGCCTGGACCTCCTGGGAGTATATGAGAGTGTTTCTGGAAGGCAGCACGACAGAATCCATGGGGAAAGGCATCATTACCCTCATCTACAAGCAGAAGGAAGAAAGGGAAGAAATTAGAAATTAGCAGCCCATTTCACTATTGAACGTGGATTATAAATTCCTGGCCAACGTCATCGTCAATCGGATCTAATCTGGGGTCAGTGATCCATCCTGATCAAACCTGTGCTGTACCAGGCAGGAAGATCTTTGATAGTCTCGCGCTACTCAGGGATATGATCCATACATGCAGGACAGGCAGGTGGATTCCTGCCTTATCAGCCAAGACCAGGAGAAGGCATTTGACAGAACATTGCACAGCTACATGATGGACGTGCTCTCTAAAATGGGTTTTGGGGAGGGAATGCAGATTTCCGTAAACAGAGACAAGGGTCATGGGTGGAAGTGGGAACGTTAAAATGGCGGCACGGGCTCGTTGGGCTCAAGGGCCTGTTTCCTGTGCTGTTTTGTTCTTTGAATCCACAATTGGATCCAACTGTTCTATGCATTCATCAATAGCGCATTTCAATCAACGGATGGGAATCAGATAGGTTTCAAATCAGGTTTGGAGTCAAACAGGGCTGCCCTCTCTCCTCCGTCCTTTTGGTGTGTTGCATTGAACCCTTTGCTAAGGCCTTCAGAAGCCACCCAGGCATCAAAGGAGTTACAATCCCAGGCAGCGGAGACATGCAGGTCAAAGCCTCCCTGTACATGGGTGACATAGCTGTCATCTGCTAGGACCCCTTGTCTGTTCACAAGCTCCTCCAGGTCTGGGAGCAGTTTGAGCTGGCTTCGGGAGCCAAAGTCAACCAGGTTCTTTGGGAACTGGGCTGATAGATCCTTTGTCCCCTTCACCATCAGGGCAGACTACCTTAAGGTGCAGTGGATATTGTTTGGAGTGGCAGAGGCATGTACCAAAAACTGGGAAGAGCGCATTGCCAAAGCCAGGCAAAAAATTGGGTTTGTGGGAGCAATGCTCCTTCTTCGTAAGTGGAAAAGATCCGGTGATCCGGTGTGAGGTGCTGTCCGTGTTGTTGTACGTGGTGCAGGTGTGGCCTATCCCCAAATCCTGTGCAGCAGCAGTGACCCAGGCCATCTTCAAATTTATCTGGAGATCAAAGATGGATGGTGTCCGGAGGGAAGTAATGCACAAATCTCCAGAGATCAGAGGGAAAAACATTCCCAACACTGTCCTCATCCTGATGGCCACCTTTATGTGCAGCTGCATTAAGCTATACACTAACAACAAATGCCACTACGTTTTGAGGCTCTACCTGTTCTGAGTGTTACGGAGGACAGATTTGGCCACACTACCGCGGAATGCTCTGAGTAGTTGGACTGTGCCACAGCACCTGTCCTTTGTGGAGAAATTTTTTTGCAAACACACCTTTGACCACATTGCCAATCGAGCAGTGGTTGGCACGTAATGTCCTCGAGGCCCTGAGAGAAAAGGAGATGGTGGATCCTGTTGGATGATTCATTGAGCAGAATGTCAGTGTCATCTGGTGGAACACCTCATCACCTGAACTCACAAACAAGCACCAAGGTCTGTCTTGGCTAGTGGTGAGAAAGGCAGATCCTTTATGCACACTTGAGGTCTCAACATCACCGCACGCTGCCCTTGAAGCAGCTGCGGGGCTGATGAGGTGGTCACACACCTCCTTGTGCAATGTGCCTTTGCAAAGAAGATCGGGAGTGAAATGCAGTGGTATTTGTCGAGGTTCGTCCCGAGCAGTTCAGTGATGCAAGTCTCTGTGCTCTACGGGCTGCTTCTGGGGACGCACACTGAGACAAATATTAGGTGCTGCTGGAGGTCACCAACTCAGTGAAGGATGCACTCTGATCCACCCGAAACTTGCTGATCTTCCAGCTGAAAGATTTGTTCTTCACTGAGTGTTGCAGTCTGGCACATTCCAAGGTCCAGGACTACGTGCTGAGGGATGCACTCAAGCTTGGGACAGCCACCGCAAAGGCACAATGAGGAAAGGCCACAGGGTAAAGCCTTTCAACTGAGGCAGACCGAGGGCTTGATAACAAAACAAAGAGCACACAGTAAAATCGGATGTACGCACATAGTTTTAAATTTTGAAATGTAATGAATGTAATGTCATGTAAATAAGCATCGTGTAGTTTTAGAAAAGTAACTTTTTTTTAGCATTGTTTGTAATTATTGGATATGTCTTTTTGCAACGGTGTATTTGAGAGTTTTTTAATGAATAAAGTATCTTTTTGAAATAAAAAAAATTTTTGCCTTGGGGAATTGTTTGGCACTCCCTCATGGAGATGCCATTTTATAGTTTTCTTTCTCCCTGTTTATGAAAAAGCTGAAAATTAAGATTGTTACAAGTTGTCTCATGAAGTCTTCTGTTGAACAGATGACCCCCGACCAGATCACTGATGCCTTCAGGCATGAAGTCTCTGACAGCTTTGTACACACTCTCCTGAAGAAGGAGCGACACTCCGAAAGCTTGTGCTACCAAATGAACTTGTTGGACTTTAACCAGGTGTTGTGAGACTTCTTGCTAAGCTTTGTTCTACTCAGGGATGAAATGGTCTACTTTGAAAAAGGGTCATCTGGACTCAAAACATCAGCTCTTTCCTCTCCTTACAGATTGCTGCCAGACCTGTTGAGACTTTCTGGCGTTTTCTCTTTTGGTTTCAGGTTCCAGCATCTGCAGTAATTTGCTCTTATGCAGTAGTCTATTTGTGGGACAGGAGTGTGGACAACTGCATTGTTAGCCTGGACCAGGAATAGGTGTTTGACATATTATCACACAACTTGACAGCATTGTGGTGCAGTGGTTAGCACTGCTGGCTCACAGCTGCTGTAACCGGAACTGGGTCAGGGCAGCGGACTTCCAAGAAAATACCAGATTGAGATGTTATGAGGGACATGCACTGTAAGTAATCACACAACATCAGGTTAAAGTCCAACAGGTTTATTTGATAGCACGAGCTTTTGGAGTGCTGCTCCTTCATCAGGTGAGTGCAGGATTTGCTTCACAAAGGAATGGATAGGGTGGATAGTGAGAGCCTTTTTCCTCGGATGGTGATGACCAACACGAGGGGACATAACTTTAAATTAAGAGGTGGTAGTTATAGGACGGATGTCAGAGGCAGGTTCTTCACACACAGGGTGGTGAGGGCGTGGAATGCCCTGCCTGCAGCAGTTGTGGACTCGCCTACTTTGGGGGCATTCAAATGGTCGGTGGATAGACATATGGATGATATTGGAATAGTTTAGGTTAGAGGGTCCACTGGCCGGCGCAACATCGAGGGCCGAAGGGCCTGTACTGCGCTGTAATGTTCTATGTTCTAACATTGCATATATAGACACAAACTCAATTACAAGATAATGGTTGGAATGGGATCTTCATTAGGTAATCAAGTCTTTACAGGTGCAGACAATGTAAGTGGAGAGAGGGTAAAGCACTGTTTAAAGAGGTGTGAATTGTCTCCAGCCAAGACAGTTAGTGAGATTTTGCAAGTGCAGGCAAGTTGTGTGGGTTACACATAGTGTGAAACAAACCCAAGATCCTGGTTGAGGTCATCTTCATGTGTGCGGAACTTGGCTATCAGTTTCTGCTCCTCAATTCTGCGTTGTCCTGTGTCTTGAAGGCCACTTTGGAGAAAGTGGCCTTTCTCCAAAGATCAGAGATCTGAGTGCACTTGACTGCTGAAGTGTTCCCTGGCAGGAAAGAAACACTCCTGGTGGTCATTGTCGAGCGATGTCCATTCACCTGTTGTCATAGCATCTGCATGACCTCATCAATGCACCATGCCTCAGGATATCCTTTCCTACAGCGTATCAGGTGGACAACATTGGCTGAGTCACAAATGTATGTATCATCTACCTGGTGGATGATATTCTCTGTCAGATGATTGACACAGATGCCAATCATCTTGGCCAACATTGTCACAAGAATCATAGGTTCATGGTGAGGGGCAGGAGATTTGGGGGGATGTGAGGGTGGTGCACTGCTTGGGAGGATAGTGGAGGTGACTAACCTCACATCCTTTAAAAAATACGCAGGATAAGCACTTAGCATGATTCTATGAAACGGTTTCAGGATGTCCTCAGAGTGTCCCAGATCAGACAGACCGACAGAATCAATGGCTGATCAGAGTACAGGAATGAGATAGAGCTTCAAGTTTTTAGGTGTCCAGATCACCAACAGCCTGTGTTATACCCCTGCCATGCCGACGCTATAGCTAAGAAAACCCACCAACGCCTGTTTTCTCAGAAGTCCAAGGAAATTGGCTATGTTCGCTATGGCTCTCACCAACTTTTGCAGGTGCATTATAAAAAGCATTCTTTCTGGTTGTATCACAGCTTGGTATGGCTCCTGCTCTGCCCAAGGCTGCAGGAAACTAAAAAAGGTTGTGAATGTAGCCCAGTCTATCATGCAAACCAGCCTCCCATCCATTGACTCTGTTTACAATACCCTCTGCTTCAGAAAAGCAGTCAGCATAATTAAGGATCATATATGCAGCTGGACACACTTTCTTCCACCTTCTTCCTTTGGGAAAAAGATACAAAAGTCTGAGGTCACGTATCAACTGACACAAGAACAACTTCTTCCCTGTTGCAAACAGAGTTTTGAATTGACCCATCTCGCACAAAGTTGGTCGTTCTCCAGATCTTAACAATGAGTGTAACGTTACATTCTGAACTCTCTTCTTTTCTCTAGGGGTGGTATGCTTTGTTTGCATAGTGCGCAAGAAACAATACTTCTCCTAAGAAAACGAAGTGGCTTGCTTTAATAACTATCAGCCAGTGGCTCTGACATCCAGGATTATGAAGTGTTTGGAAGGCTAGTCACAGCATGAATCAATTTCAGCCTCCCGGACTACCTGGATCCACTAAGTTTGTTTATTGGTGCAACAGGTCCACAACAGACGCCATCTCCCTGACCCTGCACTCAACCCTGGAACATCTAGTTAACAAGGACACCTATGTCAGACTCCTATTTATTGATTACAGCTTAGCCTTCAACACTACTATTCTCACAAAACTCACCTCCTTACTCTGTGGCCTGGGCCTCGGCACCTCTCTCTGCGACTGGATGCTGAATTTCCTAACTCAAAGAGAACAATCAGTAAGGATAGGCAATGACACCTCTTCCACAATCATTCTCAACACTGATGCCCCACAAGGCTGTGTTCTCAGCCCCCTACTATACTCCTCATACACCCATGACTGTGTGGCCAAATTCCCCTCCAATTTGATTTTCAAGTTTGCCTACGACACCATCATGGTTCGGATATTTCAAATAATGACAGGACAGAATACAGGAATGAGGTAGTGAATCTGCTGAACTGGTGAGCAATAATAATCTCTCTCAATGTCAACAAAATGAAGGAGATTGTCATCCAGTTCACAAAGTGTAAAGGAGAATATGCCCCTGACTATATCAGTGGGGATGAAATAGAAAGGGTTGACAGCTTCAAGTTTTAGGTATTCAGATCACCAACAACCTGTCCTGGTCACCAACAACCTGTCCTGGTCTCCCCATGCCGACACTGTAGTTAAAAAAGCTCACCAATGCCTCTACTTTCTCAGAAGACTAAGGAAATTTGGCATGTCAGCTATGACCCTCACCAACTTTTACAGATGCACAATTCTTTCTGGTTGTATCACAGCTTGGTATGGCTCCTGCTTTGCTCAAGGCTGCAAGGAACTACCAAAGGTCGTGAATGTAGCCCAATCCATCAGGCAATCCAGCCTTCAATCCATTGACTCTGTCTACACTTCCCACTGCTTGGCAAAGCAGCCAGCATAATTAAAGGCCCCACGCACCCTGGACATTCTCTGTTAATAATGTGACAATAAAAAATCAAATCAAATCAACTTAACTAGGTGCACCATAGAAAGCATTCTTTCTGGTTGTATCACAGTTTGGTATGGCTCCTGCTCTGCCCAAGATCCCAAGGAACTACAAAAGGTCATGAATGCAGCCCAATCCATCACTAAAACCAGCCTCCAATCCACTGACTGTGTCTACACTTCCCACTGCCTCGGCAAAGCAGCCAGCATAATTAAGGACCCTATGCACCCCGGACATTCACTCTTCCACTTTCTTCCATCAGGAAAAAGATACAAAAGCCTGAGGTCATATACCAGCCAATACAAGAACAGCTTCTTCCCTGCTGCTATCAGACTTTTGAATGGACCTACCTTGCATTAAGTTGATCTTTCTCTGGCTGTGACTACATTCTGCACTGTCTTCTCTATGAATGGTATGCTTTGTCTGTTAGCGTGCAAGAAACAATACTTTTCACTGTACACTGATACATGTGTCAATAATAAATGAAATCAAAAGGGGAAGGCATGGAACACATGACAGGAGCTGAGAAGGAGAGCTCAGACACTGGGGAGGCTGGAAGGAGTGCAGAGAACTCCAAACAACTGGTGTACACAAGCCTCCAGAGGCCTCAGACTGGACACTGCATTTCTCAGCCCTCTGAAACCCCGGAGGCGGGGAACCTGAGTGGGAGCAAAATTCCCCTAGACCTGGAGTGACAGCCTGCTCACAGGGAGCAGACCCGCCCCCAGGAATCAGTCACCAATCCCCTGGCAACACTCGATAGGAGTGACAGCAACTTTAACCAATAGAAAAGAGGACAGGCGGGGACTTCAGTGTGATTGACATTCCCTGAACCAATCAGCCGGGATGATGCGAAGCCATTGTTGAGCTGGCGAATGGGTGAGGATATGCAAATATAACATTAAATTAGCCGAAACCTTACACCGACAGCCAAAATATTTTCGGATTTTATATACAAATAGTTGCGTAAACTCTAATTCCCGATTTTAGAAAAAAAAAACCTCGTTTGAGTTACATGGCCGATATGCAGTCAGAGTCTTGTAAAGGTGATAAGCTCTGACAGAGATGGGAGGGGACGGGAATAGTATATGTCTTCTGCCCTACTCACTTGTTATGTGTGCGCTTGTCCTGCAAAAAGGCAATTTTTGGCTTGGGGAGGAGGGGGAGGCTCCCCTTACGGGGATGCCATTCTTTGGTTTCCTCTTCCTTCTCCCTGTTTTCAAGTTTTTTTGGTAAGAAGTCTCCAAATATCAGCGTGAGGTTTAATTGGTAGCTGGAAATGCAAGGTCTTGATCGCTGCCTTTTTATCAAGTGCGTAGGAGTTCCACTCAGAAAACGGGCATTTGAAAGTCACAAACTCAATTTGCAAAATCATAATTGGGATGCCAATCTCACCAACTTTTACAGATACGCCATTCTTTCTGGTTGAATCATAGCCTGGTATGGCTCCTGCTCGAGTTCCACATCATTAAAGGATCTTAGGAGCAAGGATAATTGAAAATTATCTCAGGAGGGTTTCTTGATCCACTCTGGCCAGATCTGTGCTGTATTCAGGCAGGAAGATCCCCAACAGCTTTGTGCTCATGTTTCTTCTTCCAAAAGGTGTACAAAGAGACCTCCGTCATCAGAAGCCTGAAGAAAGAAGATGGCTCTGTAAAGTCATCGCAGTCTGACATTCTGAGGCTCTGCAAATCCTTCTATGCTGGACTGTTAGTCCCTGGGAAGTGTAAATAAATGAAGATATTGATGTACTTATTTTTATCCTACAGGTGCCTTGGTCCAGCTTGTTGTCTAACAAGGGGCATAGACGCGATGGGTCCTGAGAGGGCTGCTCTTGGATTTTTCGAAAGTATTTTAGTGCTTTAGTCTTGTCGTTAGTGTATGCTTGACCTGGACCATTTGATAGGCAACACGAAAGCTCAGTGACTATCACTGTGCTGTGCAGATACATGGATTTGGGCATGTGTCTGTGGGAGTTTACACATTCTCCCTGTGCTTGCGTGGGTTTTCTCTGGGTGCTCCGGTTTCCTCCCACATCCCAAAGATGTGCTCTTAGGCTAATTGGCAAAACAAATTCTCCCTAAATTGTCTCAAATTTGGTTTTTCATCCATAGATCTATAAACATAGACAGAGATCACGGGTTGAGGTGGGAACGGCACGGGGTGGCGGCACGGGCTCGTTGGGCCGAAGGGCATGTTTCCCATGCTATTTTGTTCTATGTTCTTTGTATGACTTGAAGCCAATATGTGAAGATGCTGGTGTTGGACTGGGGTAAACACAGTAAGAAGTTTCACAACACCAGGAAAAAGTCCAACAAGATTATTTGGTAGCGAAAGCCACTAGCTTTTGAAAGCTAGCTTTGCTACTAAATAAACCTGTTGGACTTTAACCTGGTATTGTGAGACTTCTTACTGTCTTAAGCCAATAGACAGCGTGGCCTCCCAGTCTTTCCTGCCATCTATCATGGAGGCCTTAAATGACAGTGAATGGGAGAGCCTGGACAGACTGTTATTTCTGGTTGAGCTGACAAAGGCCACTAAGTCCTTTCAGTAGGGTAAAACTCCTGGAAGCGGCAGCTTATTGGCTGAGTTTAACCCAGCATTTTGGGAGTTGATGGGCCCCGACCTCCTGGAAGTATACAAGAGTATGTTTCTAGAAGGCAAAATGTCAGAATCCATGGGGAAAGGCATCATTACCCTCATCTACTAGTAGAAAGAGGAAAGGGAAGAAATTAGAAATTTGGTGACCCATTTCACTGTTGAACGTGGATGTAAAACTCTAGCCAAGGTCATTGCCAACCGAGTCAACTCTGCTCTGGGGTCAGTGATCCATCCTGATTAAACCTGTGCTGTACCCGGCAGGAAGATCTCTGATGGCCTCACACTACTCAAGGATATGATCACCTACATGCAGGACTGGCAGGTGGATACCTGCCTCATCAGCCTAGACCAGGAGAATGTGTTTGACAGACTATCGCACAACTAATTGATGGTTATGCTCTTCAAATGGGTTTTGGGGAGGGAATCCACAATTTGATCCAACTGCTCCACACAGACATCAGTTGGCCAGTCTCAATCAATCAATGGGTGGGAATCAGATAGTTTTCAGATCAGGACTGAAGTCAGGCAGGGCTACCCTCTCCCTTATGTTCTTTCTGTGTCTAAGAACATAAGAAATAGGAGCAGAAGTAGGCCATCTAGCCCTTCGAGTATGACCCGCCATTCAATAAGATCATGGCTGATTTGAAGTGGATCAGTTCCACTTACCTGCCAGCATCCCATAACCCTTAATTCCCTTGTCTATTAGAAACCTATCTACCCGTAACTTAAACATATTCAACAGTAGCCTCCACCATTTCAATGGGCAGAGAATTCCAGAGACTCACTATCCTCTGAGAGAAGAAGTTCCTCCTCAACTCTGTTCTAAACTGACCTCCCCACCCCCCTCTTATTCTGAGGCTGTATCCTCTAGTTCTGGTTGCATTGAACCTTTTGCTGAGTTCATCAGAAAGGACTCAGGCATTATAAAGGGGTTACATTCCCAGGCAGCGGAGGCATGCAGGTCAAAACCTTCCTTGCAATGGATATTGTGGCTGTCTTCTATTTGGATCCCTTTGTCTGTTTGCAGACTCCTCCAAGTCTGTGAGCAGTTCAAGCTGGCCTCGGGAGTCAGAGTCAAATGGGCCAAGAGTGAAGTTATGTTCTTCGGGAACTAGGCTGACCGATCCTTTGCCCTCTTCACCATGAGGTGATGGGAATATGGTTTGGAGTGGTGGGGACTTACACCAAAAACTGGGAAGAGCACTTTGCCAAGGTAAGGCAGAAATTAGACTCGGGGAGCAAGGCTCCCTTTCTATCACTGGCAAAAATTTGGTTATTGGGTGTGAGATACTGCCTGTTTTGTTAAATGTAGTGCAGGTCTGGCCAATTCCCAAATCCTACACAGTAGCAGTCACCCAGGTAATTTTCAAATTTATCTGGAGATCAAAGATGGATCATGTCTGGATGAAAGTGATGCATAAATCTCTGGAAAATGGAGGAGAAAATGTTCCCAACGCTGTGCTCATCCTGATGGCTATATATACGGCTGCATCAAGCTGTGTGTAGACCCCGGTACACTAACACCAAGTGCCACTACTTTTTGGGTTTCTACCTGTCCCAAGTGTTGCGGAGGATGGGTCTGGCCACACTGCCGCAGAACACTTCAAGTATTGGACCATACCACAGCACCTATCTTCCGTGGAGAAAATTTTCCAGAAACACACCTTTGACCACATAGCAACCAAGCAGTGGTCAGTGTGTAATGTCCTCGAGGCCCTAAGGGAAAAGGAGATGGTGGATCCTGTTGGATGGTTTCCTGAGCAGACTGTCAGTGTCATCTGATAGAATGCCTCATCACCAGAATTTACAAATAAGCACCAAGACCTGGCTTATCTTTCATGCATGCTCGAGGTTGCAACACAATAGCACGCTGCCCTCAAAGCAGCTGCAAGTCAATGACACGGTCGCACACCTCCCTGTGGAATGTGTCTTTGCAAAGTGCGATGCAGTGGCATTTGTCAAGGTGCATTTTGAGCAGCTTGGTGACGCAGGACTCTGTGCTCTATGGGCTGTTTTCAGGGACGCCCACCTAGACAGATATCAAATGTTGCTGGAGGATCATTAACTTGGTGTAGGATGCACTTTGGTCCGCCCAATACTCGCTGATTTTCCAATGCAAATATTTGTCCTCAACTGAATATTTCAGATTGGCATATTCCAAAGTCCAAGACTACATGCTGAGGGATGCTCTCAAGCTTGAGGCAGTTGCCGCAAAGGCACAATGGGGAAAGGCCTTCGGGACAGGCCAAGGGGCCAGTAACTGTAGAAAGCTCTCAGACTGCGCAACTGTGTGCAACTCTGTAAAAACAACAGCAGTGAAATCTGATGAATGTATATCGTTTGTTGAAGAACTGAACTGTAATGTCTTGGAACTGAGCACTGTAAACTATTGAAGTTAAGGAAATTTTAAATGATAGTTTTTGTAATGATTGCAGAAACAACATTTCCAATGTCTTATTTCAGATTTTTTATTAATAAAGTATACTTTTGAAATAAAAAATAAAAAATAAGACAATTTTTGGCTTGGGAGTTGGGAGAGGCTCCCTGCACAGTGATGCCTTTTAGTGGTTTTTTTTCTTCCTTCTCCCTGCTTCTGAAAAAGCTGAGAATTAAGATCTCTCAGATCTCTGAGAGGGCTTCTTGATCCACACTACTCCCATGTTTGTCCTTGGTTTGCTGCAATGTTCCTATGAAGCTCAACACAAATTGGAGGAACAGCATCTGATCTTCTGGCTAGGCACTCTACAGCCTTTCTTACTTATGTTCGTTCCGTCTCAACATAGAATTCAACAATTTCAGATGATTAGCTCTACCCCACCTTGACCCCTTTGTTTTCATTTTATTTAATATTTTGCTATTCTCTATCTTTCATTTCTTTATTGTCTTTCTTCATTTTTCATCCCCCTATTTTTCATCCCCCCAGCACGAGGGGGGACACAGCTTTAAATTCAGGGGTGACAGTTATAGGACGGATATCAGAGGTAGGTTCTTTACCCAAAGGGTGGTTCGGGAGTGGAATGCCCTGCCTGCAGCAGTTGTAGATGCGCCAAGTTTGGTGGCGTTTAAGAGGTTAGTTGATAAATATATGGAAGAGAAGGGAATGGTTTAGTTTGGAGGGTCATTGCTTTTTATAATGGTCGGCGCAACATCGAAGGCCGAAGGGCCTGTTCTGTGTTGTAATGTTCTATGTTCTATTTATGCCTTTTCCTTACCTTTTTCTCCCCCTTTGCCTCAATTTTACCTTCACTCCCACTCATTCTGCACCCCACCCCCCCCCACATCTTTCTCTGTCACAGTTTACTCTCTGATTTCAGCTTTTCTGCCCTTTGGCCATTCACACCTTCTATTCTCACTATGGGCTGCCATTAGCAGCCTTTCCCCTTGTTTCTGAGGCTCTGCCTCATCTTGCATGCCTTCGCCCTGCGGTATAAATATCTTCCACTTTCTGTGCCTTTTAACTTTGACAAAGGCTCATCGGGACCCAAAACGTCAGCTCTTTTCTTTCCTTTCAGATGCTGCCAGACTTGCTGAGATTTTCCAGCATTTTCTCGTTAGGTTTTAGATTCCAGTATCCGCAGCAATTCGCTTTTAGAAATGGGAGCGCATCCCCCTGCGTCCGGGGCGCCAGCCTACACACAGGGCACAGACCCGCCTCCCAGAAGCCAGTTACCAATCCCCTGGCAGCACTTGCTGTGAATGACAGCAAAATAACCAATAGACAAAGAGAATAGGCGGGGACTGCAGTGTGATTGACATTCTTTGATCCAATCAACAGCTTCATCCAGGATGATGCAATGTTGTTGTTGAACTGGCGAATGGGTTAGGATATGCAAATAAGACGCTAATTTACCCCCAAGCTTACACTGACAGCAAAAATATTTTCGCATTTTATGTACAAATGAACTCTAATTCTGGACTTTAGAATAAAAATAAAAACTTGGTTTGAGCTGTATGGCCAGTATGCAGTCACATTATTGTAAAAGTGGCAGATGCTGGCAGACATGAGAGGACGTGAAGCAGAATTTGTCTTCTGCCCTTTCTCGCTTGTTATGAGCGAGCTTCTCCTGCAAAAAATACATTAATTTTTGGCTCGGGGAGTTGGGGGAGGCTCCCTGTACGGGGATGCCATTATATGGTTTTCTCTTCCTTCTCCCTGGTGTTAAGTGAATGGTAAAGTTTAAGTGCTGTGCTATGGTTGTTTTGTGATCAGGGAAGAATAGTATTCTGGAAGCTAATGGTGCTTACTGCCAAATAAACCTATTGCACTTTAACTTGGAGTTTTAAGATTTCTTACTGCACTTGCTGAGGCATAAATAACGATCTCTTGACAGACCTGGACTCAAAACGTCAGCTCTTTTGTCTCCTCACAAATGCTGCCAGACCACCTGAGATTTTCTAGCGTTTTCTCTTAAGATGTCTGACAGCTTTTAGCAATAGTTTATCTGTAGGGCAGGAGTTTGGACACCGGCGTCAGGACTAGTGTTTGACAGTATATCGCACACCTGTGGCGCAGTGCTTAGCAGTGCTGCCTCACAGTGCCAAGGACGCGGGTTCGATTCCTGGCTTGGGTTACTGTTTGTGCGGAATCTGCACAATGTCACCCTGTCTGCGTGGGTTTCCTCCAGGTGCTCAGGTTTCCTCTCATAGCCCGCAATTGCTCCACACAAACATCACTCCACACAAACATGTACTCATTAGGTGCATTGGCCATGCTAAATTCTCCTTAGGTGTACCCAAACAGGTGCTGGAGTGTGGTGAGGAAAGGATTTTCACAGTAACTTCAATGCAGTGTTAATGTAGCCTATTTCTGACACTAAGAAATAAACTTTTATATTTTAGGAAGATCATTGATAGCCTTGCGCTACTATGGGATATGATTATCTATGTGCAGGACAGGATGGTATATACATACATACCTATATATATATTATATATATATACATACAGTATATACCTGCCTCATCAGCCTGAAACAGGAGAAAGCATTTGACAGAATATCACACACTTACAGGATGGATGTGCTCTCCAAAATGGGGTTTGGGGACGGAATCTGCAATTGGGTCTGCAATTGCTCCACACAAACATCAGTAATGCAATTTCAATCAGATCTGGAGTCAGGCAGGTCTGCCCTCTCTTCCCTGACCTGTCTGTATGTTGAACTCTTTGCCGAGTCCATCAGGGAGGGTTTGGGTATTAAAGGATGATCCCAGGCGATGGAGGACAAATCTTCTCTGGACATGGACAAAGTCGCTGTCTTCTGCCCAGTTCTGCTGTTGGTGTACAGGCTCCTGAACCCCTGCAATCTTCAAACTGGCTTCTGGAGCCAATGTAAATTATGGCAAGGACAAGGTCATGTTCTCTGGGGACTAACCTGACTGATCCTTCCTGCCCTGAGGATACAGGGGATGTAGTTCAGAGTGTCTAGGTGGTGTGCCAAAAACTGGAGGAGCATATTGTCAAGGTAAAACAGAAACTGGGCATGTGGAAGCATCAGGACTATGTGTTTGACAGAATATTGCACACCTGTGGTGCAGTGCTTAGCAGTGCTGCCTCACAGTGCCAAGGACACGGGCTCGATTCCTGGCTTGGGTTACTGTCTGTGCGGAATCTGCACAATGTCCCCCTGTCTGCGTGGGTTTCCTCCAGATGCTCAGGTTTCCTCCCATAGCCTGCAATTGCTCCACACAAACATCACTCCACACAAACATGTACTCGTTAGGTGCATACTGTTCTATGTTCTATGTCTATCTGGTTCACTAATAGAACAACACAGCACAGAACAGGCCCTTCGGCCCTCGATGTTGTGCCGACCAAAATAAAAAGCAATGCCCCTCCTAACTAAACCATTCCCTTCTCATCCATATACTTATCAACTAACCTCTTAAACGCCACCAAACTTGGCGCATCCACAACAGCTGCAGGCAGGGCATTCCACTCCCTAATCACTCTTTGAGTAAAGAACCTACCTCTGATATCCGTCCTATAACTCATACCCCTTAATTTAAAGCTGTGTCCCCTCGTGCTAGCTTTCTCCATCCTAGGAAAAAGGCTATCACTGTCCACCCTATCCAAACCTCTAATTATCTTATATGTTTCAATAAGATCCCCCCTTAGCCGCCTCCTTCCTAACGAAAACAACCTCAAATCCTTCAACCTCTCTTCATAGGACCTGCCCTCCATACCAGGCAACATCCTAGTAAACCTCCTCTGTACCCTCTCCAATGCCTCCACATCTTTCTTATAATGTGGCGACCAGAACTGCACACAATACTCCAAGTGCGGCCGCACTAGAGTTTTGTACAGCTGCAACATGATGCTGCGGCTCCTAAATTCAATCCCCCTACCAATAAAAGCTAAGACTCCATATGCCTTCTTAACAACTTTATCCACTTGACTGCCTACTTTCAGGGATCTATTGACACATACACCAAGATCCTTCTGTTCCTCAACACTATTAAGAGCCCTACCATTAGCCCTATACTCTACACATTTATTGTTCCTGCCAAAGTGCATTACCTCACACTTTTCCACATTAAACTCCATTTGCCACCTCTCGGCCCAGCTCTGCAACTTGTCCAAGTCACTCTGTAAACTAAAACACCCCTCTTCACTATCTACCACACCACCAACTTTAGTATCATCTGCAAATTTACTGATCCATCCCTCAATACCCTCATCCAGATCATTTATAAAAATTACAAACAGCAGGGGCCCCAAAACAGACCCCTGAGGCACACCACTCGTCACCGAACTCCACGATGAATATCTCCCATCAACCACCACCCTCTGTCTTCTATCTGCCAGCCAATTTCTAATCCAATTAGCTAAATCACCCTCTATTCCACACATCTGCATTTTCTGTAGAAGTCTTCCATGGGCCACCTTATCAAAAGCCTTACTAAAGTCCATATATACTACATCAACCGCCTTACCCCCATCCACCTCTCTGGTCACTTTCTCAAAAAACTCAATGAGGTTAGTAAGGCATGACCTACCCTTCACGAAACCATGCTGACTATCCCCAATCAATTCATTTCTCTCTAAATAACTATAAATCCTATCCCTAATAATTCTCTCCAATACCTTGCCCACCACAGAAGTAAGACTCACTGGCCTATAATTCCCAGGAAGGTCTCTCTTCCCCTTCTTAAACAATGGGACCACATTCGCCATCCTCCAGTCCTCCGGAACCACACCCGTAACCAACGAGGACCTGAAGATCAGAGCCAGAGGCTCTGCAATCTCCTCTCTTGCCTCCCAGAGAATCCTAGGGTAAATCCCGTCCGGCCCAGGGGACTTATCCAACTTCAAACCCTCGAGAATTTCTAACACATCCTCCCTATCTACTACAATACTTCCCAATTTGCAACCCTGTACCTCAGTGCTCTCCATAGCTACATTTCCAGCACTCTGCGTGAATACCGAAGAGAAATATTTATTCAGTGCCTCGCCAATCTCTTCAGGCTCCACGCACAACTTCCCACTGCTGTCTATGACTGGCCCTAATCTTGCCCTAACCAATCTTCTATTCTTAACATATCGAAAGAAAGCTTTAGGATTCTCCTTAATCCTATCAGCCAACATCTTCTCGTGTCCCCTCTTAGCTCTCCTCAATTCACTTTTTACCTCCTTCCTGGCTAATCTATAGCTATCCATTGCACTAACTGAGCCTTCAAGCCTCATCCTGACATAAGCCTCCTTTTTCTTCTTAACCAGCAAATCAACTCTTTTCGTACACCAAGGCTCTCTTGCTCGTCCATTTCCTCCCTGCCTGACAGGGACATACTTATCAAGGACTCTCAGCAGCTGCTCCTTGAATAAGCACCACATTCCAGATGTTCCCAGTCCCTGTAGTTCCCTAGTCCAATCTACGCACCCTAATTCTCTCCTGATGGCCTCATAATTACCCTTCCCCCAGCTATAACTACAGCCCCCAGCTTCATGCCTATCCCTGTCCATCACTAAGGTGAACGTAACCGAATTGTGGTCACTATCACCAAAATGTTCACTAACTTCCAAGCCTAACACCTGGTCTGGCTCATTGCCCATCACCAAATCCAATGTAGCCTCACCTCTAGTTGGCCTATCTACATACTGAGTCAAAAAACCTTCCTGCACACTCTGTACGAAAACTGACCCCTCTAACGAGCTAGAGCTATAGCTATTCCAATCAATATTAGCAAAGTTAAAGTCCCCCATCACAATTACCCTTGTGATGTCCCTTAAG
Source organism: Sphyrna mokarran (assembly GCA_024679065.1). Classification (NCBI taxonomy): domain Eukaryota; kingdom Metazoa; phylum Chordata; class Chondrichthyes; order Carcharhiniformes; family Carcharhinidae; genus Sphyrna; species Sphyrna mokarran. The sequence goes on from JAGIQG010000034.1 coordinate 6,300,691, forward strand.
GAAAGAAATCTGCCTTTCTATCTGGACTTTGTGTCCAAGATCTACTCACAGCTTGACGCAGCCACACAAAGAGTTGGTCATCGGGATGAGGACGATGATGGATTCAATTTTTCCTCCTCTATCCAAAGATTTGTACATGGTGTCCCTCCAGACACGATCCGCCTTGGATCTCCAGATGAACGTGGGTGAATGCGTGAGATCGGGTTATGGGGCCAGACCTGCATCACCAACCCCGAGAGTACCTCACACCTGATGACCTGGTTGTTGCCCGCAATGAAGAGGAAGCGATGCTTCCACATGCCCAGTTTCTGTTTTACCTTGACAATATACTCCTCCAGTTTTTGGCACACCACCTAGATGCTCTGAACTACATCCCCCACATCCTCAGGGCAAGAAGAAAGCATATAGTATGTTAGCCTTTACAGGAAGGGGTATAGAGTACAAGAGCTGGCCTTTAATGTTGCAGTTGTATAAAACGTTGGTTAGACTTCATTTGGAATACTACTTCCAGTTCTGGTCGCCCTACTACTGGAAGGACGTGGAGACTCTGGAGAGAGTGCAGAGGAAGTTTACCAGGATGCTGCCTGGTATGGAAGGTCTGAGTTACGAGGAGAGGTTAGGCAAACTGGGACTGTTTTCCTTAGAAAGACGTAGACTTAGAGGAGATCTGATAGAGGTGTACAAGATTATGAGTGGTATAGATAGAGTAAACAGGGTTAAGCTTTTTCCAAGGATGGACTCGAATAGCAGGAGGGGCCACGGGCTTAGGGTGAGGGGGGTAAGGTATAATTTGGATGCGAGAGGGAGTTTTTTCACACAGAGGGTGGTGGGGGTATGGAATGCGCTGCCAAGTAAAGTGGTGGAGGCAGGTACTCTGGAGTTATTTAAGAAATACTTAGATGGGCACATGAACAGAATGGGAATGGAGAGGTATAGAAAACTGATTTAAAATAGGGATCATGAGCCTTGGGAGTCCCTGGGAAGTGTGTAAATAGATGATGATATTGATGTACTTGTTTTTATCCTACAGATGCTTTGGTCCACCTTATTGTCTAATGAAGGGCATACATGCGATGGGTTGTGAGAGGACTGCTCTTGGATCTTTTTCGAGAGTATCCTAGTACTTCACGTCATTAGTGTACACTTGACCTGGACCATATGATGGGTAACACGACAGCTCAGTGACTATCGCTGTGCTGTGCAGATACATGGATTTGTGCCTGTGTCTGTGGGAGTTTGCGCATTCTCCCTGTGCTTGCGTGGGTTTTCTCCGGGTGCTCCGGTTTCCTCCCACATCCCAAAGATGTGCTCTTAGGGTAATTGGCAAAACAAATTCTCCCTAAATTGTCTCAAATTTGGTTTTTAATCCATAGATCTATAAACATGGACAGGGATCGCGGGTAGAGGTGGGAACATTGGGGTGTTGCGCGCGGGCTTGTTGGGCCGAAGGGCCTGTTTCCTGTGCTGTTTCGTTCTTTGTTCTTTGTTCAGAGATCTTTGGATATGAACCCCAAGATCCCTCTATTCCTCCACATTACTTAAAACTCTCTCATTGATCCTGTAATCCACATTCAAGTTTGTCTTACCAAAATGAATCACTTCGCACTTATTAAACCCCATCTGTCACTTTTTGGCCCAGCTCTGCATCCTATCAATGTCTCTTTGCATCCTGCAAGAGCCATCTGCCTCATCCACTACTCCAGCAATCTTGGTGTCATCTGCAAATTTACTAACCCACCCTTCAGCCCTCTCTTCCAAGTCACTGATAAAAATCACAAATAACAGAGGACCCAGAACTGATCCATGTGATACACCACTGATAACTGGCTTCCAGTATGAAAATTTTCCCTCCACCACCACCCTCTGTCTTCTATGAGATAGTAAAAATTCTCACAACATCCGGTTAAAGTCCAACCAGTTTATTTGATAGTAAACCCACAAGCTTTCGGAAACCCTGTTCCTTGCACACATCTGATGAAGGAACAATGTTTCTGAAAGCTTGTGGGATTACTATCAAATAAACTCATTGGACTTTAACCTGGTGTTGTGAGACTTCTTACTGTGTTTACCCCAGTCCAATGCTGGCATCTCCACATCATCACTTCTATGAGATAGCCAGTTACTTATGGGCCAATGGGCCAAATTTCCTTCCATACCACACCTTCTTACCTTCTTCATGAGCCTGCTGTGGGAAACCTTATCAGATGAGTTTCAAAGCAATCAACAATGGTTTCACCAGTTGAGTTTTTACAAACAGATTTTTTTTAATTGAATTTTTTTAATTGAGATTTCACCGTGGTGGGATTCGAACCCAGATCCCCAGAGCATTATTCTGCATCTCCGGATTGTTAGTCCAGTGACGATATTGCTATGTCACTGTCTCCCTCATCTGCTTGCATTGTGATCATATTTATGGGAGTTTGTGCCTCGTTGGGTAAGACCAAGGAACTGAGTCAGAGCCTGGGGTGGGAGGGGGGAAAATGAGTGGAGAATGTTGCAGCGTTGAAAATAAATGTGGATAAATGTTATTCACGTTGAAAGCAAAAACAAGATGGTAAATTGCTACCTGAATGGCGATAAATGGGGAGCAGGAGGCATGCAGAGGGATCTGGGTGTTCTTGTGCACCAGTCACTGAAAGTAGGTATGCACATGCAGCAGGCAGTGAAGAAGGCAAAGGGCATGTTGGCCTTCATTGCGGGAGGTTTGGAGCACAGGAGCAGGGATGTGTTATTGCAATTATACAGGGCCGTGGTGAGGCCACACCTAGAGTATTGTGTGCAGTTGGGGTGGCGGCATGGGCTCATTGGACCGAAGGGCCTGTTTCCCATGCTGTTTTGTTCTTTGTTCTTTGATTATCACAGAGATATAATAGAGGGAGGGGCAGGACTGGCAGCTCAATATTCAGGGATATAGAACTCTCAAGCAAGGTGGGTGAGCAATGTAAAAGAGGAGGTGATGTTGCAATATTGATCAAGGAATAATTACTGTAGGAAGAACATAGAACATAGAACATCACAGCACAGAACAGGCCCTTCGGCCTTCAATGTTGCGCCGACCAATATAAAAAGCAATGCCCCTCCAAACTAAACCATTCCCTTCCCTTCCATATACTTATCAACTAACCTCTTAAACGCCACCAAACTTGGCGCATCTACAACTGCTGCAGGCAGGGCATTCCACTCCCGAACCACCCTTTGGGTAAAGAACCTACCTCTGATATCCGTCCTATAACTATCACCCCTTAATTTAAAGCTGTGTCCCCTCGTGCTAGCTTCTCCATCCTAGGAAAAAGGCTATCACTGTCCACCCTATCTAAACCTCTAATCATCTTATATGTTTCGATCAGGTCCCCTCTTAGCCTCCTCCTTTCTAACGAACACAACCTCAAATCCCTCAGCCTCTCCTCATAAGACCTGCCCTCCATACCATGCAACATCCTGGTAAACCTCCTCTGTACCCTCTCCAATGCCTCCACATCTTTCTTATAATGTGGGGACCAGAACTGTACACAATACTCCAAGTGCGCCGCACTAGAGTTTTGTACAGTTGCAACATGACGTTGCGGCTCCGAAATTCAATCCCCCTACCAATAAAAGCTAAGACTTCATATGCCTTCTTAACAACCTTATCGACTTGATTGCCAACTTTCAGGGATCTATGCACATATACACCAAGATCCCTCTGTTCTTCAACACTATTAAGAGTCCTACCATTAGCTCTATACTCTACACATTTGTTATTCCTGCCAGAGTGAATTACCTCACACTTTTTCCACATTAAACTCCATTTGCCACCTCTCGGCCCAGCTCTGCAACTTGTCCAAGTCTCTCTGCAAACTATAACACCCCTCTTCACTATCTACAACTCCACCGACTTTAGTGTCATCTGCAAATTTACTAATCCATCCTTCAATACCCTCATCCAGATCATTTATAAAAATTACAAACAGCAGGGGCCCCAAAACAGACCCCTGAGGTACACCTCAGAAGGGATGAAGTTGTAACAGATTCCTCAATTTTGGCCGTACAGGTGGAATTTAAAAACACAAAGGGGTCAATCACATTGCTGAGGGTGTACTATAGGCCCCTAAACAGTCAAGGACAGATGGCAGAGCAGGTATGTTGACAAATCTCAGATAAATAGAAAACCAATCGAGTAATAGTAGGAGATTTCAACTTCCCGCTATCACAGGGAACCGATGGCCTAGTGGTATTATCACTAGAGTATTAATCCAGAAATCAGCTGAAGTTCAGGGGATTGGGTTCGAATCCTGCCACAGCAGATGGAGTTCAACCAAAAATATCTGGAATTAAGAATGGCCATGACAAAAAAAATTGATCTGTGTGGTTTTCACAGTAACTTCATTACAGTGTGAATGTAAGCCTACTTGTGACTAATAAATAAATAAGCTTTAAACTGGTTTAGGAAATGTATCTGGTCTATAGGTGACCCCCAGAGCCACAGCATGGGCAACTAGGGATGGGCAATAAATGCTGGCCAACAAGTGATGCCCATGAATGAATTAAAAAGAATTAATTGGGGTAGTCAAAGAAATGGCAGAGTTTTTAAAGTGCGTCTGAGTGAGCTTTTTGAGGAGGACTGGACCTAATTTTTGGGAATGTTGCAACCTTTGATGTCGGCCTTTTATTTGATCACAATTTCTAGTAACCATAACAAGTTGGGAGTTTGCGCATTCTCCCCATGCTTGCGTGGGTTTTCTCCGGGTGCTCCGGTTTCCTCCCACATCCCAAAAATGTGCTCTTAGGCTAATTGGCAAAATAAATTCTCCCTAAATTGTCTCAAATTTTATTTTTAATCCATAGATCTATAAACATAGACAGGGATCACGGGTAGAGATGGGAACATTGGGGAGGCGGCGTGGGCTTGTTGGGCAGAAGGGCCTGTTTCCCGTGCTGTTTTGTTCTTTGTTCCTCCAGAATCCTTTTAAATAGCTGCTTCAATCAAGCTATATAACTCCAATCCTGGAAAGTCACAGTTCACTGTCTATAACCAGCCAGAATGCAAAATTCAGAAAACCATAAGCAGGCATAGTTTCATATTCAATTACAAACATGTAGCATATACCAATCCCCGTATCTCGACCCAATCAGAGTTATTGATTAGGGTTACATCATTCAGCTATTAAAACCAATCACAATGACGTTATGATTGCTTAATTATAATATCCAATAGGTGCGTGAGGCTTTTAATTGCATCAGCAGGACATTGCCTCAACTATTTTTAGATATACCTATATATATATATATATATCTATATTCTATATCTCAGCCATGTCTGAATGTTCGAACATACCATATATTTATGTCTGCCTCAATGGCTTCTCTGATGTGGAGATGCCAGCGTTGGACTGGGGTAAAACATAGTAAGAAGTCTCACAACACCAGGTTAACATCCAACAGGTTTATCTGATAGCAAACCCACAACATTTCCCCAGGCTTCTTATCTGAATAGACCATCTATATGAAACAGATTGTTAGCTAATTGTGTGCAGATATATGGGGAGGCTTAGTGGTATTGTTGCTTGACTATTGATCCCGAAAGATAGCTAATGTTCTGGGGGCCTGTGTTCAAATCCCACCAGAGTGGAATTAGCCCTCTGAAATGGCCTAGCAAGCTATTCAGTCCAAGGGCAACTAGGGGTGGGCAATAAATGCTGGCCCAGCCAGTGGTGCCCATGAATGAATACTGAAATATATAGATAGTTTTGTTTTTAACTCTTTCACTGCCAAATTATTCAAGAAGGAAAGTAAGGAAAAAACCAGGGAACCACAGGTCAGTGAGCCATCAGTGACAAGGAAATTATTGGAAAAAGTTCGGATTAATCTCTATTAGGGTAGCACGGTAGCACAGTGGTTAGCACTGTTGCTTCGTAGCTCCAGGGTCCTGGGTTCAGTTCCCGGTTCGGGTCACTGTCTGTGTGGAGTTTGCACATTCTCCTCATGTCTGCATGGGTTTCCTCCGGGTGCTCTGGTTTCCTTCCACAGTCCAAAGATATGCGGGTTAGGTTGATTGGCCGTGCTAAGAAAGTGCCGCTTCTTAGGGATTAGTGGGTATAATATGCAGGGATATGGGAGTAGGGCTTGGGTGGGATTGTGTTTGGTGCAGACTCGAAGGGCCTCTTGCTGCACTGTAGGGTTCTATGATTCTATTTGGAGAGGCAAGGATAGCCAACTGGCTTTGTCAGGGGAGTCTTAACAAGTTTGATTGAAATTTTCATGGAGGTGACCAGGTTTGTAGATGAGGGCAGTATAGTTGATGTAGTCTACAAGCGCATTAACAAGGCTTTTGACATAGTTTCATACAGAATATTGACCAAGAAGATAAGGGCCCATAGGGCCTAGGGCAATTTGGCAAAATGGATCCAAAATTGGCTTCATGGCATGATGGTTGAAGATTGTTTTTATAATTGGAAACCTGTGTCCGGAGGTGTATCACAGGGCTCAGTGTTGGTCCCTTTGCTGTTTGAAGCACACATCAAAGATGTGAATGTGACAGGTCAGATGATCAGTAAGTTCGCAGATGACTTGAAAATTGGTGGTTTGGTGACCCTTAGATTTCAGGGTGATATAGATGGATAGAACAGTGGCAAATGGAATTTCACAGAATCGTCGAAATCCTACAGTGCAGAAAGAGATCATTCAGCCCATCAAGCCTGCACCAACCACAATCCCACCCAGACCCAATCCCAATATCCCTACATATTTACCCACTAATCTACACATCTCAGGACTCCAGCGGGCAATTTTTAGCACAACCAATCAACCTAATCTGCCCATCTTTGCATCATGGGAGAAAACCAGAGCACCTGGAGGAAACCCATGCAGACACGAGGAGAATGTGCAAACCCCACACAGACAGCGACCTGAGCTGGGAATCGGACCCAGGTTGCTGGAGCTGTGCTGTAGCTGTGCTAACCACCGTGCCATCCTGAAAACAGCCCTGAATTTAGCCCTGAAAAGTGTGAGGTGATGCATTTCCGGATGACTAACAAGACAACAGGACACTCGGAAGTATCGAGGATTAGAGGGGGTGCATATCCATCGATCCCTGAACGCAGCGGAACATGTTGATACAGGACTTCTAGGTGCAGGCTCTATAGGCCAAATGACCTCCTTCTGCGCTCCTTCTCCTTCTACGTTCTATGATTCTAAAACAATTCACCATCGATTGCACCAGTTGCTGCATCCAGAATGTTCTTCCACTGTAGGAGGGGTCTTTCCTGATAAGCCGCAATTCCACCTCCTTCCAACAGATGCCACCATTTTCCCAATGCTGCCAAAAGTCACCATGTGGAGATGCTGGTGTTGGACTGGGGTGGCCACACAGTAAGAAGTCTTACAACACCAGGTTAATGTCCAACGGGTTTGTTTGGTAGCAAAAGCTTTCGGAGTGCTGCTCCTTCATCAGGTGAGTGGGAGTTCTGTTCTGTTTATGTCTTTATACGTCCTGTTTGCGAACAGAAGTCCCACATCTAGATTCCTACAGTGCAGATAGAGGCCTTTTGACCCATTGAGTCTGCACTGACCACAATCCCACCCAGGCCCTATTCCCACATACTTTACCCACCAATCCCTCTTACCTACATATCCCAGGACACTAAGGGACAATTTTATCATGGCCAATCAACCTAACCTGCACATCTTTGGACTGTGGGAGGAAACTCATGCAGACACGCGGAGAATGTGCAAACTCCACACAGACAGTGACCGAGCCCGGAATTGAACCCTGGAGGTGTGAAGCAGCAGTGCTAACCACTGTGTTACCGTGCCACCCCACTTAGAACACAGAACATTACAGCACAGAACAGGCCCTTCGGCCTTCGATGTTGTGCCGACCAATATAAAAAGCAATGACCCTCCAAACTAAACTATTCCCTTCTCTTCCATATACTCATCAACTAACCTCTTAAACGCCACCAAACTTGGCACATCTACAACCGCTGCAGGCAGGGCATTCCACTCCCGAACCACCCTTTGGGTAAAGAACCTGCCTCTGATATCCGTCCTATAACTATCACCGCTTAATTTAAAGCTGTGTCCCCTCGTGCTAGCTTTTTCCATCCTAGGAAAAAGGCTATCACTGTCCACCCTATCTAAACCTCTAATCATCTTATATGTTTCGATTAGGTCCCCTCTTAGCCACCTCTTTTCTAACGAAAACAATCTCAAATCCCTCAGCCTCTCTTCATAAGACCTGCCCTCCATACCAGGCAACATCCTGGTAAACCTCTTCTGTACCCTCTCCAATGCCTCCACATCTTTCTTATAATGCGGGGACCAGAACTGCACACAGTACTCCAAGTGCGGCCGCACTAGAGTTTTGTACAGTTGCAACATGACGTTGCGGCTCCGAAATTCAATCTCCCTACCAATAAAAGCTAAGACTCCATATGCCTTCTTAACAACCTTCTCGACTTATCTGATGAAGGAGCAGCTCCGAAAGCAGGTGGCTTTTGCTACCAAATAAACCTGTTGGATTTTAACCTGGTGTTGTGAGACTTCTTACTGTGCCAAAAGTCACAGCGAGGAAACTGACATTAGTCAAAGGATCATTTGTTCTGTCTCATTTATTTATCCTCTCTATCTTTCTTTCACCATAATGAGGCATTTTCTTCCTCTGTACAAAATAATTTTTCTTCACAAATATACTTTATTCATAACATTTGCAAAAGTTACATTCAGAATCATTGAATGTCACAGAAATTATAATTCAACAAGGAACAGGAAGAGACCATTCAGCCCCTCAAACCTGCTCTGCAATTGTTTGATCTGATTGTATCCTTAAATCTGAATCCCACTGAATTCCAGCAGTTTGTCACAGTAACACAGTGGTTAGCACTGCTGCCTCACAGCGCCAGTGACCCGGATTCCATTCTGGCCTTGGGTAACTGCCTGTACGGAGTCTCTACGTTCTCCCCCGTGTCTGCATGGGTTTCCTCTGGGTGCTCACAGTCCCCTATGCAATTGCTTAGTTAGCATTGCTGCCTCACAGCGCCAGGGACCTGGGTTCGATTCCTAGCTTGGGTCACAGTTTGTGTGGAGTCTGCATATTCTCCCCATGTCTGTGTGGGTTTCCTCCGGGTATTCCGGTTTCCTCCCACAGTCCAAAGATGCGCGGGTTAGGTTGAGAACACGCAAGGAGAATTTGCAAACTCCACACAGACAGTGACCTGAACCGGGAATTGAACCCAGGACCCTGGAGCTGTGAAGCAGCAGTGCTAACCATTGTGCTACTGTGCCGCCCTCTCTCTCTGACTAATGGAAACTTCTTTCCCATGTCCACTCTATCCAGGCCTTTCAGTATTCAGTAATCACCGCTCATCCCTCTAAATTCCATCGAGTACAGAATCCTCATTCATCAAACCTTTCATTCCTGAGATCATTCCCGTAAACCTCTTCTGGACCCTCTCCAAGGCCAGCACATCCTTGCTTAGACACAGGCTCCAAAACTGTTCACAATATTCCAGATGTGATCTGACCAGAGTCTTATAAAGTCTCAGCAGTACATCCCTGCTTTTGATTTCTAGTCCTACTAAAATTGCATTTGCCTTTCTAACCACCGACTCAACCTACAAGTTAACTTTAAGGATTCTGAACTAGGATTCCCAAGTCTCTTTGTGCTTCCAATTTCTGAGTTCTCCTCCCCATTTAGAAAATAGTCGACGCCTCTGTTCTTCCGAGTAAAGCGCAGAGCCTCACATCCTGCGAAGGAATACGATGAAAATAAATTTCTTTACTGTCACATCTCCCCCACTGAGGTTTCCCCTGCTTTTTTTTTCAACAGGTCAGTCAGTGGAGGAACCTCACTGCTAAAATTTGGCACGAATTTCTTGCAGAAACCACTCATTCCCAGGAATCTCAGCACATCTCGTCTCATTTATGCTTTTGGGAACAACTTTTGCTTTCACATTTGGTGGAGTCACCTGTCCGTATCCAATTGAATGTGACTTGGGCTTTTGTGAATTCACTTTTAGCCAAGTTTACCACTAAGCCTGTCTCCTGTAGTCAAACAAACAATTCCTTTTTTACATTCCAAATTCTCCTTCAAGATCTGACTGAAAATGTAAACTGCACCACTATTGAGTCTAGAAATGGCCTTATTGGCTCATCTTTGCAATGTTGCTGGTGTATTTTTCATTATGTGGCTTTAAAATTGATACAATAAGTCTCACAACACCAGTGCTTAGCACTGCTGCCTTACCAGTGCCAGAGACCCGGGTTCAATTCCTGGCTTGGGTCACCGTCTGTGGATTCTCCCTGTATCCACATGGGTTTCTTCCTGGCATTCTGGTTTCCTCCCGCAGTCCAAAGATGTGCCGGTTAGACGTGTTGGCCTTGCTAAATTCTCCCTCAGTGGACCTGAACAGTGGCAAATAGGGGATATTCACAGTAACTTCATTGCAGTGTTAATGGAAAGCTACACGTGACCAATAAATAAACGTTAAACACCAGGTTAAAGTCCAACAGGTTTATTTGGAATCGCGAGCTTTCAGAGTGCTGCTCCTTCATCAGGTGAATGTGTCAGGTTGAAGATTGTAGTTCGATAAGTTGACAATAGATTTCTCTGCAGTGTTTTCTACTGTGAGACCGGGGCGGTAGGTTTGGTGATGCTGAATTTCTCAAGTTTTCAGTTCTTGGTGAGCATGTAGGTGGCATAGCACTTGTCTGTTTGGTGGTATCTTGCAGCTGATGTGTGTCCTGAGCGCAAGTTGAGAATATGAACTCTATCTTGGTTTCCAGGTTTGTTGTAGAGCTGGTGTTTGATACCGTTGAGGAGTGTGAGAGAGGTGCGATGGCAAAGTCTCTCAATCAACCTAAGCCGAACTGCTGTTGAGAAGGTGGTAGTGAGCTGCCCCCTCGAGGTGTACAATACAGAGATGTGTGGGCTAGGTGGATTGGCCATACTAAATTGCCCCTTAGTGTCTGAGTCACTCTCCAGATCCCATCTCCCTAGAAGAAGCCTCACTGCATCTTGGCAGTAGAGGCTTTGCCCATGGGCATCCAAAGATGTGTACTTTAGGTGGATCGGCCATGCTAAATGTGTCGAGATAGGAGGATAGGGTGAATGGGAGCACCTGGGTGGGATTGTTGTCAGTGCAGACTCAATGGGCCGAAGTGCCTCTTTCTGCACTGTAGGGTTCTATGTTTTAGGAGTGACTCATACTTGTTTGTAATCTTATTTGGGTAACTGGGTGGCATGTTACCCAGTTAACACTGGGTGGTTAGCACTGCTGCTTCCCAGCTCCAGAGTCCTGGGTTCGATTGTCTGTGTCTGTGTGGAGTTTGCACATTCTCCTCATGTCTGCGTGGGTTTCCTCCTGGTGCTCCAGTTTCCTCCCACAGTCCAAAGATGTGTGGGTTAGGGTGATTGGCCGTGCTAAGAAATTGCCCCTTAGTGTCCAGGGATGCATAGGTTAGTGGGATTAGTGGGTATAATATGTAGGTATATGGGGGTAGGGCCTGGGTGGGATTGTGTTCAGTGCAGATTCGATGGGCTGAAGGGTCTCTTTCTGCACTGTAGGGTTCTATAATTCTATGAAGAGTCGGTGTAGACTCAATGGACCGAAATGAATTCTATGGATTCTGTCTTAACTGCTGTGGAGAATTAAGTTAATCATAGAATAGGAGCATAGAATCTAGACAGTGCAGAAGGAGGCCATTTGGCCCATCGAGCCTGTACTGACCACAGTCCCACATAAGCCCTATTCCCGTAACCCCCTCATATTTATCTGCTAGTCCCCCTGACACTAAGGGGTAATTTAGCATGGCCGATCCATCTAACCCACACATCTTTGGAGTGCGGGAGGAAACTGCAGCACCCAGATGAAACCCACACAGACACAGGGAGAACGTGCAGACTCCACACAGTCACCCGACTCCGGGATTGAACCTGGGTCCCTGCCGCTGTGAGGCAGCAGTGCTAACCACTGTGCCACCATACCATCCAGTTATCCAAATATGATTACAAACAAATATGAGTCATTCCTAAAATGAAAGCAAAATACTGCGGATGCTGGAACTGAAACAGAGCTCTGATGAAGGGTTATCCAGACTCAAAGTGTTGGCTCTATTCTCTCCGTAAGAAGTCTCACAACACCCGGTTTAATCCAATAGGTTTATTTGCAGCACAAACAAGACACAAATTCAATTTACAGAATAATTTACAGTCTTTAGAGGTAATCAAGTCTTAAAGGTACAGACAACGTGAGTGGAGAGAGGGTTAAGCTCAGGTTAAAGAGATGTGTACTGTCTCCAGACAGGACAGTTAGAGAGATTTTGCTAACCCAGGCAAGTCGTGGGGGTTACAGATAGTGTGACATGAACCCAAGATCCAGTTGTCCTTGTGTGCGGAACTTGACTATCAGTGTCTGCTCAGTGACTCTGCGCTGTCGTATGTTGTGAAGGCCACCTTGGAGAATGCTTACCCGAAGATCAGAGGTCGAATGTCCATGACCGCTGAAGTGTTCGCCAACAGGAAGGGAACAGTTTTGCCTGGTGATTGTCAAGCGTTGTCCAGTCATTCATTGTCATAGTGTTTGGATGTGACTGGGTCACATCCAGAGTACTGGATGATGAAGGGTCCATCATGTCCTGTGTTTGTCTTCTGAGGAGGTCGGTGCGGTTTTCCGCTGTCGGAACTCTTGAGCGATGAGCCATATCCTGTTCTTATGAGGACATCTTTCAGCGTCTGGAGGTGTCTGTTGGGATCTCCTCATCTGAGCAGATCCTGTGTATACGGAGGGCTTGTCTATAGGAGATGGCTTCTTTAATGTGTTCAGGGGTGGAAGATTCGTGAGGTTATCCAAGAACTTCCAGTACAGTGAGGTGACCATCCTGATACCTATCTACCTAATTTCCTGTGGCAGGAAAGGATGTCCCGAAGCATGCTACGTTGGTGAGACCACGCAGATATCACGACAACGGATGAATGAACATCGCTCGACAATCACCAGGCAAGATTGTTCTCTTCCTGTTGGCAAACACTTCAGCGGTCATGGGCATTTGGCCTCTGATCTTCAGGTAAGTATTCTCCAAGGCGGCCTTCACAACACACGACAGAATCGCTGAGCAGAGACTGATAGTCAAATTCCACACACATAAGGACAGCTCAACCGGGATCTTGGGGTTCATGTCATACTATCTGTAACCCCCATGACTTGCCTGGGCTTGCAACATCTCACTAACCGCCCTGTTTAGAGTCAATACACAGCTCTTTAACCCATACTCTCTCCACTCACATTGTAAAGACTTGATTACCTGTTAAGACTCGCATTCCAGCCATTATTTTGTAATTGAGTTTGTGTCTATACATGTCCTGTTTGTGAACTGAACTCTTCACTCACCTGATGAAGGGGCAATGCTCCGAAACTTCGTGCTACCAAATTAAACCCATTGGATTTTAACCTAGGTTTGTGAAACTCCTTACTGTGTTTCCAGTGGCGCATACCAGGATAAACCTCAACTGCTGGTGGAGGGTCATCAACTTGGTGAAAGATGCTCTTTGGCACACTTTAAACTTGTTGGTATTCCGGTGAAAAGATTTGTCCTCGACCAAGTGTTGCACATTCCAAAGCCCAGGACTATGTGCCGAGGGATGGACTCAAGCTTGGGACAGTTGCCATAGAGGTGCAATGGAGGAAGGTCACTCTCCAAGGCTTTTCATCACAGTGAACTGAGGGGAGGGGAATTGTACAGAACCCCCCTCGGGGCTGTGTGACTCACATTGACTGTATACAGTGAAAATTACGTATATTACAATTGTATTAAAGCATCTCAGAGTACAACATAATTGATGTAGAATAGTAGAATACCATTGCACAATATTATTTACAGCACGGTGGCACAGTAGTTTGATTTGATTTGATTTATTATTGTCACATGTATTAGTACACAGTGAAAAGTATTTTTTTGCATGCTCTGCAGACAAAGCATATTGTTCATAGAGAAGGAAAGGAGAGAGTGCAGAATGTAGTGTATAGCCGGGGTGTAGAGAGCGATCAACTTAATGCAAGGTAGGGTCCATTCAAAAGTCTGATGGCAGCAAGGAATGAGTTGGTTGGTACTTGACCCCAGACTTTTGTATCTTTTTCCTGACAGAAGAACGTGGAAGGGATATGACTGGACTGCATAGAATTCTTAATTATGCTGGCCGCTTTTCTGAGGCAGTGGAAGTGTAGACAGAGTCAATGGATGGAAGGCTGATTTGCGTGATGGATTGGGATACATTCACAACCCTTTGTAGTTTCTTGCAGTCTTGGGCAGAGTAGGAGACATACCAAGCTGTGAATAGAACTAGAAAGAATGCTTTCTATGGCGCATCTGTAAAAGTTGATTACTCATAGCTGACATGCCAAATTTCCTTAGTCTTCTAAGAAAGTAGAGGCGTTGGTGGGGCTTTCTTAACTATGGTGTTGACATGGGGGGGACAAGGATCGGTTGTTGGTGATCTGGACACCTAAAAACTTGAAGCTCTGGACCATTTCTACTTCATCCTCATTAATGTAGGCATGTTCACTACGCTTTCTGAAGTCGATGACTATCTCCTTTGTTTTATTGTCATTAAGGGAGAGATTATTATTGTTGCACCAGTTCACCAGATTCTCTATCTCATTCCTGCAATCTGTCTCCTCTTTGTTTGAGATCTGACCCACTACGGTGTTGTCATCAGCAATCCCCCTAATCTACAAATATTTGGACACTAAGGGGCAATTTAACATGGCCAATCTGTTTAACCTGCACACCTTTGGACACTAAGAGGCAATTTAGCATAGCCAATCCCCTTAACCTACACACCTTTGGACACTAAGGGGCAATTTAACATGGCCAATCTGTTTAACCTACACACCTTTGGACACTAAGAGGCAATTTAACATGGCCAATCTGTTTAACCTACACACCTTTGGACACTAAGAGGCAATTTAACATGGCCAATCTGTTTAACCTGCACACCTTTGGACACTAAGAGGCAATTTAGCATAGCCAATCCCCTTAACCTACACACCTTTGGACACTAAGGGGCAATTTAACATGGCCAATCTGTTTAACCTACACACCTTTGGACACTAAGAGGCAATTTAACATGGCCAATCTGTTTAACCTGCACACCTTTGGACACTAAGAGGCAATTTAACATGGCCAATCCCCTTAACCTACACACCTTTGGACACTAAGGGGCAATTTAACATGGCCAATCTGTTTAACCTACACACCTTTGGACACTAAGAGGCAATTTAACATGGCCAATCTGTTTAACCTGCACACCTTTGGACACTAAGAGGCAATTTAACATGGCCAATCCCCTTAACCTGCACACCTTTGGACACTAAGGGGCAATTTAACATGGCCAATCTGTTTAACCTACACACCTTTGGACACTAAGAGGCAATTTAACATGGCCAATCTGTTTAACCTACACACCTTTGGACACTAAGAGGCAATTTAGCATAGCCAATCCCCTTAACCTACACACCTTTGGACACTAAGGGGCAATTTAACATGGCCAATCTGTTTAACCTGCACACCTTTGGACACTAAGGGGCAATTTAACATGGCCAATCTGTTTAACCTGCACACCTTTGGACACTAAGAGGCAATTTAACATGGCCAATCCCCTTAACCTACACACCTTTGGACACTAAGAGGCAATTTAACATGGCCAATCCCCTTAACCTGCACACCTTTGGACACTAAGGGGCAATTTAACATGGCCAATCTGTTTAACCTGCACACCTTTGGACACTAAGAGGCAATTTAGCATAGCCAATCTGTTTAACCTACACACCTTTGGACACTAAGAGGCAATTTAACATGGCCAATCCCCTTAACCTACACATATTTGGATTGTGGGAAGAAACCAGAGCACCTGGAGGAAACCCACGCAGACACAGGGAGAATGTGCAGGCTCTACACAGACAGTAACCTTAGGCCCTTCCCCCACCTGTCCTCACAGTGAAATTCCTCTGCTCTTTGAGCTCTCAAAACTTTGTTTCCCCGCATCCCCCCCCCACCCCCCACCACAACTCCTTCTGTAAGAGTGAACTCTCTTTGAGCTCTCCGTCCGTCCTGGGCCCTGAGGCCATGGGGCAATGGATTTGAAAATATTGCCATTTCAGAAGATTGACGTATTGCATTTATTGTAACGTCTTTAATGCAGAATAACATCTCAAAGTGCTTCACGGAGGCATTATTGAAATCAAGTCTTAGCCAAGGAATTAGGAGATGTGAAGAGATGTGGGAAGGGACTCATATTTAGAGGGTGCCCAGAAAGCTGAAAGCATGCAGTGGATAGAGCTGTAAAGAAGGTTTATAGTGTGTTAGTGTTTATTAACAGGGGATTTGAGTTAAAGAGCTGTGGGCTTATGCTGTAACTATACCGGATGTTGGTGAGGCCACATTTGGAATATTCTGTTCAATTCTTGTCATCTGGTTATAAGAAGGATGTAGAAGCATTGGAGAGAATGCAGAGGAGATTTACCAGGATGCTGCCTGGTTTGGAGGGTAGGTCTTATGAGGAAAAGTTGAGGGAGCTGGGGCTTTTCTCTTTGGAGCAGAGGAGGATGAGAGGCAACTTAATAGAGGTTTATAAGATGATGAGAGAGATTGATAGAGTGAATATGCAGAGACACCAACCCCATTGAGAATCTTCCTTTATAAAATTCAATTGGAAATAGATATGCACACAATATACACCATCACAGACACACAAGTATGCACACAATGTCACACATACCATTCATAGAAACATAGAACATTACAGCACAGTACAGGCCCTTCGGCCCTCAATGTTGTGCCCAACTATGTTCAATCCCAAGATCAAGCTATCCCCTCCCTACCATTCCGGAGTGCTCCATGTGCCTATCCAATAACTGCCTCAAACTCCTAAAGTCCGACTCCGCTATCACAGCAGGCAGTCCATTCCACACCCCAACCACTCTCTTGGTTGGGAAAAGAACCTTAATCATGAACCTTATAGTTATGCCCCCTAGTAACAGGTTCCATGGTGGGAGATGTAGAAGGGATGTCCGAGGTAGATTCTTTACTCAGAGAGTGGTTGGGGTGTGGAATGGACTGCCTGCTGTGATAGTGGAGTCGGACACTTCAGGAACTTTCAAGTGGTTATTGGATAGGCACACGGAACACTCCAGAATGATAGTGAATGGGATAGCTTGATCTTGGGATTGGACATAGCTTGGCACAACATTGAGGGCCGAAGGGCCTGTAGTGTGCTGCAATGTTCTATGTTTCTATGAATGATACGTGTGACATTGTGTGTGTACCTGTGTGTCCGTGACGATGTATATTGTGTGTATATCTATTTCCAATTGAATTTTATGAAGGAAGATTCTCAGTGGGGTTAGAGCGGATTGGAACATGTTCCTCGCCCCTGGCACTGCACCCGTGCCCCCAAGGGAATCCATCTGCCCTCTCCGAGGTGGGCAGTCCCTTCCAGAGATAGATGAGGGAATGTGTGTCGGTGGGCCAGGGAGCGCCTAGCCTATGGAAGGCAAGGCTGAGTACGCTGGAGGACACTGCTACAGGTGGCATCTTCAGAAACTTTCGTAAACGCAGTCGTAACCCTCGGCACCAAGTTCCTGCCAAAGAATACAAATAAATCTGAGCATCCCGCCAATACAGGGGGAAAGAAAAACGTGATTGGGTATTTGACTGAGGGCTCGCAGACACACCCACCAGACACACTCACCAGACAGTGAGACCACCCACCAGACACACCCCACCGGACAGTGAGACCACCCACTGGACAGTGAGACCAACCCAAAACACGCCCATCAAACCGTTTAACCACCCAAAACACACCCATCAGATAGGGAGACCATCCAAGCAGGCACCTCCATGGATCACTGGATTTGAGGGTTACCACTCCAGCTCGTAATGTGGCTCACTTATACTTGCTCAGTGTAATTTATTCAGACATGGGACCTGTTTATTACAAACAAAAATAACCCGTTCAAGCCTTGCACTTTTTCTGATTTAATTACTGGGGAGATGGGGAAGCCTATCATTTCCCTTCTGCTTTCTGCAAGTCAAGACCTCAGGCAATTAGAGTCGACTTGCCAACCTATTAGGATGCTTTTGTCAAATAAAATTTGGCATTCCTGTGTTTGGCCTGATGAGTGCAAGCTGAAAGGTTTGGTAGCATGTCTCTTTTCGCCAATATTCAAAGTTTGAAAGATCATACGCACCTTTGGTGGTTTGTTTCTCCCATAACAATCGTAGTTGCCGTTTTTATCATTATGCAGGGTGCTGTATACTGATTGTTGGTGTGTCTGGAGAGGCTGCAGAAAGAGAGGGTATTCTGTGATTTCACATTTCTACAAGTTCATTTATTAGTGTCACAAATAGGCTTACATTAACATTGCAGTGGAGTTACTGTGAAAATTCCCTATCCACTTCGGGTACACTGAGGGCGAATTTGGCATGGACAATGCATCCTAACCAGCACATCATTCGGACTGTGGAAGGAAACCGGAGCACCCGGAGGAAACTCACACAGACCCAAGATGGGAATTGAACCCGGGTCCCTGGCACTGTAAGGCAGCAGTGCTAACCACTGTGCCACCGTGCTGCCCTGGGACTCACTGCCTACAAAGGTGACAGTCAGGAAGGAATTGGATTGGAGCATGTTGAAATTAACTTGCAGAAATAGAACAAGGGTTGATGGGACTGGACTGGATTTCTCTGCAGGAACCTTACATCGGCTAGGTGAGACAACTAGCCTCCTCCTGTGTTGTAATGGATATATAACTGTGTCCAAAAATGTGCTGGTTAGGTGGATTGGCCGTGCTAAATTGCCATTTAGTGTCCAAAGATATGCAGGTTAGGTGGATTGGCCATGCTAAATTGCCTCTTAGTGTCCAAAGATGTGCAGATTAGGTGGATTGGCCATGCTAATTGCCCCTTAGTGTTCAAAGATGTGCAGGTTGGTGATTGGCCATGCTAAATTGCCCCTTAGTATCCAAAGATGTGCAGATTAGGTGGATTGGCCATGCTAAATTGCCCCTTATGTCCAAAGATGAGAGTTAGGTGGATTGGCCATGATAATTGCCCCTTAGTGTCCAAGATGAGCAGGTAGGTGGATTGCCATGCTAAATTGCCCTTTAGTGTCCAAATATGAGCAGGTTAGGTGGATTGGCCGTGCTAAATTGCCCTTAGTGTCCAAAGATGTGCAGGTTAGGTGGATTGGCCGTGCTAAATTGCCCCTTAGTGTCCAAAGATGTGCAGGATAGGTGGATTGGCCATGCTAAATTGCCCCTTAGTGTCCAAAGATGAGCAGTTGGTGGATTCCCCATGCTAGTTGCCCCTTAGTGTCCAAAGATGTGTGGGTTAGGTGGATTGGCCATGCTATTTGCCCCTTAGTGTCCAAAGATGTGCAGTTAGGTGGATTGGCCATGCTAAATTGCCCCTTAGTATCCAAAGATGTGCAGATTAGGTGGATTGCCATGCTAAATTGCCCCTTAGTGTCCAAAGATGAGCAGGTTAGGTGGATTGGCCATGATAAATTGCCCTTAGTGTCCAAAGATGAGCAGGTTAGGTGGATTGGCCATGCTAAATTGCCCTTTAGTGTCCAAATATGAGCAGGTAGGTGGATTGGCCGTGCTAATTCCCCTTAGTGTCCAAAGATGTGCAGGTTAGGTGGATTGGCCGTGCAATTGCCCCTTAGTGTCCGAAGATGTGCAGGTTAGGTGGATTGGCCATGCTAAATTGCCCCTTAGTGTCCAAAGATGTGCAGGTTAGGTGGATTGGCCATGCTAAATTGCCCTTTAGTGTCCAAATATGAGCAGGTTAGGTGGATTGGCCGTGCTAAATTGCCCCTTAGTGTCCAAAGATGTGCAGGTTAGGTGGATTGGCCGTGCTAAATTGCCCCTTAGTGTCCAAAGATGTGCAGGATAGGTGGATTGGCCATGCTAAATTGCCCTTTAGTGTCCAAAGATGAGCAGGTTAGGTGGATTCCCCATGCTAAGTTGCCCCTTAGTGTCCAAAGATGTGTGGGTTAGGTGGATTGGCCATGCTATTTTGCCCCCTTAATGTCCAAAGATGAGCAGGTTAGGTGGATTGGCCGTGCTAAATTGTCCCCTTAGTGTCCAAAGATGTGCGGGTTAGGTGGATTGGCCATGCTATTTTGCCCCTTAGTGTCCAAAGATGTGCGGGTTAGATGGATTGGCTGTGCTAAATTGCCCTTTAGTGTCCAAAATGAGCAGGAAGATTAGCCAATGTAGATGGATGAAATTTCAGGGATAGAGTGGAGTAGATAGCTGTTTTGGAGAGTCAGTGCAGAGTCGATGGGCCAAAGGACCTCCTTCTGCACTGTTGGGTTCCTAGGGTCCTAATACACTCCTTGCCCTCTGTAACACACTTAGACTGCATTACTCTGCACACTCAGCAATGCAGTCATAGCAGACACATGAATGCTGACAGCGGGTGTGTCTGTTATGTAGCAATTTGCCGAGTGATATACTTACCATGTAGGCATTCTCAGAGTCAGCTGGCTCAGCACTATGAGATTTGTTCTCTTGCTGAGATTCCCATCTTGGTGGCACCTGGAAAAGCGGGAAAACCAATGTCAGGAATATTTGGGAGCAAAAGCTTTTGTACTGATACTTGTAAGCTCGGAGCTGAACAGGACAAATAAACCTTAATATTTTTATTGAGTGGAAATGGTTGAGAGCTTCAAGTTTTTAGGTGTCCAGATCACCAACAACCTGTCCTGGTCTCCCCATGTCGACACTATAGTTAAGAAAGCCCACCAACGCCTCTATTTTCTCAGAAGACTAAGGAAATGTGATATGTCAGCTATGACTGTTTCCAACATTTACAGATGCACTATAAAAAGCATTCTTTCTGGTTGTATCACAGCTTGGTATGGCTCCTGCTCTGCCCAAGATCGCAAGAAACTAGAAATATTGTGAATGTAGCCCAATCCATCACACAAACCAGCCTCCCTTCCATTAACTCTGTCAGCACTTCTCACTGTCTCAGCAAAGCAGCCAGCGTAATCAAGGACTCCGCGCCCCCCGGACATTCTCTCTTCCACTTTCTTCCGTTGGGAAAAAGATACAAAAGTCTGAGGTCACGTACCAACCGACACAAGAACAGCTTCTTCCCTGCTGCCGTCAGACTTTTGAATGGACCTACCTTGTGTTAAGTTGATCTTTCTCTACACCTTAACAATGACTGTAAAGCTACATTCTGCACCTCTCCATTCCTTTTCTACGAATGGTATGCTTTGTCTGTATAGCGTGCAAGAAACAATACTTTTCACTGGATATTAAAATATGTAACAATAATAAATCAAATCAAAAAATAGTAACCCTCCCCCTGAGGAATATTGATGACAAACTGTATATGTGTGTGTAGATATGTGTATATGTGTGTTTATATATAGATGTACAGGTGTTTCTTTCTATATATATATGTGTGTGTGTGTGTGTATGCATATGTGTGCAAGCATATACATGTATATATATGTATATGTATATACATATATATATGTGTGCGTGTGTGTTTGTGTATACGTATGTATATATATATAAAATAATGTGTGTATATGTGTATGTATATGTGTGTATATGTGTATGTATCTATATAAAATGTGTATATTTGTGTATATATATATATATAAATGTGTGTACATATATATGTATAAAATGTGTATGTATACACTGTGTGAATATGATGTATATATATATATGTGTATATGTGTATGTATATATGTGCGTATGTGTTCCCAGACTGTCCATTGCCTGGAATCATGATACAGAGATGCCGGCATTGGACTGGGACAAACACAGCAAGAAATCTCACAACACCAGGTTAAAGTCCAACAGGTTTACTTAGTAATGAACACCACTAGCTTTCGGAGCACTGCTCCTTCGTCAGGTAAGAAGCAGCATTCCGAAAGCTCGTGATGTTTGTTACCAAATAAACTTGTTGGACTTGAACCTGATGTTGTGAGACTTCTTCCTGTGTTTGCCTGGTTCAGATTCCACTCTGACTGTGCTTACCTCGAGAGTGGAAGATTGCTGTGGCGTGTCGGCAGGAGCAGATTTTTTCTCCCAGATCGTACACGAATTACAAGCCTGAAATGGAGAGAGTAAAAGGAGTTTGTATCTGTGTCAAGGTTTGCTCACTCAACACTTCCACTGTGTTGTGTCTTACGTTGTTTTATCATTTGCAATTCTCTGTCCCCGCTGCTCAGATCCCCTCAGCAACAACCACACTTATGATGGAAAGCCACAGATTCAGACCCTGATTGTCACGGCAAATTTAAAACTTCACTTCTGCTTTCAAAAATCTCCATTATTACACCAAATCTCCCAAAGCTTTAAACCTCATTGATACTGTGTCCTTCTGGAATCCTGGGATAATCCCAGTCTTCCAGTTTCTCAAACTCTGGGGTAATCCCTCTTTCCCAGTCTCTCTAAATACTGGGATAATCCCGATCTCCCAATCTCTCTAAATACTGGGATAATCCCAGTTTCCCATTCACTCTGATACTGGGATAATCCCAGTTTTCCTAAATACTGGGATAATCTCAGTCTCACAATCTCTCTAAATACTGGGATAATCCCAGTCTCCCAATCTCTCTAATACTGGGATAATCCCCATTTCTCAGTCTCCTTAAATACTGGGATAATCCCAGTCTGCCAGACTCTCTAATACTGGGATAATCTCTGTCTCCCAATCTCTCTAATACTGGGATAATCCCCATTTCTCAGTCTCCCTAAAT
Organism: Sphyrna mokarran; assembly: GCA_024679065.1. Taxonomy (NCBI): domain Eukaryota; kingdom Metazoa; phylum Chordata; class Chondrichthyes; order Carcharhiniformes; family Carcharhinidae; genus Sphyrna; species Sphyrna mokarran. Next base: position 6,323,456 of record JAGIQG010000034.1, read on the forward strand.
ACTGGGATAATCCCAGTCTGCCAGACTCTCTAATAATGGGTTAATCCCTGTCTTCCTAAATGCCAGGATAATCCCAGTCTCCCAGTCTCTCTAATATTGGGATAATCTCTGTCTCCCAATCTCTCTGATACTGGGATAATCCCAGTTTCCCAATCTCTCTAATACTGGGATAATCCTAGTCTCCCTAAATGCTGGGATAATCACAGTCTCCAAGTCTCCCTAACACTGGGATAATTCCAGTCTCCCAGTCTCTCTAATACTAGGGTAATTCCAGTCTCCCAGTTTCTCTAATACCGGGATAATCCCAGTCTCCCAAATACCGGGATAATCACAGTCTCCCAGTTTGTCTAATACCGGGAAAATTCCAGTCTCCCAGTCTCTCTAATACTGGGATAATTCCAGTCTCCCAGACTCCCTAATACTGGGATAATTCCAGTCTCCCAGTCTCTCTAATACCGGGATAATCCCAGTCTCCCAGACTCCCTAATACCGGGATAATCCCAGTTTCCCAGTTTCTCTAATACCAGGATAATCCCAGTCTCCCAGTCTCTCTGAATACTGAGATAATCCCAGTCTCCCAGACTCTCTAATACTGGGATAATCCCAGTCTCCCAGTCTCCCTAATACTGGGATAATCCCAGTCTCCCATTCTCTCTAATACTGGGATAATCCCAGTCTCCCAGTCTCTCTAATACTGGGATAATCCCAGTCTCCCAGACTCTCTAATACTGGGATAATCCCAGTCTCCCAAATACTGGGATAATCCCAGTCTCCCAAATACTGGGATAATCCCAGTCTCCCAGTCTCTCTAATACTGCAATAATCCCAGTCTCCCAGTCTCTCTAATACTGGGATAATTCCAGTCTCCCAGTCTCTCTAATATTGCGATAATCCCAGTCTTCCAGTCTCTCTAATACTGGGATAATTCCAGTCTCCCAGTCTCTCTAATACCGGGATAATCCCAGTCTCCCAAATACCGGGATAATCACAGTCTCCCAGTTTGTCTAATACCGGGATAATTCCAGTCTCCCAGTCTCTCTAATACTGGGGTAATCCCAGTCTCCCAGTCTTTCTAATACTGGGATAATTCCAGTCTCCCAGTCTCTCTAATACTGGGGTAATCCCAGTCTCCCAGTCTCTCTAATTCTGGAGTAATCCCAGTCTCCCTAATACTGGAATAATCCCAGTCTCTCTAATACTGCGACAATCCCAGTCTCCCAGTCTCCCTGAATACTGGAGTAATCCCAGTCTCCCAGACTCTCTAATACTGGGATAATCCCAGTCTCCCAGACTCTCTAATACTGGGATAATACCAGTCTCTCTAATACTGCGATAATCCCAGTCTCCCAGTCTCCCTGAATACTGGGATAATCCCAGTCTCCTAGACTCTCTAATACTGCGATAATCCCAGTCTCCCAGTCTCCCTGAATACTGGGATAATCCCAGTCTCCCAGACTCTCTAATACTGCGATAATCCCAGTCTCTCTAATTCTCTCTGTCCAGGTCCATGTGGGTGATTAGTGGTGTTTGTCACCACTGACCTTGCGTTTGATGAGGATAACAGTGGTGGCGGACCCGCTGTACAGTGCCAAGATTACGCAGAGCACCACCAAGGCATATTGAAGCAATGAGGAATCTTTGATATTAACAGCATCTGAATCTGGAAAACACATGTTAGAGTTGTCAACCCAGGAAGTTTCAGACTGGGTGTTGCTGTGAAAGTAAAAGGTATGGGTCCGGATGTTACACTTCTGAAAAGTTTTATTTATTAGAGTCACAAGTCGGCTTACATTAACACTGCAATGAAGTTACTGTGAACATCCCCTAGTCACCACACTCTGGCGCCTAATGAGGGTAACAATGAGAGAGAATTTAGCAGGACCAATGCACCAGCAGTCTTTTGGACTGTGGGAGGAAACCCACGCAGACACAAGGAGAACGTGCAGACTCACACAGGCAGTGGCCCAAGTTGGGGATCGAACCCGGGTCCCTGGCGCTGTGAGGTAGCAGCGCTAACCACTGTGTCACACACTTTTGGAGGGATGTCAAAATTAAGTGTTGGACATTGGAGGGGGAAAATGGAGTGAGATTTTAGCCAGAGTGAGGTTATCGGGAACTGAAGGGAAAAAGGTGCTCATTTACAGGAGTGGAAAGAAGTGAGGGAGACTCGAGGGCTAGTGAGAGATCGAAAGAAATCGAACCCTATCATCACAGCCAACAGTGATTGGCCGGTAACTAGCAAGTAATTTTCCATTTCTATTTTTCTCTTGGCATTGTAGTTGTTGTGGTTAAGTTAACTTAAGGGTTAGGTCGTGGTAGGCAATCCCAGACCTGCGTCATGCTCCTCCTGTGCGATGTGGGAATTCAGAGGCTGTTCCGGTGTCCCTGGCTCCTCCCCCCTGGCAAGCCGTGTGTCCAACTCCAGCTCTGGAGTTGCAGATGGATTCACTTTGGAGCATCCTCGATGCTGAGGGAGTCGTGGACCGCAGATTAAAAATTACTGAGGGAGATAGGGAATGGGTGACCACCAGACAGAGGAAGAGTAGGCAGGCATTCCCAGGGTCCCTTGCGGTCATTGCCTTCCAAAACCGATGTATCGTTTTGGATACTGTTGGGGGGGGGATGCTCAGGGGAAGGTGGTAGAAGCTAGATTCTTGTCACTGTGGTCGGCTCCACTGCACAGGGGAACAGGGAAAAGAGTGGTGTAGCTATGATGATAGAGGGCTCGATTGTAAGGGGAACAAAGAACAAAACAGCGCGGGAAACAGGCCCTTCGGCCCAACGAGCCTGCACCGCCACCCCGATGTTCCTACCTCTACCCATGATCCCTGTCTATGTTTATAGATCTATGGATTAAAAACCAAATTTGAGACAATTTAGGGAGAATTTGTTTTGCCAATCAGCTTACGAGCACATCTTTGGGATGGGGGAGGAAACCGGAGCACCCGGAGAAAACCCACGCAAGCACAGGGAGAATGCGCAAACTCTCACAGACACAGGCCCAAATCCATGTATCTGCACAGCGATAGTCACTAAGCTGTCATGTTGCCCATCAAATGGTCCATGTCAAGCGTACACTAACGACGTGAAGCACTAGGATACTCTCAAAAAAAAAATCCAAGAGCAGCCCTCTCACGACCCATCGCGTGTATGCCCCTCGTTAGACAACAAGGTGGACCAAAGCACCTGTAGGATAAAAACAAGTACATCAATATCATCATCTATTTACACATTGCCTTCCTGGAGCAAGGATCAAGGATGTCTCGGAATGGCATTTTGGAGAAGGGAGGGTAAACAGCCAGCTATTGCGGTGCACATAGGCACCAATGATATAGATAAAAAAAACAGGATGAGTTGAATTTAGGAAGTTAGATAGCACAATGGCATGGTGGTTAGCACTGCTGCCTCACAGTGCCAGGGACCCAAGTTCAATTCCCAACTCAGGTCACTGCCTGTGTGGACTTTGCACATTCTCCCCATGTCTGCGTGGGCTTCCTCCAGGTGCTCTAGTTTCCTCCCACAGGCCAAACACGTGCGGGTTAGGTGAATTGGCCGTGCTAAATTGCCCTTTAATGTCGGGGGGATAGCTGGGATAAATGTATGGGGTTACAGGGATAGGGCTGGGTTGGGATTGCAGTCAATGCAAATTCGATGGGCCAAATGGCCTCCTTTTGCCACCGTAGCATTCTAGGAACCAAAAAGTAGGACCTCAAAGATAATAATCTCAGGATTGCTCCCAGTGCCATGTGCAGAGTAGGAATATCAGAATAGTTAAGATGAATACATGTCTTGAGGAACGGTGCAGGAGAGAGGGGTTCAAATTCCTGGGACATTGGAACCGGTTCTGGGGGAGGTGGGACCAGTACAAATCAGATGGACTGGAACCAAAGTCTTAGGGGGATTGTTTGCTAGAGTTGTTGGGGAAGATTTAAACTGATGCGCAGGGGGGAGGATGGGAACGATGCAGGAAGTCAGAGGGAAATAAAGTGGGGACAGATACGAAATGCAACCAGCGGAAAAGTGGAAGGCAGAGAAAGCAAAGACAAAAATTGAAAAAGGGCCACAGTGCAGAGACTGTGGAGAACTCAGTGAATGGGGCCAGTAAGGCTAAGAGGAATAAAATTCAAGGAAAGTGTACAAAACTTGACAGGACGGATGGTCTGAGAAAACAGAGCAGGGAGTAAGAGAAGTCTAGATTAAGCTGCAATTCTTTCTGTGCAAGATGGTTGACGGGCAAGGGAGGCAAACTCAGGGCAGAGATGAGCACATGGGATTGGGATACTATAGCTATTCCTGAAACATGGCTAATGGAGGGACAGGATAGGAATGTTCCAGGATACAGATGCTAGAGGAAAGATAGAACAGGAGGTGAGGAGAAGTTGTGTTTTTGATTCGGGGAAAACATCACGGCCTTACGGAGAGGGAATTTAGTTCGCTCACTGCGTCAATACGGATAGAACTGAGAAATAAGAAGGTGGAAATCACTTTGACAAGATTGTACTACAGAGCCCCGAATAGTCGGTGGGAAATTGAGGAGCAAATTGAAGAGATTACTTATAGCTCCAAGAAAAATAGGGTTTTATTAGTAGGGGACTTTTGCTTTCTCAACTGTGACAGGGACAGACATATTAGAGCGTTGGATGGAGAAAAATTTGTTGAGTGTATTCAGGAGGAATTTCTCACTCAGTCTGTGAATGGACAGACCAGAGAGGGGGCAAAACTTGACTTCCTCTTGGGAAATTAGGAAGGGCAGATGACAGAAGTGTTAGTGTGGGATCACTTTGGGATCAGTGACCGTAATTCCAATTAGTTTTACGATAGCTATGGAGAATGATGGACCTGACCCAAAAGTTCAGATTCTAAATTGGGGCAAGGCCAACTTTGATGGTATTAGACAGGAACTTTTGAAAGTTGATTGGGGAATCTGTGGGAAGGCAAAGAGACAGCTGGTAAGTGAGAGACATTCAAAAGCGTTCAGGGTTAGCACGTTTCTTTTGGAGTGAAGGGCAAGGTTAGTAGAGATAGGGAACCCTGGAAGATTCAGAATATTGAGGTCCTGGTCAAAAAGAAGAAGGAGGCACAAGACATGCATAGATAACTGGGATTAAGTGGATCCTTGAAGACTATAGAGGTTGTTGGAGAATAATTGAGAGAAATCAGGAGGGCAAAAAGCAGATAGAACATAGAACATAGAACATTACAGCACAGAACAGGCCCTTCGGCCTTCGATGTTGCGCCGACCAATATGAAAAGCAATGACCCTCCAAACTAAACCATTCCCTTCTCTTCCATATACTTATCAACTAAACTCTTAAACGCCACCAAACTTGGCGCATCTACAACTGCTGCAGGCAGGGCATTCCACTCCCGAACCACCCTTTGGGTAAAGAACCTACCTCTGATATCCGTCCTATAACTATCACCCCTTAATTTAAAGCTGTGTCCCCTCGTGCTAGCTTTCTCCATCCTAGGAAAAAGGTTATCACTGTCCACCCTATCTAAACCTCTAATCATCTTATATGTTTCGATTAGGTCCCCTCTTAGCCGCCTATATATGAGATAGTTTTAGTAAGTAGGGCAAAGGAGAATCCAAAGAGCTTCTACAAATACATAAAGGGCAAAAGAATAACTAGGGAGAGAGTAAGGCCTCTTAAGAATCAACAAAGTCACTGAATTGCAGATCCACAAGAGATGGGTGAGATCCTAAATGAATATTTCTCATCAGTATTTGCTGTTGAGAAAGGCGTGAATGTTAGGGAACTTGGGGAAATAAATAGTGATGTCTTGAGAAGTGTACACATTACAGATGAGGTGGAAATCTTAAATTACACCAAGGTAGATAAGCAAATTGCGTGGAGGGTGTGGAAAGCCTGCAGAGGGATCTGGATAGGTTGAGTGAATGGGCGAGGACCTGGCAGATGGAGTATAATGTTAGCAAGTGTGAGGTTATCCACTTTGGTAGGAATAACGGTAGGAAGGATTACTATTTAAATGGTGAAAAGCTGCAGCATGCGATGGTGCAGGGGGATCTGGGGGTCCTTGTGCAAGAATCGCAAAAACACAGTCTGCAGGTGCAGCAGGTGATCAAGAAGACGAATGCAATGTTGGCCTTTATAGCGAGGGAGATAGAATATAAAAGTAGAGAGGTACTTTTGCAGCTGTATAGGGCACTGGTGAGGCCACAGCTGGAGTACTGTGTGCACTTTTGGTCACCGCATTTGAGGAAGGATATATTGGCCTTGGAGAGAAGGTTTACTAGGCTGATACCAGAGATGAGGGCGTTGGATTATGAGGAGACACTAAAGAGGTTAGATTTGTACTCTTCGGAATTTAGAAGGCTGAGAGAGGATCTTATAGAGATTTACAAGATAATAAAGGTGATGGATAGGGTAGAGGTTGAGAGACTCTTCCCGCTTAACTATGGTAGCAGGACTAGAGGGCACAGCCTCAAGATTAAGGGGGGGAAGGTTCAGTTCAGAGTTGAGGAGGAATTTCTTCACACAAGGGGTGGTGAATCTTTGGAATTCTCTGCCTGTTGAAGTGGTGGAGGCTTCCTTGCTGAATATATTTAATTCAAGAGTGGATAGGTTTTTGATTGAGAAGGGAATTAAGGGTTACGGGGAGAAAGCAGGAAAGTAGTACTGAACAACTGCAAATCAGCCATGATCTTATTGAATGGCGGGGCAGGCTCGAGGGGCTGGACGGCCGACTCCTACTCCTATTTCTGATGTTCTTATAAATCTCCAGGACCTGATGAAGTGTAACTCCAGGACATTGTGGGAGACTAGGGAGGAAATTGCGGGTCGCCTAGGAGAGAAATTTGCATCATCAACAGCCAAGGGTGAGGTGCCTGAAGATTGGAGGGAAAAGCCTGGGAACTATAGATGGTGAGCCTAACGTCTGTAGTGGGTAAGTTGCTGGAAGCTATGATGAGAGACAGGATCTACAGATATTTAGAGAAGCAAGGTCTTATTAGAGACAGTCAGCATGGCTTTACTAGTGGAAAATCATGTCTCATGAATTTGATTGAGTTTCTTGAAGGGGTAACCAAGAAAGTAGATGAGGGCAGTGCAGTTGATGTTGTCTACAGGGACTTTAGAAAAGTGTTTGACAAGATACTGCATGGTAGGTTGTTGCATAAGGTTAAATCTCACAGGATTCAGGGTGAAGTATCTAAACAGATACAAAATTGGCTTGATCACAGAAGACAGAGGGTGATTGTAGAGGGTTGTTTTACAAGCAGGAGGCCTGTGACCAGCGGTGTGCCTCAGGAATTAGTGCGGGATTCAATGCTATTGTTATTCATAATGACATGGGTCAGAATATAGGAGGCATGGTCAGTAAGTTTGCAGATGACATTAAGATTGGTGGAATAGTGGACAGTGAAGAAGGTTATCTAAGATTGCAACAGGATCTCAATCAATTGGGCCAGTGGGCTGATGAATGGCAGAGGGAATTTATAGAATATAGAACATTACAGCACAGTACAGGCCCTTCGGCTCTCGATGTTGCACCGGCCAGTGGACCCTCTAACCTAAACTATTCCAATATCATCCATATGCCTATCCACCGAACATTTGAATGCCCCCAAAGTAGGCGAGTCTACAACTGCTGCAGGCAGGGCATTCCACGCCCTCACCACCCTCTGTGTAAAGAACCTGCCTCTGACATCCGTCCTATAACTACCACCTCTTAATTTAAAGTTATGTCCCCTCGTGTTGGTCATCACCATCCGAGGAAAAAGGCTCTCACTATCCACCCTATCCAATCCCTTGATCATCTTATACGCCTCAATTAGGTCACCGCGTAACCTTCTTCTCTCTAATGAAAATAACCTCAGGTCCCTCAGCCTTTCCTCATAAGGCCTTCCCACCATACCAGGCAACATCCTGGTAAACCTCCTCTGCACCCTTTCCAATGCTTCCACATCTTTCTTATAATGCGGCAACCAGAACTGTACGCAATACTCCAAGTGCGGCCGCACCAGAGTTTTGTACAGTTGTAACATAACCTCACGGCTCCTAAATTCAATCCCTCTACCAATAAAAGCTAACACACCGTACGCCTTCTTAACAACTTTATCAACCTGGGTGCCAACTTTCAAAGAGCTATGTACTTGTACCCCAAGATCCCTCTGCTCGACAACGCTATTAAGGGTCCTTCCATTAGCCCTATATTTCATATGCCTGTTATTCCTACCAAAGTGAATCACCTCACACTTATCCGTATTGAATTCCATTTGCCACCTCACGGCCCAGCTCTGCAACCTATCTATGTCCCTCTGCAAACTGTAACATCCATCCTCGCTGTCTACAACTCCCCCCACTTTGGTATCGTCAGCAAATTTACTAATCCAACCCTCTACACCCTCATCTAGGTCATTTATAAAAATGACAAACAGCAGTGGCCCTAAAACAGATCCTTGAGGTACACAACTTGTGTACTTTTAGTTTAGATAAACGTGAAGTGGTGCACTTTGGTAGATCGAAACAGAGCAGAACTTACTTAGTTAATAGTAGGGCACTGGGGAGAGCTTTGGAACAAAGAACTCTAGAAGTACAGGCTCATAGCTGCTTGAAAGTGAAGTCACAGGTGGACAAGGTGGTGAAGAAGGCATTCGGCGTGCTAGGTTTCATCAGTCAGAATATTGAATACAGAAGTTGTTGAAGTTGTACAAGACATCGGTAAGGCCACACTTGGAATACTGTGTGCAATTCTGGTCACCATATTATTAAAAAGACACTATTAAATCAGAAAGAGTGCAGAAAAGATGCTACCGGAACTATAAGGAGAGGATGGATAGACTGGGACTTTTTCCCCTGGAGTTTAGGAGACTTAGGGGAGATCTTATAGAGGTCTATAAAATAATGAGGGGCAGAGATAAGGTATTAGTTAACATTTTTTCCCAAGAATACAGTAGTCTAAGATTTAAGGAGAAAAGGGACAGATACAAAAGGGTCCGGATGGGCAATTTTTCCACACAGAGTGTCTGGACCAAGCTACCAGAGGTAAAAGTAGAGATGATACAACTTTGTCTTTAGACAAAGCATTTAGACAGTTAGATGGGTAAGATGGGTACAGAGGGATATGGGCTAAATGCGGACAATTGGGCTCGCTTAAGTGGTAATAACTTGGCAACATGGGCAAGTTGGATTGAAGGGCCTGTTTTCTGCTGTAAACCTCAATGACTCTATGTGAGTGTGTGTGTGTGTGTCTGTGTGGGGAGGGGGAGGGAATAGGTGGGGGGAAACTCTGTCTTTGTGTTTGTAGACAGTTTGTTTGGTTCTGCCTAATAGAATATAACATAAAGTAAGGGGTAAGACAAGGGGTATGAAATGGTTTGCAACAGAGGGAGTACAACAATGAAGGGGTGTAACAGTGGGGGGTAAAAACACTGGGAGGTATAAGGGGGGGTTAACAGTGCGGGGTGCAAACATGGGGGAGGTATGAGAGAGGGAGCTTTAACAGTGGGGGAGGGGGTAACAGTGGGGGAGGAGAGTTGGGGGAAGGATACCAGTGGGGGAGGGGCTAAGAGTGGGGGAAGGTATAAACAGTGGGGAGGGGGAGGAGTTTGAGAGTGGGGGAGGGCAGTGGGGGGGGTAACAGCGGGGGAGGAGGGACAGTGACGGGAAAGGGCGATAAAGTGGAGGGAGGGGGTAAGAGTGGGGGATGGGTGTAACAGTGGGGGGACGCGTGTAACAGTGAGGGGGGGTAACAGTGGGGGAGGGAGTAACAGTAGGGAAGGGGCTAACAGTGGGGGAGGGGTAGAGTGGGAGAGGGGTAACGTGGGGGAGGGGGTAACAGTGGGGGGGTAAAAATGGGTGGAGGGGGGTAACAGTGGGGGGGGTTAACATGGGGGGGGTAACAGTGGGGGGGGTTAACAGTGGGGGAGGGGTTGACAGTGGAGCAGGGGTTGGTACAGTGGGGCCGGAGGGGGTAACAGTGGGGGGGGGTTAACAGTGGAGGGGGTCACAGTGGAGGGGGGGGTAACAGTGGGGGAGGGTAATAGGGGGAGGGGGTATCTTGGAGGGGGTAATAGTGGAGGGGGGTAATAGTGGGGGAGGGGGGTAAAAGTGGGGGGAGGGGGTACATAGTGGAGGGGGTAATAGTGGGGGAGGGGGGGGTAAGTAGTGGGGGAGGGGGTAAACAGTAGGGGCAGGGGTTACAGTGGGGGGGAGGTTGTTAAACAGTGTGGAGGGGGTTAACAGTGGAGGGGGTAACACAGGTGTGGGGGGGATGGGCTACAGTGGAGGGGGTGGGGGAGGGGGTAGGCAGTGGGGTGGGTTAACAGTGAGGGTGAGGTTAACATGGGGGAGGGGGTAACAGTGGGGGTGGGGGTCACAGTGGGGGAGGGGGTTCAGTGGGGGAGGGGGTTAACGTGGGGAGGGGGTGCGGGGCGGGGGTTAACATGGGGGAGGGGGTTAACAGTGGGGGGGGGGTTGTGGGGGTTAACAGTGGGGGAGGGGTAGCAGTGGGGTGGGTTTAGCAGTGGGGCAGGGGTTACCAGTGGGGCAGGGGTTAACAGTGGGGGGCAGGTAACAGTGGGGAGGGGGTTACAGGGGGAGAGGGGGTAACAGTGGGGGGGGGTTAACAGTGGGAGTGGGGGGGGTTAACAGTGGGGGAGGGGGGTAAGAGGGGGGAGGTGGGGAGGGGGGAGGGTGGGGAGTGGGAATATGAAAGAAGTTACACTTCCCCGGGACAGTGACGCTGCCACTTACTCTGTACTTGCAGCAATGTCGGTTCTATGCTCCTGTCTTGGGGAGCAGTGTTCCTGTTGCAGGAATACATTCCACTGTCCTGTGTGTCTCTCACTGTCAGCTTACACACCGCATTGAAGATCAGCGTATTCCTGGGTCTGAAGCAAGTAGTGATGTAACGGGAATAGTTCTTGTACAGATACACTGCAAATTCAGCAGGCTTTGGCGCCGGCATCGTCACGTTTACAGGGTGCTTGGAATGGTGACATTGGACCGCACACTGAATTCTCACCCTTTCTTTCACAACAGCCACAATAATTAACTCCTGCTGCTGGATGTCACATATCAACTTTCCCTGAACTGAGAAAGAACAAGTTAAATCTCTCCTCCTGTAACAGGACCCGGTACCCTGTCCATTCCTCAATCTGTTGATGCCTGATTACTGTGCTGAGGACCCCAGGCAACTTCACAGGTACCTCTAAAGACTCACATTATGTTGTAAATTGAGCTTATAAACCCTGTTTATGAACATAAGTCCTCACTCACCTGATGAAGGAGCTTGAGACTCCGCAAGCTATTGCTGCTAAATAAACGTTTGGATTTTAAACTGGTGAGACTTCTGACTGTTCCCCATCAAACACTCCCAGAACAAGTACACCATGAGGTTAGATACAGAGTAAAGCTCCCTCTAAACTGTCCCCTTCAAACACTCCCAGAACAAGTACACCATAGGGTTAGATACAGAGTTTCCCTCTACACTGTCCCCCATCAAACACTCCCAAGACAGGTACGGCATGGGGTTAGATACAGAGTAAAACGCACTTTACACTGTCCCCACCAAATACTCCCAGGACAGGTATAGCACCGGATAAGATACAGAATAAAGCTCCCTCTACACTGTCCCCATCAAACACTCCCAGGACAGGTACAGCACAGGGTTAGATACAGAGTAAAGCTCCCTCTACACTGTCCCCCCATCAAACACTCCCAGGACAGGTACAGCACGGGGTTAGATACAGAGTAAAGCTCTCTCTACACTGTCCCCCATCAAACACTCCCAGGACAGGTACAGCATAGGGTTAGATAAAGATAAAGCTCCCTCTATTCCCATCAAACACTCCCAGGACAGGTACAGCACGGGGTTAGATACAGAGTAAAGCTCCCTCTACACTGTCCCCCATCAAACACTCCCAGGACAGGTACAGCACGGGGTTAGATACAGAGTAAAGCTCCCTCTACACTGTCCCCATCAAACACTCCCAGGACAGGTACAGCACAGGGTTAGGTATAGAATAAAGCTCCCTCTACATGTTCCCCCATCAAACACGCCCAGGACAAGTACAGCACGGGGTTAGATACAGAGTAAAGCTCTCTCTACACTGTCCCCATTAAACACTCCCAGGACAGGTACAGCATAGGGTTAGATACAGAGTAAAACTCCCTCCACACTGTTCCCCCATCAAACACTCCCAGGACAGGTACAGCATGGGGTTAGATACAGAGTAAAGCTCCCTCTACACTGTTCCCCCATCAAACACTCCCGGGACAGGTACAGCACAGGGTTAGATACAGAGTAAAGCTCCCTCCACACTGTTCCCCCATCAAACACTCCCAGGACAGGTACAGTACGGGGTTAGATACAGAGTAAAGCTCCCTCCACACTGTTCCCCCATCAAACACTCCCGGGACAGGTATAGCATGAGGTTAGATACAGAGTAAAGCTCCCTCCACACTGTCCCCCATCAAACACTCCCGGGACAGGTACAGCATGGGGTTAGATACAGAGTAAAGCTCCCTCTACACTGTCCCCCCATCAAACACTCCCGGGACAGGTACAGAGTTAGATGCAGAGTCTCTGGTTATTGACTGCTGGACTAATGGAAAAGGAGGTTGCTTCCTTCCATCCTATCTATGCGCCTCATGATCTTATCCATCTGTATCAGGTCTCTTCTCGACCTTCCCGCTCCAAGGAAAACAGCCGCGTTCTCTCTCCTTTAGAGCCTCCAGCCCAGGCAGCATCCTGGTGAATCCCCTCTGCTCCCTCTCCAGTTCAATCCCATCCTTCCTATGGCGACCAGGGCTGCACACAATACTCTAACTGTGGCCTAACTAGCATTTTATACCATTCCTCCCTTCTTGTGTATTCTATCCCTGTTTTTTTTTAATCAAATGATTTATTCATTCACAGGATGTGGGTATTGTTGAAAAACCTGCACCATGCATTAACCTCGAGATTTGACCTTTCCTCTGAAGAGCTACCAACTCTCTCACATTCTATTCTCTTTGAGAAATCGGTTCACTCGCACTGACTCTCTTCACTATCCTAGCCGGATTCCCTGTCGAGCAGAACCTCGATTCTGAAATTCTTGCCCCTGTTTTCAGTTCCCCTCCGTGATCTCTCTGTCTCTGACAATCTCCTCCCGTCCCACAAACCCGAGAGAACTGAGATCCTCTAATTCTGGCCTGGTGCGCATCATCTCTCCACCAGCAATGGAAGTGCCTTCAGCCGCCAGGATTCCCAATCCCTGGAATTCCCTCCCTAAAGCACCTCCATCTCTCTCCCAGTCTCTCTCCTTCTTTAAGACGCTCCTTAAAACCACTCTTTTGCACCACAAGTTTTTAGTCATTTAATCTAATATCTCCTCCTGCGACTCAGCTTCAAACAAATTATTGCCCATCCCCTAGTTGCCCGAGGGGCAATTGAGAGTCAACTGCATTGCTCTGGCTGTGGAGTCGTAATGCCACGAGACTACCGACCATTCCCACCCTACCCATCCATTTCCCAGAGCTGAATTTAAGTTAAGCCCAGGCTTCAGTTCACTCCCAGTGTCCCAGGGTTGTTACATCGGGTTTTGTGTCAGTCCGCTCCCCACTCCTAGGGAGGCAGCTCCGAGACCGAGAGACAGTCCGGTTACTCCCCCCAGCACCGTACAGCCCATCACTCCACGACTCCTACCTCGCTGAAGGCAAAGAAAGATCCCAATCAGGAGCCTGATGACGGGAACCATCTTTCTGTGTTTTCCTGGGCTCCCTGCCTGTGTGTGCGTGTGCGTGTGTGTGTATGTGCGTGAAGAAATCAAAGAGGGTGATTTGCCGTTGCTCCAAGTTCCTTTTCTGCGGTAAAGCAAGCATCTGATCATTGTGTAACATGCGCGTCACTGCGAACGTGACTCACAATCCTGCCAAGAAGTTCCTGACCTAGTCACAGTGGATTTCGCAAGGTGAATGGGGAATAAAAACATCTGTTAACAAACTCTCAGTTCCTCCAAGTGCTGGTGGAATAAACCCAGAACCTTTCTAAGCCACTCCCATTCTATACATTGGTCACAACAGTTCAGACCAATATTCTCATTTCCTCCTTTCGCTGCTGTTCAATTTTAAATTATACAAGGCCAGTTTGAAGTTTATTAGTGTCTAAATTAACACTGCAATAATGCTGCTGTCAAAATCCCTCTAGTTGTCACATTCCGACACCTGTTCGGGTACACAGAGGGAGAATTTAGCATGGCCAATGCATCTAACCAGCGTGTCTTTAGACTGTGGGAGGAAACCCACGCAGACACGGGGAGAACGTTCAAACTCCACACACACCCAAGCCAGAAATCGAACCCAGACCCCTGGGGCTGTGAGGCAGCAGTGCTAACCATAGTGTCATCCCGTGGCTCAGACCAGGGGGAGACAATGGCCAAGTAGTATTATCACTTGGTTATTGGTTTAGGAAACTCAGCTAATGTTCTGGGATTGGGGTTCGAATCCCACCATGGCAACCAGTGGAATTCGGGATTCAATAATAAAAAAAAATCTGGGATTAGGAATCTACTGATGACCATGGAATCATTGCCGAGTGTCAGAAAAACCCATCCGGTTCACTAATGTCTTTTAGAGAAGAAAATCTGCTGTCCTTACCTGGTCTGGTCTACATGTGACTCCACAGCAGTATGAATGACTCTCAACTCGGGCAACTAGGGAGGGGCAATAACTACTGGCCCAGCCAGTAACGCCCATGTCCCACAATTGAATACAAACAATATTCTCATTTCCCTCTTCTTACTGGTGTTCCATTTTAAAGTATACAAGCACCGTTCGGACTGATATTCCCATCCCCTGTTTTACTTCTGGGTTGTCAGAAGGTAGAGTACCCCACCCTCTATCCCCCACCCCTCCCACCCCCCAACCCCCACCTCCACCTCCCATCACTTTGAAAATCTTCTTCCTCATTGCGAAAGTCCATCACTAACAGTGTTGCCAGGATTGGCCTGGAGTCTCCATGAATTGTAAAGTCAATCTACCCGGAGATAAACTATCGGGGCGTTACGAAAGATGGTCACCCTTTGTCACTTTTCTCAAAGAACAAAGAACACTACAGCACAGGAAACAGGCCCTTCGGCCCTACAAGCCCGCACAGCCCATTTTAACACCCAGTGAACACCTCATTCAAATCTCTCTTCGATCCGTTTTTGTCTACCTCTAATGGAACTCCACAATAAAGGAGGTGCAAGTTTAGGGATTTAAATGTGTGCCAAATTAAGGGAGATCCAATTCAGAGACAATTTATTGACACCAATCAGCCTAAAAAGCACATTTTTGGGATGTGGGAGGAAACCGGAGCACCCGGAGAAAACCCCCGCAAGCACAGGGAGAACTCCCACAGACACTGACCCAAGCCGGAGATCCAACCTGGGTCCCTGTAACTGCACAGCAAACAGTGATAGTCACTGAACTGTCCCGTCAATTGGTCCAGTTTAAGTGTACACTAACGTCGTGAAGCACTGGGCAACTCTTGAAGCAACATCCAAGAGCAGCCCTCACGCGACTCAATGCATGGATGCCCCTTGTTGGTCAACAAGGCGGACCAAATTACCTTGGATGTAAAAAAGAGACATTAATTTTCCTTGAACGTTTATTTAACCAGTTGAAAAGTATCAAGAAATGGAGGGTGGGGTGGGAGGGAAAGTGCTCTTTGCTTCACAGTCACTCACATATCATCCTTTTTTTATTTATTCATGGGACAAGGGAATCTTTGGCTGGGCCTATATTTATTACCCATCCCTGAGAGTATTTCAGAGTCAATCACATGGCTCTGGAGTCACATGTGGGCCAGACTGGGTAAGGATGGCAGATTTCCTTCCCTAAAGGAGATTAGTGATGAGTTTTTCATGGTCATCGTTTGAATTCCAGATTTTTATCCAGTTCAAATTTTGCCATCTGCCGTGGTGGGGTTGGAACTCAGATCTCTGGAGGATTACCCTGGATTACTTGTCCAGCGACAATCCCACTATCCCACTGCCTCCTCAGATAAGGAGTATTTGGGTAATGAGCTTTCTGATTGGTGTAGGAAGGCAGTGTGTCACAAAGATGGCTTCATTGACCTTCGTTCGATGGCCGAAGCATGGTGGGTGAGAAAGTCATGTGATAAAAGCCCCAGGAGCACACTGGTGACACCGTGGGTTAGCAGTGCTACCTCACAGAGTCAGGGTTCAGTTCCTGGCTTCGGGTGACTATCTGTGTGAAGTTTGTACATTCTCCCCATGTCTGCATGGGTTTCATAGAACATAGAACATTACAGCGCAGAAAGGCCCTTCGGTCTTCAAGGTTGCGCCGACCAATTAGGAAAAAGCAACGACCCTCCAAACTAAACCATTCCCTTTTCGTCCATAAACTTATCTACTAACCTCTTAAACGCCACCAAACTTGGCGCATCTACAACTGCCGCAGGCAGGGCATTCCATACCCTAACCACCCTCTGGGTAAAGAACCTACTCTGATATCTGTCCTGTAACTACCACCCCTTAATTTAAAGCTATGTCCCCCCCTTGCCACCTCTGTGTGCTCTGGTTTCATAGAGACTCAGAACCCTACGGTGCAGAAAGAGGCCCTTCGGCCCATCGAGTTGCACCGACCACCCAGGCCCTACCCCCATATCCCTACATATTTTACCTGCTAATCTCTCTAAACTAGCATCTCAGGACACTAAGGGGCAATTTTAGCACGGCCAATCAACCTAACCCGCACATCTCTGGACTGTGGGAGAAAATCAGGGCGCTCAGCAGAACCCACGCAGACACGAGGAGAATGTGCAGACTCCACACAGACAGAGACCCGAGCTGGGAATCGAACCCAGGTCCCTAGAGCTGTGAAGCAGCAGTGCTAACCACTGTGCTACTGTGCCCTCCCCTCCCAAACTCCAAAGATGTGCGAATTGGCTGTGCTAAGTTGTGTTAGGGGAATTAATGGGCAAAATATGTGGGGTTATGGAGATAAGGGCTAGGTGCGATTGTCAGTGGAGTCTCGATGGGCCGAATGGGCTCTTTCTGCACTGTAGGGATTCCACATTTAGTCATGGTTGACCTCGATTAATTGGACAATTAATAATGAGATTAGAATTTTATTTGCAGATTTAAAATTAAATTTGCTGTGTTGGGAATTGAATCTTCAGGGCGCTCATCCAATCCAATGGGATTACTAGTCCGATAGTATCGCTTTGCCACTATTCCCCCCTGTGTTGGGTACGTGATGCCTGTCTCTTTAAAAAGACATAGCAGAAGAGTCACCTGACTTGAGGAACCAATGGGGAAATCGAGAGTGAGTGATCACCCCAGAGGGTGGGAGTCCCCTCTCGAGCAGAATGCAAATGGCAGCCGTATAGTTAATGTCATAGACTGGAGCACAACTCCAAGGCAAGTTAGGGCTACTAGCTCTCACGGAAGGGAAGGTCCCATCACTGGAAGTTCCTTTATTTACAAGACATACTATGGAACAGTGTGTTCCCTGTGTGCTCTCTACTCTTTTCCTGTTGATGAACACTTCAGCAGACACGGGCATTCGGCCTCTGATCTTCAGGTAAACATTCTCCAAGGCGGCCTTCACGACACACCACAGCACAGAGTCGCTGATCAGAGACTGATAGCCAAGTTTCACACACATTAGGATGGTCTCAACAGGGATCCTGGGTTCATGTCACACTATCTGTAACCCCCATGACTTGCCTGGGCTTGCAACATCTCACTTACTGTCCTGTCTGGAGACAATACACATCTCTTTAACCTATGCTTAATGCTATCTCCACTCACATTGTCTGCACCTTTTAAGATGTGATTAGCTGTAAAAACTCGCATGCTAATCAGTATTCTGTAAACTTGTGTGCCTTTATATGCCTTATTTGTGATCAGAACTCCCTGAAAGTTGGTACTGAAGTTGATAAGGTTGTTAAGAAGGCGTACAGTGTGTTAGCTTTTATTGGTAGAGGGATTGAATTTTGGAGCTGAGACATCATGTTGCAACTGTACAAAATTCTGGTGTGACCATACTTGGAGTATTGTGTACGGTTTTGGTCACCACATTATAAGAAAGATGTGGAAGCATTGGAAAGGGTTCAGAGGACGTTTACCAGGATGTTGCCTGGTATGATGGGTAGGTCTTATGAGGAAAGGCTAAGGGACTTGAGGTTATTTTCATTAGAGAGAAGAAGGCTAAAAGGTGACTTAATTGAGGCGTATAAGATAATCAGAGGGTTAGATAGGATGGATAGTGAGAGCCTTTTTCCTTGGGTGTTGATGGCTAACACGAGGGGACATAGCTTTAAATTAAGGAGTGGTAATTAAAAGATGGATGTAAGAGGTGGGTTCTTTACTCAGAGGGTAATAAGGGCGTGGAATGCCCTGCCTGCAGCAGTTGTGGACTTGCCGACTTTAAGGGCGTTCAAATGGTCAGTAGATAGACATATAGATAGCATTGGAATAGTTTAGGTTAGAGGGTCATAAGATTGATTCCATTGGTTGGCACAACATCGAGGGCCGAAGGGCCTGTACTGCACTGTAATGTTCTATGTTCTACGTTCACCAGGCTAATACCTGCATTGGGTGAGTAAAAGGACCAAAGAACATTGCAGCACCGGAACAGGCCCTTCAGCCCTGCACCGGCCATACTGTCTGACTGATCTAAACCCCTCTACTCTTCCAGGGACCAGATCCCTCTATTCCCATCCTATTCATGTAATTGTCAAGATGCCATTTAAACCTTTTGAGGAAATGTGGGACAGGCTAGACTTGTACCTGTTGAGAGTTTAGGAGAGTAAGTTTGTAAGTTCCTGAGGGGGATTGACACTGGATTCGAAGAGGATGTCATCTCCTGTGTGGGAATCTAAAATTAAAGATCATTGTTTAAAAATAAAGGGCCGGAACTTCTCTCTTTGCCACCTCACTCCGAGTGAGGACGGAGAATTTGGCGCTCAGTCAAACCTCCGTTCATTGCAGCGGGATTGGAGAATCCCGATGGTGCGAATGGCTGGAAAATTTCCCCTGAGATGTCCCCCATTCAGAACAAGAGATAAGGAAGAAGATTTTCTTTGAGGGTGAAGGATCTCCTCCACAGATAGGAGGGGAAAGCAAAGGCTTTGAATATCTTTACGGCAAAAAGTAGCTAGATTCTTGGTAAACAAAGGGGGTGAACGATTATCGGGGGGGTAGGTGGGAATGAGGTTACAATTAGAGTTGAATAGTGTAGCAGGCTGGAGGGGCTGAATGGCCTACTTCTATTCCTTCCTTGCGTGTTCGTATGATCAAGAAATTATCCAGACTGGCTAGCTGAGTGTGTATAGTGCCCGCACAAGTCTCTCTGCCCTCAACAACCTCATTGCGCTGGAAATTGGCTTCCTGTGTCAGGATAAAAATAGAAAGGCAAAATATTTCCTCAATGAAAAGCAGATTCGGGCAGAGGGATCTGGGTGTCTTCCTTCATGAATTGTGGAAAGTCACTGCGCAAGTGCAGCGTGTAATAAGAAAAGGCGAATGAGATGTTGACATTTGTTGCAAAAAGGCTAGCAACCTTTAGCAGTGCTGCCTCACAGCGCCAGGGTCCTGGGTTCAATTCCAGCTTCAGGTCATTGTGTGGCGTCTGCACATTCTCCTCGTATCTGTGTGGGTTTCCTCCGGGTGCCCTGGTTTCCTCTCACAGTCCAATGATATATGGGTTGGGTGGATTGGCTGTGCTAAATTGCAACTTAGTGTCAGGGGGATTAACAGGATAAATATGTGGGGTTAAAGGGACAGTCTTTAGTGATGGCTGGATGGGCCAAATAGCCCCACCTGCAATGTAAGGATTCTATAAATGTAGAAGTGTTGTTGCAATTGTATCAGCTGTTGGTGAGACCATATTTAGAATATTTGAGTCCAATTTTAGAATTTAGAATCCCTACAGTGCAGAAAGAGGCCATTTGGCCCATCGAGTCTGCACCGACCACAATCCCACCCCCCCCCCCCCCCCCCACCAGGCCGTACCCCCATACCCCTACATATTTACCCACTAATCCCTCTAACCTATACATCTCAGAATACTAAGGACAATTTTAGCATTGCCAACCAACCTAACCCGCACATCTTTGGACTGTGGGAGGAAACCGGAGCACCTGGAGGAAACCCACGCAGACACAGGGAGAATGTGCAACTCTACACAGACAGTCACCCAAGCCGGGAATCGAACCCCAGACCCATGAAGCAGCAGTGCTAAACATTGTGCTACCCTATAAATTAATTTTTTTTTCAAAGTATAATCTGCACTGTGAGGAACTGAAGGGTGATTCAGAAAATTAATTTATGTTAGGATCATGAGCCTTGGGAGTCCCTGGGAAGTGTGTAAATAGATGATGATATTGATGTACTTGTTTTTATCCTACAGATGCTTTGGTCCACCTTGTTGTCTAATGACGGTCATACACGCGATGGGTCGTGAGAGGGCTGCTCTTGGATTTTTTTTTGAGAGTATCCTAGTGCTTCACGTCGTTAGTGTACGCTTGACCTGGACCATTTGACAGGCAACACGACAGCTCAGTGACTATCGCTGTGCTGTGCAGATATATGGATTTGGGCCTGTGTCTGTGGGAGTTTGCGCATTCTCCCTGTGCTTGCATGGGTTTTCTCCGGGTGCTCTGGTTTCCTCCCACATCCCAAAGATGTGCTCTTAGGCTAATTGGCAAAACAAATTCTCCCTAAATTGTCTCAAATTTGGTTTTTAATTCATAGATCAGTAAACATGGACAGGGATCGCGGGTAGAGGTAGGAACATCGGGGTAGCGGCGCGGGCTCGTTGGGCCGAAGGGCCTGTTTCCCGTGCTGTTTTGTTCTTTGCTCTACAAAAAAGGATTCCCTCCTTTAAATGCACGTTTTTCATCACAGCAACACATCCAACCTACCAGTGCATCCATCATTATAATCCATTTCAGTATTCAGAGAAGTATTTCCATTTACTGGGCACTGCATACCAAGTACATCAGAGTCCTTCTGGAGACCTTATTTAAGGAAGGATGCAGTGGTATTAGAGGCAGTTCAGAGGAGGTTCACCAGATTGATTCCAGGGATGAAAGGGTTGAGGTACGTGGAGAGATGAAATAGTTTGAGCTTGCACTCGCTGGAGTTTATGATGAGAGGTGATTTGACCAAAGTATATCGAATTTAAAATTTTTTAAAAGGTAGACCATAACAATTGCCTCTTACGGGGCAATCTAAAACAATAGGTCACAGGGTGGAGGGGCGGTAGATTTTAAAATTGAGATGAGGAGGAACCTTCTTTTCGCAGAGGGTGGGTGAATTTGTGAAACTCGCTGTCCCGTAGCGCAGTGGAGTCTGAATCGTTGAATGGTTTCAAAAAGGAGATGGATATATTTCTGATTAAAAAGGGGAACAGGATTTGAGCTCAGGAAGAGACCAGCCATGATCTGATTGAATTGCAGAGCAGGCTCCAAGGGCTGAACTTCTGTTCCCAATTCCGATGTTCCCATCTGTAATCCTCAGGGTGCACCAAGGTTCAACCCTTTCAGTGACAGCCCCAGTCCGAGTCCCAGAGAAAACCCAAAGCGTGAACAAAGCCAGCAGCAGCCTTCCTTACTGTTGTAAACAATTTAATAACTATATATAATATAATATATATGTGGAATAAAACACCCAAAATAACACTGAACATACACGGGCCTCGCTCACACCATCAGAATGTCCCGCATGTGTCGAGATCAGGCTATGATCAGCCAGTAAGGGGGGGGGGAGGAGGAGGAGGGAGGAGAGCGGGAGGGAGGGGGAGGAGAGCGGGAGAGAGGCCGGAGGGAGGGGGAGGGGAGGGAGGGGGAAGGAGGAGGAGGGTGGGAGGGAAGAGGAGGAGGGCAGGAGGAGAGAGGCGGAGGAGGGGGAGAGGGGAGGGAAGGGGAAGGAGGAGGAGGGTGGCGGGGGGGGAGGAGAAGGAGGGGAGAGAGGGGAAAGGCGGGAGAGCAGGGGGAGTGAGGGGGTGTAGAGGGAGAGGTTGTGGGAGGAGGCGAGGAGGATGAGGTGAGGAGAGGATGTGGCGGGCAAGATGGAGCAGGGGAAGGAGGAGCTTGGGAGGGGTAGTTGGAAGGGCGAGAGGAAGCAGGGGAGGGAAGAGGGAGTGGGAGAGGGAGAGCGGAGTTAGGAGTGCGAGAGGGAGTGGGGAGGAGAGGAAGGGAAGGGGAGGAGGGTGGACAGTGGTGAGGGGAGGAGGTGAGGGGGAAGATGGAGCGGGGGGGAGGAGGAGGGTTGGGGAAGGGTGACTGGAGAGCGAGAGGGAGCAGGTAGAGGGAGCAGAGCGCGAGAGGAAGGGGGAGTTAGGAGCGCAAGAGAGAGTGGGGGAGAGGAAGTGGGGAAGGGAAGCAGGAAGGGGATGGAGAGAGGTGAAGGGAGGAGGTGGACGGGGGGAGCGGGGAGGAAAAAAAACGTAGTTGAAAATCAAAACTCACCGATATATTTAAAAATAAAATATATAATCTAGGAGAGCCACCCTCTCAAACCGTAGTCATTTACATCAGAAGATCAGATTGTGCCCAGGATGTCTCGGGTTTGGGATTCTGGGGCCGGACGTGGTTTGTTTTGGGGGAAGGAGGAGGGGAAGAGTTTCTGCCGAATCCCCTCGATTCTGGGGTGCCGCACAGGCGGAACACAAAGTTCAGGTTTTCCTCAATGCTCCACGACGCTGGGGGGGTTTAATTGGGATAGGACACTCCGGCTTTGGGGGCGTCCCAGGACTGCAGGGGCCCCGTCCAGGTTCGGGAGGGGCGTGGGGGACCCTCAGAGTCCCGGGAGCAGGGGCCTCTTGCAGTTCGGGATGGGGGTTCCTTCAGGATTGAGGTTTGGGACGGGGTGCCCTCAAGGTTCTGGAGGTGGGAGAAGGGAGAAGGGGGGAGGAAATCCCTTGAGGTTTGGGGTGGGGAGCCCCTTCAGGGTTGCTAGTGGGATTGGGGGGGAGGGAGGCTCGGAGCTGTGAGGGGGAAGGGTTCCGGGTAGGGGGGCGACTCCCCCAGGGGTTCAGGGGGAATTTTGCTCCGAGCGTGTTGCCGGTGATTCTGTGTGGTTGCGGTTAACAGTGAGCGTGCTGGGGCTGGTGGGTACGCCCGTGGGGGTCACCGTGTTCTGGTCGTGTATAATCATGTCTGATTCACCGTCTCCATCAAACAGCAGCACCTGCGGGAGGCAAGAGAGAAAGCGTCAGATTGATCGGGGCGGGGTTGGATTTGGACATATGGCCACCCACACACTGAACCATCCAATCTAACCCCCCCCACACACTTTCCTTCCCTCTCTCCCCCCCCACATGCTCATCCTGAACCTCTCCTCCCGCATGCCCTCCTTCCCTCTCCCCCTTCACATCCTCCTTCCTCTCTCCTCCGCCGCCCCTTCCCTCTCTGCCCCCCACACGCTCTCCTTCCCTCTCTTCCCCCGCACGCTCTCCTCTCCTCCCTCTTTTCCTCTCCCATCCTCCTTTCCTCTCTCCCCCCCACCTCTCCTTCCCTCTCTCCCTCCCACTCTCTCCTTCCCTCTCTCCCCCCCACACGCTCTCTCCTTCCTCTCCCCTGCATGCCTCCTTCCCTCTTCCCTCTCACATCCCTTCCTTCTCCCCCCCACATCTCCTTCCCTCTCCCCCTACATGCTTCCTCCCTCTCTCCCCGCACGCTCTCTTCCCTCCTCCCCCCGCACCCCCCCCCCCGCACGCTCTCCTTCCCTCTCTCCCCCCACACGCTCTCCTTCCCTCTCTCCCCCGCACGACTCTCCTTCCCTCTCTCCCCCCAACACACTCTCCTTCCCTCTCTCCCCCCGCACGCTCTCCTTCCCCTCTCTCCCCCCCCCACACGTTCTCCTCCCTCTCTCCCCCCCCGCACGCTCTCCTTCCTCTCCCCCCTACAGCTTCCTTCCCTCTCCCCCGCACGCTCTCCCTCTCTCCCCCTGCACGCTCTCCTTCCCTCTCTCCCCCCCAACACACTCTCCTCTCCCTCTCTCCCCCAACGCTCTCCTTCCCCCCACACGCTCTCTTCCCTCTCTCCCCTGCACGCTCTCCTTCCCTCTCTTCCCCTGCACGCTCTCCTTCCCTCTCTCCCCCCCACACTCTCCTACCCTATGTCCCCCCACACGCTCTCCTTCCCTCTCTCCTGTCACTGTTCTTCAACTCTCCCTCCACACATTTGTCCCCATGTTCCCCATTCTCTCCCCATCTTCGCTCCCCACACCACTCACCCCCATCCTCTCTCCTCACACACCCTGACCCACATACTCACTCCCATCCTCACCACTCCCCACTCTCCCCCACACGCTCTCCTTCCCTCTCTCCCCCCTCACCCCCCCCCCTGCACGCTCTCCTTCCCTCCTCTCCCCCTCACATCTCCTTCCTCTCTCCCCCCACACTCTCCTTCTCTCTTCCCCCCACACTCACTCCTTCCCTCTCTCCCCCCACACACTCTCCTTCTCTCTCCCCCCCACACGCTCTCCTTCCCTGTCTCCCCCTCCACGTTCTCCTTCCCTCTCTCCCCCCCTCCACACTCTCCTTCTCTCTCTCCCCCCACACACTCTCCTTCTCTCTCTCCCCCCCACACACTCTCCTTCCCTCTCTCCCCCCACACGCTCTCCTTCCCCCCACACGACTCTCCTACCCTATGTCCCCCCGCATGCTCTCCTTCCCTCTCTCCTGTCACTGTTCTTCAACTCTCCCTCCACACATTTGTCCCCATGTTCCCCATTCTCTCCCCATCTTTGCTCCCCACACACACTCACCCCCATCCTCTCTCCTCACACACCCTCACCCACATACTCACTCCCATCCTCACCACTCCCCACTCTCCCCCACACACTCTCCCCTTTCCTATTCTCCCTTCCTCCCTACAGCACCCCCCCAACACTCAATCCCCATCCCTGGCCTTACTCCTCCAGCTGTCTGACGCTCTCACCCCCAGCACATTTTACACCCCAGGCTGAACTCTGACCCTGCCACCTGGGCCCTGCGACACCCAGACTCACTCCCCCAGCCCAATAAACCATACAACGCAGCCCCCCCTTCCCCCGTCCCCTCTCCTCAGCGTCTCCCCTCACCTGCTTATGTTGTGTCCCAAAGGAATGGATAAGCCTGTGTTTCAGCCTCGCTCCGACTGCTCCGTGCTGTTAGGCTTTGCAGCTCTGTGCTGGAACAGAGAGATGTCGACATTTCAAATCCCTCCTTTGCTTCCAGCCCGTCTTTATTACCCTGTCCCTGCATCCCCAATGGCAACGGTTAAAGTTTTTTTTAGAGCAACACAGCATGGGAAACAGGCCCTTCGCCCAACGAGCCCGCGCCGCCGTCATAACTATATAGTAACAATTCCATTATCCTATTCTAATTTTAGGTTATTCCTAATATGGAAGAGTCTCAATGTAGGGACAATTTGTTTCCCAATCAGCCTAAGAGCGAGTTGATGGGATCACAGCTTTAGAAATACAGATATGGACAACGATAGCTGGGAAATGATTATTCATTTGAGAATGTCGCTCGCGGGGCCAATTGCATTTTTAGCCATCTTTAATTATTTTTTTATTTGGTCATGGGCATCGCTGATTGGGCCAGCATTTATTGCCCATCCCTAACTGCCCTTGGAGAGTAGTTGACAGTCAACCACATTGCTGTGGCTCTGGAGTCATATGTAGGGTAAAGACGGCAGATTGCCTTCCCCGAAGGACATTTGTGAACCAGATGGGTTTTTCCGACAATGATTTCAGGCTCACCAGTTAGATTCTTAATTCCAGATTTTTTTTATTGAATTCAAATTTCACCCGCGGTGGGATTCGAACCCGGATCTCCAGAATATGAGCTGAGTTTCTGGATATAACAATCTAATGATAATACTACCGCCTCCCCTAATTGCCCCTTGAGAAAGTGGCAGTGAGCCGCCTTTGTGAAGCCTTTAGTGAGGGCAATGTGATGGTAACAGCACTTGTAATCCAAAGGGCCTGTGCTCTGGGGACGTGGCTTCAAAACTGACAGAATTTCAACGGAATTTGTAAATCTGGAATTGAAAACCAGTCATCAAACTATCATCGAATATTGTTAAAAATCCACCTGATTCACTAATGTGCCTCTCGGGAAGGAAAATCTGCCACCCTTACCTGGTCCGGCCTACATATAACTCCAGAGCCTCAGCAACGGGGTTGACTCTCAACAGTGTCTGAAATGGCCAGTGCAAGGGTCCAATTCAAGATGTGGAATAATGTTGATCCAACGACACCCACGTCCCATGAAACAAAATGAACACAAGCCGTTTTAGAGGGGAATTTAAGAGTCAACTACATTGCTGTGGCTCTGGAGTCTCAGGTAGGCCAGACTGGGTAAGGACGGTAGATTTCCTTCCCCCAAAAGTGAAGATTAAAACTTAATTTATTAGTCACAAGTGAGGCTAACGTTAACACTGCAATACTAAAGGGGTATTAGTGAACCAGATGTCTTTTTTTTTAACTGACAATTCAATAGTTAGGCCGCACTTGAATATAGTGTTCAATTCTGGTTGCCACGCTACCAGAAGGACGTGAAGGCTTTGGAGAGGGTACAGAAAAGATTTACCAGGATGTTGCCTGATATGGAGGGCATTAGCTATGAGGAGAGGTTGGAGAAACTTGGTTTGTTTTCACTGGAGCGACAGAGGTTGAGGGGAGACCTGATAGAAGTCTACAAGATTATGAGAGGCATGGACAGAGTGGATAGTCAGAAGCTTTTTCCCAGGGTGGAAGAGTCAATTAGTAGGGGGCATGGGTTTAATGTGTGAGGGGCAAGGCTTAAAGGAGATGTACGAGGTAGATTTTTTACACAGAGGGTGGTGGGTGCCTGGAACTCGTTGCCAGGGGAGGTAGTGGAAGCAGGTATGATAGTACTTCTAAGGGATGTCTTGACAAATACATGAATACAAGGGGAATAGAGGGATTTGATCCTGGGGAGAATAGGGGGTTTTAGTTCAGTCGGGCAGCATGGTTGGTGCAGGCTTGGAGGGCCGAAGGGCCTGTTCTTTTGCTATAATTTTCTTTGTAATAGTTCCACAGTCACCATTACTGTTTAATTCTAAATTTACCTGAATTTAAGTTCTCCCAGTTGCTCGGTTAGGGATTTAAACTCATCTTTCTAGATTATTCCACTAGGCCTCAGTGACATGATTGCTGTGCCACAGTAACACACCCCCCCCCCCCCCCCCAATGTAACCTTGTAGGGAATAGGAATTGGTATTCCAGGCACTCTGAAGTTTCTGAATCTTTGGAAAGAGAAGAATACGGAGAAGCAGAAAAATTGTGGTTGTCAAGAAGAGAAGTTGGAGATTTGATCGAAGGAAACTTTTGCAAGAGTGAGTCATGAGAGTAGCTGAGAGTTAACAGCCAGGGGACATAGATTTAAAATGTCTGCAGGAAGGTGAAGAAATGACACCAATGAAAACATATGTTTTGCTTTCGGGTTCCAAATGGGTAGAATTTGAAATAGTCTGTCTGACAGAGCGAGAGACAATAGTAACCTTCAAAAGAGAAATTGGATAAATGTTTGAAGGAGAGAATAACTGTAGCAATTTTGGGGCAATAGCATGATTGAGGGATTAATAAGGTCTGAAAAAACTCGATGGGCTGAAGGGATTCCTTTATTCAATCTAGATTCGTAAAACTCTACAATGGGAGCAGAGAAACAGACTAAGGAAACATTAAACCCCATCAGTCAAACATGAAGACATCATAGTCCGCCATCTTGAACACCCCCATTCACCTGACGAAGGGGTAGTGAATGCTCCAAAAGTTGATGACTTTTGCTACCAAATAAACTGTTGGACTTTAACCTGGTGTTGTGAGACTTCTTACTAACTTGATACAACACCAAGGTCCCTTTGCGAGTGTGTTCAGGTTATTCCAACACAACAGTGGGTGCAAAGCACCTGAAAACATGGGGACAGTGTAGAGGGATCTTTACTCTGTATCCAACCCTGTGCTGAACCTGTCCTGGGAGTGTTTGATGGGGAACAGTGTAGAGGGATCTTTACTCTGTATCCAACCCCGTGCTGTACCTGTCCTGGGAGTGTTTGATGGGGAACAGTGTAGAGGGATCTTTACTCTGTATCTAACCTCATGCTGCACCTGTCCTGGGAG
Source organism: Sphyrna mokarran (assembly GCA_024679065.1). NCBI lineage: Eukaryota > Metazoa > Chordata > Chondrichthyes > Carcharhiniformes > Carcharhinidae > Sphyrna > Sphyrna mokarran. The sequence goes on from JAGIQG010000034.1 coordinate 6,351,555, forward strand.
TGTTTGATGGGGAACAGTGTAGAGGGATCTTTACTCTGTATCTAACCTCATGCTGTACCTGTCCTGGGAGTGTTTGATGGGGGGACAGTGTAGAGGGAGTTTTACTCTGTATCCAACCCTGTGCTGTACCTGTCCTGGGAGTGTTTGATGGGGGACAGTGTAGAGGGAGTTTTACTCTGTAAACCAACCCTGTGTGTACCTGTCCTGGGAGTGTTTGATGGGGAACAGTGTAGAGGGAGTTTTACTCTGTATCCACCCTGTGCTGTACCCGTCCTGGGAGTGTTTGATGGGGGACAGTGTAGAGGGAGTTTTACTCTGTAACCAACCCTGTGCTGTACCTGTCCTGGGAGTGTTTGATGGGGAACAGTGTAGAGGGATCTTTACTCTGTATCTAACCTCATGCTGTACCTGTCCTGGGAGTGTTTGATGGGGAACAGTGTAGAGGGAGCTTTACTCTATATCTAACCGCATGCTGTACCTGTCCTGGGAGTGTTTGATGGGGAACAGTGTAGAGGGAGCTTTACTCTGTATCTAACCCCATGCTGTACCTGTCCTGGGAGTGTTTGATGGGGAACAGTGTAGAGGGATCTTAACTCTGTATCTAACCTCATGCTGTACCTGTCCTGGGAGTGTTTGATGGGGAACAGTGTAGAGGGATCTTTACTCTGTATCTAACCTCATGCTGCACCTGTCCTGGGAGTGTTTGATGGGGAACAGTGTAGAGGGATCTTTACTCTGTATCTAACCTCATGCTGTACCTGTCCTGGGAGTGTTTGATGGGGGGACAGCGTAGAGGGAGTTTTACTCTGTATCCAACCCTGTGCTGTACCTGTCCTGGGAGTGTTTGATGGGGGACAGTGTAGAGGGAGTTTTACTCTGTAACCAACCCTGTGCTGTACCTGTCCTGGGAGTGTTTGATGGGGAACAGTGTAGAGGGAGTTTTACTCTGTATCCACCTGTGCTGTACCTGTCCTGGGAGTGTTTGATGGGGGACAGTGTAGAGGAGTTTACTCTATATCCAACCCTGTGCTGTACCTGTCCTGGGAGTGTTTGATGGGGGACAGTGTAGAGGGAGTTTTACTCTGTAACCAACCCTGTGCTGTACCTGTCCTGGGAGTGTTTGATGGGGAACAGTGTAGAGGGATCTTTACTCTGTATCTAACCTCATGCTGTATCTGTCCTGGGAGTGTTTGATGGGGGGACAGCGTAGAGGGAGTTTTACTCTGCATCCAACCCTGTGCTGTACCTGTCCTGGGAGTGTTTGATGGGGGACAGTGTAGAGGGAGTTTTACTCTGTAACCAACCCCGTGCTGTACCTGTCCTGGGAGTGTTTGATGGGGAACACTGTAGAGGGACCTTTACTCTGTATCTAACCCCATGCTGTACCTGTCCTGGGAGTATTTGATGAGAGTGAAGGTGCCTAAGGTGACTGTGCAATCTCCACCTCTGTCATTGTGAAGGCACAGTTTACAATATTACTCACACAACAGGAATCTTACCTTGTGTTTGGGACATTTCATGGAGAAATTCTCTTCATTCAGAAAGCAATCTGCGAAGAAAGAAGATAAATGTCAACATCTGCAGCAGTGACCCATTGTTCCTCTGGGCCGTGTGGAATGAGGATGAGACTGGCACCGAGTTACAGGGAGAAAGCGGGAATATGGCATTGAGAATGGAGGGCCTGCCTTGATTAGATTGAATTGTAAGGCAGGGCCGAATGGCCTCCCCCTTTTCCTGGTTTCTACATTTACTGATCACTGTATCTGGACACTCAGATCGCACTGCTCCCCCAGCCTAGTTAGACAATTAGTTCCCAGGGATTAGCTGGCCTCCTCACTCAGAATCCCGATCGTACAGAGGATGCCACTTGGCTTAACGAATCTGCACCAGCTCACTGACAACAGCATTTCATGATGTAAAGATGCTGGCGTTGGACTGGGGTAAACACAGTGAGAAATCTCTCAACACCAGGTTAAAGTCCAACAGGTTTATTTGGTAGCAAACGCCATTAGTTTTTGGATCGTTCGCTGCTCCTTTGTCAGGTGAGTGGGAGTTCTATTCACAAACAGGGCCTACAAAGACACAAACTCAATTTACAGAATAATAGTTGGAATGTGAATATTTACAGCTAATCAGGTCTTAAAGGTACAGTGAGAGTCTCACATTGTCACTCTCACTGTCTGTACCTTTAAGACTTGATTACCTGTAAACTCTCGCATTCCAACCATTATTTTGTAAATTGAGTTTGTGTCTTTATGTGCCCTGTTTGTGAACAAAACTCCCACTCACCTGATGAAGGAGCAGTGCTCTGAAAGCTTGTGGCTCGTGCTACCAAATAAACCATTGGACTTTAACCTAGTGTTGTGAGACTTCTTACTAAGAACATTTTACCCATGATCCCTCTCCTGCATCTGCGTAACCCCACACATTTCTTATGGTTAATCCTACACATCTTTCGGACACTTAGGGACAATTTAGCACGGCTAATCCACCTAACCTATATGTCTTGGGACACGAACAGCAATTTAGCACAGCCAATCCATCTAATCTGCAAACCTTTGGACTGTGGGAGGAAATTGGAGCACCCAGAGGAAACCCATGCAGACACAGGGAGAATGTGTAAACTCCACACAAACAGTGACCCGAGGCTGGCATTGAACCCAGGTCCCTGGCAGTGCCATTGAACTCATCCTACCAAAATTTAGGGGCTCATATTTCTCAATATTGAAGTTTATTTGCCAATCACATGCCTAAAGCCTATTTGCTTCTTCCTGGATTTCCTGGACTTCGTTCACTGCAGCTGCACCGGGGAACCCCGGCCACACCAGAGAATCCCATCCATACTGGGGAATCCCAGCCATGGACAAGAGGGGAGGCTTCTGGCACCCACCTCCTGATCTCAACCATGACGTGACCATGTGGGATCTTACTGAAGGCATTCTAGAAGTCCAAATACATTAAATCTCCTGCAATATCTTCATCAGCCCTTAACTGACACTTTACCAAGGATTCAACAAGATTGGCCAAGCATGAATTCCCCCCTTGGAATCTGTGTCGGTGACTTTTTGGTACACTTGCAGTTTCTAAAGAGTTCCTATCAGAACTCCATTATATTTTCCACTAAGAGGTCTCGATTTGCCTGGCCTTGCTCCATACCCACCTTTTAACTACAGGAATCATATTAGCTGCCCCCATGATCCCGGCACGAGTTCCCTTTATAATGACTTTGATATGTTTTATATACAACACATGTACTTAGCTTTGTATATTTATTACACTGGCAAAGCAAAGGAGCAGACTATCAAAGGTAGGAGTCTTAGCTGTGTGGAAGAGCAGAGGGATCTTGGGGTCCGGGTCCATAAGACTCTCAAATCGGCCTCCCAGGTGGAGGATGTGGTTAAGAAAGCTTACGGTGTACTGGCCTTCATTCATCGAGGGATTGAGTTCAGGAGTCAGGAGGTAATGCTGCAGCTTTATAGGACCCTTGTCAGACCACACTTGGAGTACTGTGCGCAGTTCTGGTCGCCTCACTATAGGAAGGACGTGGAAGCTATTGAAAGGGTGCAGAGGAGATTTACAAGGATGTTGCCTGGATTGGGAGGCATGCCTTATGAAGACAGGTTGAGGGAGCTGGGACTGTTCTCCCTGGAGAGACGAAGGTTGAGAGGCGACCTGATAGAGGTTTACAAGATGTTGAGAGGAATAGATAGGGTGGACTCTCAGAGACTATTTCCCAGGGCTGAAATGGTCGCGACGAGAGGGCACAGATTTAAGGTGCAGGGAAGCAAGTACAGAGGGGATGCTAGGGGAAAGTTTTTCACTCAGAGGGTGGTGAGTGAATGGAATCGGCTGCCGTCGGTGGTGGTCGAGGCGAACTCGCTGGGGTCTTTTAAAAGACTTCTGGATGAGTATATGGGATCCAATGGGATTGGGGGTTATAGATAGGTCTATGGCTGGGTAGGTTTTGATGTGTTCGGCACAACTTGTGGGCCGAGGGGCCTGTTTGTGCTGTAGTGTTCTATGTTCTATGAGTAGCATTCACAAGTAGGCTTACATTAACACTGCAATGAAGTTATTGTGAAAATCTCCTAGTTGCCACACTCCGGCACCTGTTCGGGTACACTGAGGGAGAATTCAGCACGACCAAATCACCTAACCAGCACAGCTTTCAGACTGTGGGAGGAAACCGGAGTGTCTGGAGGAAGCCCATGCAGACATGGAGGATGTGCAGACAGTGACCCAAGCTGGGAATTGAACCTGCATCCCTAGCGCTGTGAGGCATGTGTGCTAACCACTGTGCCATCATGCCGCCCCTTGTATGACTCAGTATTTTATACTTGAAGCTTGATTCATTTGTCAATTATCTCCCCCTTTTTGTTAATCTTAAAATACCTTGTCGATCCCTTCTTCATGTCCATCATGTTAGTTTTCCTGTAATTATTCAACACTTGTTGAATTTTTCTATTATGGGACAGCACGGTGGTTAGCACTGCCGCTTCACAGCGCCAGGGACCCACGTTCGATTCCCGGCTTGGGTCACCATCTGTGTGGAGTTTGCACATTCTTCCAGTGTCTGTGTGGGTTTCCTCCGCATGCTCTGTGTTCCTCCCACAGTCCAAAGATGTGTGGGTTAGGTGCATTGTCCATGCTAAATTCTCCCTTAGCGTACCCAAACAGGCGCTGCAGTGTTGGGACTAGGGAACTTTCATAGTAACTTCATTGCTGTGTTAATGAAAGACTATGTGTTGCCAATAATAAATACTTTTAAAAAGATATTATGAATTTTTTTGTGATTATCCATCATTGAAGTTCCTTTTTACAATTTCTGTCCTTTCAGAAAGTTTAACATTTTATTCTTCTATTCCCCAACCTAATTTTGTTACTTCACTTTGCCTTCCTAATTTTTCTCTTCAATCTTCTTTGTTCATTGAGTGTAAAAAAATACCCGATATTTTGGGGGTAAGAATGATACTGGGGAATATAAATGAGTCATTTCTGCCTTGTTCTGTTTCTGCGTCTCAGTGTATGTATTCTTCCTGGCTCTGATCTTCAGGTCGTCGTTGGTTACGGGTATAGTGCCGGAAGACTGGAGGATAGCGAATGTGGTCCCATTGTTCAAGAAGGGGAAGAGAGACTTTCCAGGGAATTATAGGCCAGTGAGTCTTACTTCTGTTGTGGGCAAAGTATTGGAGAGAATTATTAGGGATAGGATTTATAGTTATTTAGAGAGAAATGAATTGATTGGGGATAGTCAGCATGGTTTTGTGAAGGGTAGGTCGTGCCTTACTAACACTATTGAGTTTTTTGAAAAAGTGACCAAAGAGGTGGATGGGGGTAAGGCAGTTGATGTGGTATATATGGACTTTAGTAAGGCGTTCGATAAGGTGGCCCATGGAAGGCTTCTGCAGAAAATGCAGATGTATGGGATTGAGGGTGATTTAGCTAATTGGATTAGGAATTGGCTAACAGATAGAAGACAGAGGGTGGTGGTTGATGGAAGTTATTCATCGTGGAGTTCGGTTACAAGTGGTGTACCTCAGGGGTCTGTTTTGGGGTCCCTGCTGTTTGTAATTTTTATAAATGATCTGGATGAGGGTATTGAAGGATGGATTAGTAAATTTGCGGATGACATCAAAGTCGGAGGAGTGGTAGATAGTGAAGAGGGGTATTATAGTTTGCAGAGAGACTTGGACAAATTGCAGAGCTGGGCCGAGGGGTGGCAAATGGAGTTTAATGTGGAAAAGTGTGAGGTAATTCACTTTGCCAGGAATAACAAATGTGTAGAGTATAGGGCTAATGGTAGGACTCTTAATAGTGTTGATGAACAGAGGGATATTGGTGTATATGTGCATAGATCCCTGAAAGTTGGCAGTCAAGTCGATAAGGTTGTTAAGAAGGCATACGGAGTCTTAGCTTTTATTGGTAGGGGGATTGAACGTCATGTTGCAACTGTACAAAACTCTAGTGCGGCCGCACTTGGAGTATTGTGTGCAGTTCTGGTCCCCGCATTATAAGAAAGATGTGGAAGCATTGGAGAGGGTACAGAGGAGGTTTACCAGGATGTTGCCAGGTATGGAGGGCAGGTCTTATGAGGAGAGGCTGAGGGATTTACATAGAACATAGAACATTACAGCACAGAACAGGCCCTTCGGCCTTCGATGTTGTGCCGACCAAAATAAAAAGCAATGCCCCTCCAAACTAAACCATTCCCTTCTCTTCCATATACTTATCAATTAACCTCTTAAACGCCACCAAACTTGGCGCATCTACAACAGCTGCAGGCAGGGCATTCCACTCCCTAATCACTCTTTGAGTAAAGAACCTACCTCTGATATCCGTCCTATAACTCATACCCCTTAATTTAAAGCTGTGTCCCCTCGTGCTAGCTTTCTCCATCCTAGGAAAAAGGCTATCACTGTCCACCCTATCTAAACCTCTAATCATCTTATATGCTTCAATAAGATCCCTCTTAGCCGCCTCCTTTCTAACGAAAACAACCTCAAATCCTTCAACCTCTCTTCATAGGACCTGCCCTCCATACCAGGCAACAGCCTAGTAAACCTCCTCTGTACCCTCTCCAATGCCTCCACATCTTTCTTATAATGTGGCGACCAGAACTGCACACAATACTCCAAGTGCGGCCGCACTAGAGTTTTGTACAGTTGGAACATGATGCTGCGGCTCCTAAATTCAATCCCCCTACCAATAAAAGCTAAGACTCCATATGCCTTCTTAACAACTTTATCCACTTACTGCCTACTTTCAGGGATCTATTGACACATACACCAAGATCCTTCTGTTCCTCAACACTATTAAGAGCCCTACCATTAGCCCTATACTCTACACATTTATTGTTCCTGCCAAAGTGCATTACCTCACACTTTTCCACATTAAACCCCCATTTGCCACCTCTCGGCCCAGCTCTGCAACTTGTCCAAGTCACTCTGTAAACTATAACACCCCTCTTCACTATCTACCACTCCACCGACTTTAGTGTCATCTGCAATTTACTGATCCATCCCTCAATATCCTCATCCAGATCATTTATAAAAATTACAAACAGCAGGGGCCCCAAAACAGACCCCTGAGGCACACCACTTGTCACCGAATATACTACATCAACCGCCTTACCCCCATCCACCTCTTTGGTCACTAAGGTTGTTTTTGTTAGAAAGAAGGCAGCTAAGAGGTGACCTTATTGAAACATATAAGATGATTAGAGGTTTAGATAGGGTGGACAGTGATAGCCTTTTTCCTAGGATGGAGAAAGCTAGCACGAGGGGACACAGCTTTAAATTAAGGGGTGGTAGTTATAGGACGGATATTAGAGGTAGGTTCTTTACCCAGAGGGTGGTTAGGGTATGGAATGCCCTGCCTGCGGCAGTTGTAGATGCGCCAAGTTTGGTGGCATTTAAGAGGTGAGTAGATAAGTTTATGGACAAAAAGGGAATGGTTTAGTTTGGAGGGTCATGGCTTTTTCCTAATTGGTCGGCGCAACATCGAAGGCCGAAGGGCCTGTTCTGCGCTGTAATGTTCTATGTTCTATCTAAGGTTGAACTGTATCCCACTGCTACTCCATTTCTTTGTCAGTAACAAGTTCCCAGTTTCCTCCTCTCTTCACTTTGCAATTCAGCTTTTGTTAGCTGCTGCCCCAGTGTTATTTTGTCTTAACTATGTTCTCAGACTTTACTTACTTCAAAATCTCTCTTTTTTAAATTGGATCACTATTCTCCTGATGCTCCCCAAACTCAGTTATCTGCTTTGATTCATTGCTCTTTATTCATACTCCCTCTTTTTTCACATATTGGATAAGAAACGAGTATATTCACATTGCAAAATTTCTCTTCCATCTACTTCCGGCAAGGATGAGATGATTTTAATCATCCCCGATCATTCTAATGGGGGGAATCCTCTGGCCATTCACGCTGGTGGGATTCTCCAGTCCTGGTAGCAACGCAGTCCTTCCTGTTAGTTTCACGGTGGCACTGGGTGACACAATGGGAGGTCCCACTGTTAGCCGCACAACCAGAGAATCTTGCCATTAATCAACAGGGCACCACCTCCCGCCACCGAAAAATACGTGGCAGGGAGGCCAGAAAATTCCCTCGATATGTTTACTCATTTCCCATAAGGACAGAAGAAATAGGAACAGGAGTGGGCCACGTTCAAATTGATCAGGTTCCATTGGTAGCACGGTGGCACAATGGTTAGCACCACAGCCTCACAGTGCCAGAGACCCAGGTTCAATTCCCATCTTGGGTCACTGCCTCTGTGAAGTTTGCACATTCTCTCCGTGTCTGCGTGGGTTTCCTCCAGGTGCTCTGGTTTCCCTCACAGTCCAAAAGACATGCAGGTTCAGTGCATTCGCCATGCTAAATTGTCCCTTAGTGTCAGGGGGATTAATGGAGTAAAGATGTAGGGTTACAGAGATAGGGCCTGGGTGGGATTGTTGTTAGTCTAGGCTCAATGGGCTGAATGGCCTCCTTCGGCACTGCAGCGATTCTATGGTTTTATGTGTATTTTAATTACCCAATATTTGAAGGTAACAAGGTGTATTCATTTGTTCATTAAACTCAATGGGAAAGATGGAATAGGCAGCCTACACTGGTGCTCTGGTGTATCGGAGAGGTAAAGTCTGGGGGAGTTTATCTCTACAGCCTTGAGATAAAGACCAGCATTAGATCCATTCTTCCATAACACGTACTTATCAAAATCAACAGGCCATTCAGCCCTTCGAGCCCGCTCCATCATCAAAGGGAAGGTGGCTATCAATAGTGTTCCTCTGCACTACCCCTCTGTCTCACATTAAACGTTCTATCCATCGCTGCCTTGGACATATTCAATGAGAGCCCCCTCACACCCCCTACCCCCCGGGCACAGAACTTCAAAGAATATGGGTGGCACAGTGGTTAACACTGCTGATTCACAGCGCCTGGGATCGATTCCCGGCTTGGGTCACAGGCTGTGCGGAGTATGCACGTTCTCCCCATGTCTGCGTGGGTTTCCGCCAGATGCTCCAGTTTCCTCCCACAGTCTGAAAGATGCGTGGCTTAGGTGGACTGGCCGTGCTAAATTACCCCTTAATGTCACGGGGATTAGCAGGGTAAATATGGAGGGTTATGGGGATAGGGCCTGGGTGGGATTGGTGTCAGTGCAGGCTTGATGGGCCAAACGGCCTCCCTTGCTCTGTAGGGATTCGCTGCCCTTTCAGTTTCTCCTCATCTGTTTGATTCCATATTATTAGTTTGTCATTCATGGACACGAGCATCGCTGGGGCTGGAAATTGTTATCCATTGCAAACTGCCCTTCCGAGCGATCGGCTTGTGATTCAACCACATTGCTCTGGCTTTGGAGTCACGTGTAGGCCAGACCGCGTAAGGATGGCAGGGCAGATTTCCTTCCCCAACGTGCATGAATGAGCAGAATGAGGTTTTCCCAACAATGGGTTTCATGGTCGTCAGTAGACAGGATTTGAACCTGCGTTGTCCCACGCCCCCAACTCCTCAGGACAACATGCCACCTTCCATAGGCAAGTGCAGCACCCACCTCCTCCCTCTCTCCCACCCCCAGGCCTGCCCGCAGAGTCCACACCCACACTTACCTGCTTCGATGGCACATATGTAGTGATAGTTGAGTGGGCATCCCTTGCAGTAACAGCCCAGGGTAGCTCCAGGCTCCTGGCAGTGTGAGCATTTCTGCGAGGAACGAGAGGACACAGTGAGGTTGCACAGGTTACGCACGGTACAGGCCCCAAACCAGTCTCACAGCGGCGAGCAAGACCACCACAGCAATTCCCACCCAGGCAGCACCTCTCCCTGTGTCTGCACCCAGACAGGGTCGCCAGCTGTGATCGAGTGAAGATCCTGCCCCACGATTTAGACCAGCTCCCTCACCCAGTAACCAGCCAACGCACCCACCCCGAGGCATCTTTCGACACCAATCGGAAAGCAAAAAGACCCATTGCTCAATATTTTTATACGTGGTAAGAAAGAGTGTTGAAACACGATGGCGCAAAGGCAACGATCTGTTTAATATCCCAACGTGCTATGTCCCCGTGATGCACCTTCCATTCCTCGAGACTTCAGGACAATCCTGGAGGGTTGGCAACCCCGCACCCACTGCATTGCCAGGGTGACTGGGTGGCACAGTCTCTGAAAGTGACTGCACCTTGTTGAGGGTATTGGGGGGTTGCGGGGGGGTGGGGGGGGTGGAGGCTAGGGAAATAGGGGGAGGGTGGTGGGGATAAAGGCAGGACTGTGGGGGGAAAGCTGGGATGTGGGGGGAGTTGGCTGGGGAATGGGAAGGTGGTGGGTAGAGATGGGATCACGGGGAAGCTCAGGCCATGGGGGGAGGCTGGGGGGAAGGAGGTAGGGGGATGGTAAGGGTAGGGGGAGGAGGCTGGAGGGATGATAAGGTGCGGGGGAGGTCGAGGGGATGGTAAAGATGGGGGGGCGGTTGGGGAGATATAGGACAGAGTGGGGTGGGGAGGCGGGGGTATGGGAAAGGGGTGGGGGAGGGAGGCCAGGAGGGAGTGGGGAAGTGGCCAGGGTGCGGAGAGTCTGGGGGGAGCTTGGAATTAGGGGGGGTTAGGCAAAGGTGAGTGTGGTGGTGGGGAGATGGGGTGTTGGGTAAGGGGGGTGTCGATTGTCAGGCATATTTTCTGTGCCTCTTTTTGAAGGGGGAAACAATTGAGCAGAAAATGGATTAAAATAAACACAAAATACAGTTTGAAAATGTGAAGGGAGCAGGAATGAAACTGGAATCAACAAGTTTAACTCGATTTAGCGGCAGAATCCGAATCCTGCACGGAAAAAAATAAAAAAGCTGAAAGACTTCAAATTGAATTTTCCCCTCACCATCAGTCCAGTCTCTCTCCATGTTTAATCTCAGATTCAGATAGCAAGGATGAAATCAGAGATAATTAATAGAGCCATTTCCCTCACTCAGAGGATTGTGGGTAGAGGCAGCACCATTGGCTGGAGTGCTTCAATGGCCAGGCTAATGCCAGATGAGGAAGCTCAGTGGGCAGTGCTGGATGCTCAGCCTCCTGTGTGGGCAATCAGAGTTTAATCTTCAGTACGTTAACTTGCCACGGTGGAGGGTGGGCTGTGCGATGTCCCAGACTCCTTGCTATGTGGCAATCCACTTTCCACTGATTCAGTTCCAAACCTGACTCAATGCCAACTTGGGGAATCCGAAACCTCAGGTAGGTTCCCTCAATAGAGGTAATGAAGGTGTGACGCTTGGGGGCTCAGGACAAACCCCATAGCAGCCATAGCAGCTACAAACCTTGCATCAAATCTTTTATAAATACTTCAAGTGTACAGAAGGGTGGGGTGTTGGGACATCTCCGTCACTGTATAACGTGGGGTGCAGCACTGGTGGGGACCAGTTTGTCACTGTATAACACTGGGGTACAGTACCGGAGGGGATGGGTTCTATCACTGTGTAACACTGGGGTACAGTCTCCGATGCAAGGCAGGAGGACAGGTGTGCGGCGTGCTGGTGTCGGGCACCGCCACTGCGTTGAGTCCGAAAACGACTGCAGCAGCTGAACCAACACCGTGACACAGACACACAAACGCCTCCCAGAATGCAAGCACTCACTGGCCTCTTTTGTGGCAACTGTTCCTTCATATGGGTAGGGACAGGTCTGTCACTGTATAATACTGGGGTACAGTACTGGTGGGGATGGGTATGTCACTGTATAACATTGGGGTACAGTACTGGTGGGGATGGGTCTGTCACTGTATAACACTGGGGTACAGTACTGGTGGGGATGGGTATGTCACTGTATAACATTGGGGTACAGTACTGGTGGAGACAGGTCTGTCACTGTATAACACTGGGGTACAGTACTGGTGGGGACAGGTCTGTTGCTGTATAACACTGGGGTACAGTACTGGTAGGGACCAGTCTGTCGCTGTATAACACTGGAGTACAGTACTGGTGGGAATGGATCTGTCACTGTGTAACACTGGGGTACCGTACTGGGGGGGGGATGGATCTGTCACTGTACAACACTGGGGTACAATACTGGTGTGGACGGGTCTGTCACTGTATAACACTGCGGTACAGTACTAGTGGGGACGAGTCTGTCACTTTCTAACACTGGGGTACAGTACTGGTGGGGATGGGCTGTTGCTGTATAACACTGGGGTACAGTACTGGTGGGGATGGGTATGTCACTGTATAACATTGGGGTACAGTACTGGTGGAGACAGGTCTGTCACTGTATAACACTGGGGTACAGTACTGGTGGGGACAGGTCTGTTGCTGTATAACACTGGGGTACAGTACTGGTAGGGACCAGTCTGTCGCTGTATAACACTGGAGTACAGTACTGTGGGAATGGATCTGTCACTGTGTAACACTGGGGGTACCGTACTGGGGGGGGGATGGATCTGTCACTGTACAACACTGGGGTACAATACTGGTGTGGACGGGTCTGTCACTGTATAACACTGCGGTACCAGTACTAGTGGGGACGAGTCTGTCACTTTCTAACACTGGGGTACAGTACTGGTGTGGACGAGTCTCACTTTCTAACACTGGGGTACAGTATTGGTGGGACAGGTCTGCCTCTGTATAACACTGGGGTACAGTATGGTGGGGACGGGTCTGTTGCTGTATAACACTGGGGTACAGTATTGGTGGGGACAGGTCTGTCGCTGTATAACACTGGGGTAAGTATTGGTGGGGACAGGTCTGCCTCTGTATAACACTGGGGTACAGTATTGGTGGGGACGGGTCTGTCACTGTATAACACTGGGGTACAGTATTGGTGGGGACAGGTCTGCCTCTGTATAACACTGGGGTACAGTATTGGTTGGGGACGGGTCTGCCTCTGTATAACACTGGGGTACAGTATTGGTGGGGACGGGTCTGCCTCTGTATAACACTGGGGTACAGTATTGGTGGGGACAGGTCTGCCTCTGTATAACACTGGGGTACAGTACTGGTGGGGACAGGTCTGTCGCTGTATAACACTGGGGTACAGTATTGGTGGGGACAGGTCTGCCTCTGTATAACACTGGGGTACAGTATTGGTGGGGACAGGTCTGCCTCTGTATAACACTGGGGTACAGTACTGGTGGGGACCAGTCTGTCGCTGTGGCAAATCCAGGAAGAGTGTCGCTGCAGCTACTTGGAATCCACCTTTTGGAGCTGGAACTGTGTTTGCAGTCAGTGTGGAACAATCACAAGAATGACATTTTTGTGTATAGTAGATAGAATGAGGCAGTTGCTCTGCAGGTAAAGTGTGCACAGGTTAAAAGCGAATGAGTGACCATCAGAGAGTAATAGCAGTCAGTTGACAGGTATTGCAGAAATCCCCGGATCCATCTCCCTCTCTTATTTTCATTTTGGATACCGCTGGAGTGTGTTGGGGAATTGTCCTCACGGGAGTTCAGTGACAGCCTTGGCTTCAAAGTGACCAAGACTGCGGACTGAATATGCAAGAATATTCAATACTTAGAAAAAGTAGACATGAAGAAAAAGGAAATCGATTGGTGTTGTCAGTTAAGGATGAAATCATTGCAATAGTGAGAAATATTGACTCAGAACATCCAGATGTAATATCATCTGGGTGGAGTTGTGAACAAAAGGTGGCTGCAAAAATAATTAAAGTGAGTCAATAATTAAAGTGAGTGAGCAAAGGATCTGGTTGGCAGAGTGGTTAGCATTGCTGCCTCACAGTACCAGGGACCCAAGTTTGATCCCCGGCTTGGATCACTGTCCGTGTGGAATCTGCATATTCTCTGTGTCTGCGTGAGTTTCCTCCAGATGCTCCAGTTTCCTCCCACAGTCTGAAAGATATATTGGCCATGCTAAATTCTCCCTCAGTGTACCTGAACACGTGCTGGAGTGTGGCAACTAGGGGAATTTCACATTAGTGTTAATGTAAGCCTACTTAGAACATAGAACATAACAGCGCAGTACAGGCCCTTTGGCCCTTGATGTTGCGCCGGCCAGTGGACCCTCTAACCTAAACTATTCCAATATCATCCACATGCCTATCCACCGAACATTTGAATGCCCCCCTAAGTAGGCAAGTCCACAACTGCTGCAGGCAGGGCATTCCACGCTCTCACCACCCTCTGTGTGAAGAGCCTGCCTCTGACATCCGTCCTATAACTACCACCTCTTAATTTAAAGTTATGTCCCCTCGTGTTGGTCATCACCATCTGAGGAAAAAAGCTCTCACTATCCACCCTATCCAGTCCTTTGATCATCTTATACGCCTCAATTAGGTCACCGCATAACCTTCTTCTCTCTAATGAAAATAACCTCAGGTCCCTCAGCCTTTTCCTCATAAGGCCTTCCCACCATACCAGGCAACATCCTGGTAAACCTCCTCTGCACCCTTTCCAATGCTTCCACATCTTTCTTATAATGCGGCGACTAGAACTGTACGCAATACTCCAAGTGCGGCCGCACCAGAGTTTTGTACAGTTGTAACATAACCTCACGGCTCCTAAATTCAATCCCTCTACCAATAAAAGCTAACACACCGTACGCCTTCTTAACAACTTTATCAACCTGGGTGCCAACTTTCAAAGAGCTATGTACTTGTACCCAAGATCCCTCTGCTCGACAACACTATTAAGGGTCCTTCCATTAGCCCTATATTTCATATGCCTGTTATTCCTACCAAAGTGAATCACCTCACACTTATCCGCATTGAATTCCATTTGCCACCTCACGGCCCAGCTCTGCAACCTATCTATGTCCCTCTGCAAACTGTAACATCCATCCTCGCTGTCTACAACTCCCCCCCACTTTGGTATCGTCAGCAAATTTACTAATCCAACCCTCTACACCCTCATCTAGGTCATTTATAAAAATGACCAACAGCAGTGGCCCTAAAACAGATCCTTGAGGTACACCACTTGTAACTGCACTCCAGGTTGAATATTCCCCATCAACCACCACCCTCTGTTTTCTATCAGCTAGCCAATTCCTAATCCAAACTGCTAAATCACCTTCAATCCCATGCATCTGCACTTTCTGCAGTAGCTACCATGGGGAACCTTATCAAACGCTTTGCTAAAATCCATATACACTACATCAACTGCCTTACCCTTATCTACCTCTTTGGTCACCTCCTCAAAAAACTCAATAAGTTTTGTGAGGCACGACCTACCCTTCACAAAACCGTGCTGACTATCCCTAATCAATTTATTTCTCTCTAGATGCTTATAAATCCTATCCCTTATAATTCTTTCCAAGACCTTGCCCACAACAGAAGTCAGGCTCACCAGTCTATAATTTCCAGGATAGTCCCTACTCCCCTTTTTGAACAAAGGGACAACATTTGCCATCCTCCAGTCTTCCGGCACTATACCTGTAGCTAACGACAACATGAAGATCAAAGCCAAAGGCTCCGCAATTACCTCTCTAGCCTCCCAGAGAATCCTGGAGCAAATCCCATCTGGCCCAGGGGACTTATCAATTTTCATACCCTCAAGATTCGCTAACACCTCCTCCTTATGAACCTCAATCCTGCCCAGTCTACAACCTAGTATCGCAGTATTCTCCCCGACAACATTGTCTTTCTCCTGCGTGAATACTGACAAAAAATACTCATTCGTGTCTCTCCTATCTCCTCAGGCTCCACGCACTTGTGACTAAAAAAAATACTATTCACGGCGGATTCGATAGAATCTTTTAAGAGACTTGTGGATAAGTACATGGAATTTAGTAAGATAGAAGGTTATAGGTAAGTCTAGTAGGTGGGGACATGTTCGGCACAACTTGTGGGCCGAAGGGCCTGTTTTGTGCTGTAGTTATTCTGTTTCTAAAAATGGAGTATCATGTGGGAAAATGTCCACTTTGGCAGGAAGATTAAAAAAAATCTAAATGGAAGTGAATCCAGAGCTCTGGGATGCAGAGAGGTCTGGGTGACGTAATGCATGAATCACAAAAGACTGGTACACAGGTACAGCAAATAATTGAGAAAGCTAACAGAATGTTATTATTTGTTATGAGGGAAATTGAATACAAAAGTAGGGAGGTTATGTTTTAATTATACAGGGCATTGCTAAAGCCACATCTGGAGTGTTGTGCACAATGCTGATCTCCTTATTTAAGATATGGAGTTGCTGATATTGGACTGGGATAGTTACAGTAAGTAGTTTCACAATACCAACTTAAAATACAGCAGGTTTATTTGTCACTCATCTGAAGAAGGGCAACACTCCAAAAGCTTGTGCTACCAAATAAACCTGTTGGACCATAACTCCGTATCTGCATGGGTTTTCTCTGGGTGCTCCAGTTTCCTCCCACAGTCCAAAGGTATGCAGATTAAGTGGACTGGCCATGCTAAATTGTCCCTTAATGTCCAAAGATGTGCAGGTTAGATGGACTAACCATAGAAATGTGTAGGGTTACAGGGATAGGCAGGAGAGGGGTCATGGGTGAAATGCTCTTAGTAAGAATTCTCACAACACCAGGGGTTAAAGTCCAACGGTTTATTTGGTAGCAAAAACTGCCAGCTTTTGGAGCACTTGCTGCTCCTTCATCAGGTCAGTGGGATTTCAGTTCACAAACAGGGCATATAAAGACACAAACTCAATTTACAAAATTATGGTTGGAATGTGATTTTTTTTTAGATAATCAAGTCTTAAAAGGTACAATGTGAGTGGAGAGAGGGTTAAGCACAAGTTAAAGAGATGTGTATTGTCTCCAACTAGGATGGTTAGTGAGATTTTGCAAGCCCAGACAAGTCGTAGGGGTTACAGATAGTGCGACATGAACCCAACATCCCAGTTGAAACCATCTTCATGTGTACGGGACTTGGCAATCAGTCTCTGCTCAACGATTCTGCGCTGTTGTGTGTTGTGAAGGCCGCCTTGGAGAATGCTTACCCGAAGATCAGAGCCGAATGCCTGTGACTGCTGAAGGAAGAGAACACTCCTGCCTGGTAATTGTTCAGTGGTGTTCATTCATCTGTTATTGTAGCATTTGCATGGTTCTCCCCAGTGTACCAGGCCTCAGGACTTCCTTTCCTGCAGCGTATCAGGTAGATAATGTTGGCTGAGTTGCAAGGGTATGTATCGTGTACCTGGTGGATGGTGTTCTCACATGAGATGATGGCATCCGTGTCGATGATCCGGGATGTCTTGCAGAGGTTGCTGTGGCAGGATTGTGTGGTGTCGTGGTCACTGTCCTGAAGGTTGGGTAGTTTACTGTGGACAATGGTCTGTTTAAGGTTGTGCGGTTGTTTGAAGGCAAGAAGTAGGGTGTGAGGATGGCCCTGGCGAGATGTTCGTCTTCATCAGAGACATGTTGAAGGCTCCGGAGAAGATGTCATAACTTCATCGCTCCAGGGAGGTACTGGATGTAGGCTATGGATAACCTCACAATGCTCCACTTCTCCAACTTCTACCCTAAACACGTTAAACTCCGTATACACAGGATCTGCTCAGATGAGGAAGATTGCAACAGACACCTCCAGATGCTGAAAGATGCCCTCATAAGGCCAGGATATGGCACTCAACTCATCAATGCACAGTTTTAATGCGCCAGAGCGAAAAACCGCACTGACCTCCTCAGAAGACAAACATAGGACATGGTGGACAGATCTAGTATCTCCCCAGAGCGGAGAAGCTACGACATCTTCTCCAGAGCCTTCAACATGTCATTGATGAAGACAAATATCTTGCTAAGGCCATCCCTATACCCCCACTTTTTGCCTTCAAGCAACCACACATTCTTAAACAGACCACTGTCCACAGCAAACTACCCAGCCTTCAGGAGAACAGTGACCACAACACCACACAACCCTGCCACAGCAACCTCTGCAGGATGTGCCGAATGATCAACACAGAAGCCATCATCTGACCTGAGAATACCATTCACCAGGTACACGGTACATATTCTTGCAACTCGCTACAGGAAAGGACATCCCGAGGCATGGTACACTGGGAAGACCATGCAGACGCTACGACAACAGATGAATGAACACTTGCTCGACAATCACCAGGCAAGAGTCTTCTCTTCCTGTTGGTGAACACTTCAGCGGTCATGGGCATTCGGCCTCTGATCTTCGGGTAAACACTCTCCAAGGTGGCCTTTATGACACACGACAGCGCAGAGTCGCTGAGCACAGACTGATAGCCACGTTCCACACCATGAGGATGGCCTCAACCAGGATTCACGTCGCACTATCTGTAACCCCCATGACTTGCCTGGGTATGTACAATCTCACTTACTGTCCCGTCTGGAGACAATACAGAGCACTTTAACCTGTGCTTAACCCTCTCTCCACTCACTTTGTCTGTACCTTCAAGACTTGATGACCTGTAAAGACTCGCATTCCAACCATTATTTTGTAAATTGAGTTTGTGTTTTTATATGCCCTGTTTGTGAACTGAAATCCCACTCACCTAACGAAGGAGCAGCAAACGCTTTAAAAGTGAGTGACTTTTGCTACCAAATAAACCTGTTGGACTTTAACCTGGTGTTGTGAGACTTTTTACTGTGTTTACCCCAATGCAACGCCGGCATCTCCACATTAGCGCAGCTGTACAGGGCCTTGGTGAGACCACATCTCGAGTACTGTTTGCAACTTTCATCTCCTTACATAATAAAGGATATATGTGCAGTGAAGGTTCACCAGACTGATTCCTGGGGTGGCAGGATTGTTGTACAACGAGAGGTTAGGTCGACGGGACCTGTATTCACTGGAGTTTAGAAGAATGAGAGGGGATTTCATTGAAACGTGTAACTTCTGACAGGGATGCAGAGATTGGTTGCAGGGATGTTGATTTCTCTGGTTGCAGGGATGTTTAGAATGAAGGGTCACACTCTCAGGAACAGGGTAGGTCACTCAGCACCGAGATAAGGAGCAATTTCTTCAGAGAATGGCAAAACAGAGGCATTCTCGAATGTACAAAGCTCTGGAGGCCAAGTCACTGAATATATTTAAACCGGAAATACAATTCTAGATTCGGTGTTCAAGGAGTAAGCGGAGAGAGCAGGTGAAATAGAGATTCTGCCACAATAATATTGAATGGTGTAGCAGCCTTGATGGGCTGAATGGACTACACACAGCAATTTTCTGTATTTCAATTAATAATAGAAGGAAGGGTTCATCAGTTTATAACTGTGGGATACAGTACTGGTGGGATGGGTCTGTCGCTGTATAACATTGGGGTACAGTACTGGTGGGGACGGGTCTGTCTCTATAACACTGGGGTACAGCGCTGGTGGGACGGGTCTGTCACTGTATAACCCTGGGGTGTAGTACTGGTGGGGACGGGTCTGTCACTGTATAACCCTGGGGTACAGTACTGGTGGGGACGGGTCTGTCGCTGTGTAACACTGGGGTACAGTACTGGTGGGATGGGTGTCTGTCACTGTATAACCCTGGGGTACAGTACTGATGGGGATGGGTCTGTCTCTATAACACTGGGGTACAGCGCTGGTGGGACGGGTCTGTCACTGTCTAACCCTGGGGTACAGTACTGGTGGGGACGGGTCTGTCGCAGTGTAACACTGGGGTACAGTACTGGTGGGATGGGTCTGTCGCTGTATAACAGTGGGGTACAGTACTGGTGGGATGGGTCTGTCGCTGTATAACATTGGGGTACAGTACTGGTGGGGTTGGGTCTGTCGCTGTATAACATTGGGGTACAGTACTGGTGGGGACGGGTCTGTCGCTGTATAACACTGGGGTACAGTACTGGTGGGGACGGGTCTGTCACTGTATAACACTGGGGTACAGTACTGGTGGGGACGGGTCTGTCTCTGTATAACACTGGGGTACAGTACTGGTGGGGACGGGTCTGTCGCTGTATAACACTGGGGTACAGTACTGGTGGGGACGGGTCTGTCGCTGTATAACACTGGGGTACAGTACTGGTGGGGACGGGTCTGTCGCTGTATAACACTGGGGTACAGTACTGGTGGGGACGGGTCTGTCGCTGTATAACACTGGGGTACAGTACTGGTGGGGACGGGTCTGTCCTGTATAACACTGGGGTACAGTACTGGTGGGGACGGGTCTGTCGCCTGTGTAACACTGGGGTACAGTACTGGTGGGGGCGGGTCTGTCGCTGTATAACACTGGGGTACAGTACTGGTGGTGACGGGTCTGTCGCTGTGTAACACTGGGGTACAGTACTGGTGGGGACGGGTCTGTCTCTATAACACTGGGGTCCAGCGCTGGTGGGACGGGTCTGTCGCTGTGTAACACAGGGGTCCAGCATTGGTGGGGACGGGTCTGTCGCTGTGTAACACTGGGGTCCAGCATTGGTGGTGACGGGTCTGTCGCTGTATAACACTGGGGTACAGTACTGGTGGGGACGGGTCTGTCTCTATAACACTGGGGTCCAGCGTGGTGGGACGGGTCTGTCGCTGTGTAACACAGGGGTCCAGCATTGGTGGGGACGGGTCTGTCGCTGTGTAACACTGGGGTCCAGCATTGGTGGTGACGGGTCTGTCGCTGTATAACACTGGGGTACAGTACTGGTGGGGACGGGTCTGTCGCTGTATAACACTGGGGTACAGCACTGGTGGGGACGGGTCTGTCGCTGTGTAACACTGGGGTACAGCACTGGCGGGGACGGGTCTGTCGCTGTATAACACTGGGGTACAGTACTGGTGGGGACGGGTCTGTCGCTGTATAACACTGGGGTACAGCACTGGTGGGGACGGGTCTGTCGCTGTATAACACTGGGGTACAGTACTGGTGGGGACGGGTCTGTCGCTGTATAACACTGGGGTACAGCACTGGTGGGGACGGGTCTGTCGCTGTATAACACTGGGGTACAGCACTGGTGGGGACGGGTCTGTCGCTGTATAACACTGGGGTACAGCACTGGTGGGGACGGGTCTGTCGCTGTATAACACTGGGGTACAGCACTGGTGGGGACGGGTCTGTCGCTGTATAACACTGGGGTACAGCACTGGTGGGGACGGGTCTGTCGCTGTATAACACTGGGGTACAGCACTGGTGGGGACGGGTCTGTCGCTGTATAACACTGGGGTACAGTACTGGTGGGGACGGGTCTGTCGCTGTATAACACTGGGGTACAGACTGGTGGGGACGGGTCTGTCCTGTATAACACTGGGGCCAGCACTGGTGGGGACGGGTCTGTCGCTGTATAACACTGGGGGGTACAGCACTGGTGGGGACGGGTCTGTCGCTGTATAACATTGGGGTACAGTACTGGTGGGGACGGGTCTGTCGCTGTATAACATTGGGGTACAGCACTGGTGGGGACGGGTCTGTCGCTGTATAACACTGGGGTCCAGCACTGGTGGGGACGGGTCTGTCGCTGTATAACATTGGGGTACAGCACTGGTGGGGACGGGTCTGTCGCTGTATAACACTGGGGGGTACAGCACTGGCGGGGAATGAACTTTGTCATGTTTTTCCGAGTTGCTCAGCGGAGTGTAATCCAATGACACAAATACCTGGATCTCCTCAGGGATTGTGCCTGCAGGAGACCCCTAGGATGTGTCACGCTGCTTTGATTTGGAGAGTGGGTTTGGGAAGGGAAGGGGGGGGATTTTCCAGGATTGCCTGTCCGTGTGTGAGAGACCGGCTGTGACATTCTCTATCAAGAGATGGTCACTCTGAGTGGAGATTCCCCGTGGTCAGAATGTCAGCAATTCATATCAGCCACATCTCAACAAGGCTCGCGCAGAGACGGGCGTCCCCGAGGACAGGAAATGGAGAGGCTCCTGAACCCCATCTTCAGTGCCACGACCTCCTCACCCCCGCCCCTCAAACACCGCCCCCCCCACCAACTCCCCTGCCCCACCCCCCCGGCGAACCTTACCGTCTCTCTGGCCATTTCAACAGCTTCCTGCAATCCATAGAGTCTCCCAGAGACCAAATAAACCCCACTGGCCCACAGCACGCAGGACTCGTGGATCCACAGTTCGTTGGGGTCGAGAGGTAGTTGAGGCAGCTGGAGGTCCACCTCGGAACAGAACTCACTTTTCAATCTCTGAGTCCGCAAGCTGACAGAGGACGAGGGCTTCCCGCAGCAGAAGCAGTGCCTGTGTCCTTTGCTGCTGCGCGGGCTGGCCCAGGAAGGGGTGCAGTCTTCCGAATAGTGGCGCCTCTTGAACCTGGCGTGGCCCAGGACGCTCCCGAACTCCTTGCTCTCGTCCTCCGACTGGGTGCTGGTCAGCAGCTCAGGCATGCTTTTGTGCCTTACCTTGACCCGGCTCTGTGCTGGCAGCAGCTTCTTGGGGGGCGGGTTCTTGGGCAAGGTGCCAGCGTACTGGTGCGGGTAGTAGGGCCCGTAGAGGTCGCCCAGGTCCCGGTGGTTGGCGCATTTCCCGCACAGGCAGCACACCAACAGGCCCAGGGTCGTGCCCTCAGTCACTAGCGGGCCCAGTACCATGTGCGAGGTGGTGGGCAACGCTTTGCCAGCACAGCTGGGCGGCGGGGCGGAGGCTGGCCCCTGCTGACCTTTCACCCCCTTCAGGGCCCGGTTCCGCTCTTCGTCCTGGGTGTTGATTATGGTGCAGAGGGGCGCGGCCTCCCTCTTCCTCTCCAGGAGGACATAGGGGGAGAAGCCCTTGTCCTGGTTCTCCCCCCGCCTCCTGCCTGCCGGGCGGGCCGTGTGCGTCAGCTTGATCTCGGGCTCCTGAGGCAGCAGGATGGGGCCTTCCGGCTTCTTCCGCCTCCTCCTCTGGTGGGCCGGCGCCTTCTTCCTGCGGGGCCGCCTCTTCTTCGGCGCCGGCTCCTCAGGCCCTCCCTGGCACTCCAGCCGCTGCCGCTTCTGCTTGTTGATGCTGCCGAGGGGCCGGCCCCGCTTCTTGCCCGACGGGAAGTACCCTTTCACGGCGCCCCCCTCCAGCTTGGGGGCGACGGGCTCCGGCCTGGCTTCGCGCTCTGGGGATCGGGGCCGGGGGCACGGGGAGCTGCGTGGCTTGAAGTCGGGATGGTACGGCAGCCGGGCAGCAGGCGAGGGGCCTCCGCGGCCCTGGGAGCAGTTGGCGCCCCCCAGGGCTCCGGCCTCCGCCCCTTCCGCTGGAACCTGCGCCATTGGCACCTCCTCGCTCTCCCAGCGGCCCTCCTTGATGGAGAGGATGTCCTCCAGGGTCACCCCGTCCGAAACGCTGTCCAGCATTCCGGAGACCGGGAATTTCCTCCCGTTGGGCGAGGCAATCTTCTGGACGATGGCCTCCAACTTCAGGCCTCGGCCTTTCCTGGGTGGCAGTGTTTTGAGCTTGCCGGGACTGGCCAGAGAAACGGGCGGCGTGACAGTGGCGCTGGGGCTGTCCTTGCCCTCGGCGTTCTGGAGAACCTCCTCGGCCGCCTCGGCCTTCTGCGCCAGGTTCCGGTTGGCGATGCAGGGGGGCAGGCCGTGACTGTGAGGGGGGGCCAGCTTGGCGTCCGCGTCCCTGCCCCTGGGATCCTGGCAAAGCCTTTTTGCCGGAATCGGCGAGATGAAGGACCGGATGCGCCTCCGGGCCAGGATGGGCGAGAGGACGGAGGGGTCTTCCTGCGAATCGGGAGCCTTCTTACTCGCCTGCGCCAACCTCTCCGCCTCCTTTGACGACTCGTCCGACCTCGAGCCGCGGCCCTGAGCCGAGGGATGGATGCCCGCTTCCCGCTGTGCTGCACTCGTGCCCCACGGCTCTTTTGGAATCCCGCTCCGACAGCAGCCCGCCGCAAAATCCTTCCCTCCGGGCGCCTGCGTCCAATCGCTCGCTCTGTCCACCTCGGCCCCCTGCAGGTGGTTTGGGGCCCTGGCAGTGCTCGGTGCCTGGATGCCCGCCGAGTGGACATCGTCTGGCCTGGTCAGCAGGGAGGAGAGCATCTCGGAATTTGTGGGTGGCGGATACAGGTTGGCACTGCCAGGCGGGGCTGGCCCCTTCTCCCGGGGTTGGCCAAGGAAGCCGGGCAGCGGAGGCTCCGAGGCGTCTTCCTGCTTGATGAGGGGCGCCCTCGCCAGGAGGGCCCTGTCGTCCAGCCGCGAGGGGGCTCTCCGCCTGGCCCCTGATCGTCCTGGCACCCGACCGCAGGACCGCCTGCCTCGCGAGGGTCGGTGATTCAGGGTCTGATGGAGATAGTTCCCGGTGGCGCCCGCAGGCAATGGAGAGGAAGCCATGATGGAAGCTCGCGCCAATTCCAGGGAGTCGTACTTCCAGTGGGGAGAGGGGTTTCCGGGGTCATAGTGTCCGAAGTTCCGCTGCTGACCCAGAAGGCTCGGGTCCAGCTCCGCCTTCACTTTCGCTTCCGAGCCGGCAAAGACGCCTGATTGGATGACGGACGCCCCGGCCTTGCAGGCCTTGGCACCCCTGGCGCTCCTGCCCGGCTCCTGAGCTTGCCCGCAGGCCAGCGGGCCAGGGCTCCGGCCGAAGGACCTCGAGGGCGAGACATCACAGATCACCGACTTGCGCTCCAAAACCCCGGCCTCGAACTGCGCCTCGAGATCGGCCTTGCTCATCTCCATCCCAAAACCGGGGCCCGGGGTACGGGCGTCCCTCCAGCCCGAGGTTGGGGGGGAGGACAGGGCACCGCCGTGGCCCTCCTTCCTGGCCAGCTCGACCATCTGCCTCGCGGGGTAGCCGGGTTGCAAGGGGTTCTCCGCGAATCCTGGGTACTGATGCTCGGGACCGTAGCCGGACTGGAATTTCCTGCCGTGGTAATTGGCCTGCAAAGCCTCCTGGAGCAAACTGTGACTTTTTCCAGGCTTGCCGGGGGCAATTTTCCTGTCCCCGAGGTTGAACTGCTCGCTTTCCGACTGGCTATAGGGGGCCATCGGGTACTGCATATAGTGGTACCTGCCGTCATTCTTGGGTGTATCCCGGAGTCCGTAGCCCAGGTAGCCGGGAGACTTGGAGGAGTCCATCCTCGTCGCCAGTGATTCACCCAGAGCCACGTTGCCTTGGTGCGACCCCAGCCCGTTCCCGTTCTGCGCCAAGGACGGCGCCATGATGTTGCGAAGGTGGTCGAGCTGCTGCCCGGGCTCCTTCTCTGCGTTGCCCAAGAATGGCGCCTGCCGGGCCTGCTCGTCCCCTGGCCCGCCCGGCTCGCCCCGGCTGCCCACCATTGTCTCCCGGGCCACAATCACGCCCACGGGCTTCTCGCCGCGCCGCAGTCCTTGCTCAGCCAGCGTCGCCGCTGCACCCCCCTTCCCCTCCTGGCACATCTGAGCGATCATCTCCTCCTTGGAGAGTGGCCGGCTGTCGCTGTGGGAACTGGCCGGCGAGCAGGTGGCGTTGACCAGCTCGGCGTTGTGGGCCTTGTAGGCTCGCTCTGAGCAGCCGCTCTGCCCGCTCAGCTGGCGCACGCGCTCGGCGTGCTCCTCGGAGGAACTCGAGCAGCCCCCGTCCAGAGATTCGGCCTGCGGCGACTTCAGCTGCTCTTCCGGGCCCAGGGCCTCATTGGGGCCCCCGGGGGCCGCCCGCCTGTGGGAGCGCCTGGCCTGGCGCCGGTGCAAGGCCAGGGTGTCAGAGATCAGCAGGTGCTGCACCCTGTTGGGGATGTTTGCCACCTGGGAGCTCAGCGCTGTCAGGCTGCTCTGGCCCAGGTCGGAGGCCCGCTTCTCGGGCCCGGCCTCCAGCCCGAAGCTCTCGTAGGCCCCGGCCTGCGAGCCAGGGCTGGACAGCAGGCCGGCAGGAGTGGGGCTGGGCTGGGGCATCAGCGGCAGCACCCGGTTCCGCATGCCCATGGCGCCCGGCCCGCACTGCAGGCTCTCGCTGCTGACCATGAGGGGGGAGGGGGTGGAGCTGCAGGAGGGCGACTGGGCCACTGGGGTGGCGGGCGAGTGGTTGGAGCCGGGGCTGAAGTTCTGGTGGAAGGGCATGGGCGACTTGGCGGGGATGTCGGCGGTGCAGAAAGGGGCGAACTGCTGGGTGCCCAAGGGCCCCTTGGTGGCGCTGGGGTACGGCAGGCCCGGAGCTCCATGCTGCTGGGCCTGGGCCTGTTTGGCCTGCTCGAAGCACGGCTTTGCCAGGGGCGGCTGGTAGCCATAGCCGGCCTGGCTCCCGTAACCGGGAGCGGCAGCCGTGGCGTTGACCATGTAGCCGTCGCACTGGGCACCCGCGCCCATGGGATAGCCATCAAAAGCTTGCCCGGGGGGCTGGCTGTAGCCTTGAGGGGACAGGTAGGAGGAGGAGGAAGAGGAGGAGGAGGAGGAGGAGGAGGAGGAGGTGGGGGCGGCGGGGGTGGAGGCGGCAGGCTGGAACTGCTGGGGGTTGTTGTACGAGGCGGCCCGGTGTTGGTACTTTGCCAGCTGGGCAGCGCCAGGCTGGTGGGCATGCTGGGGGTGGTGGGCGACGGATGAGGAGGAGGAGGAGGAGGAGGAGGACGAGGAGGAGGAGGGGTGAGGGGGCTGGGCCAGCGCCTGAGCGCTGGGGGCCGCCGGGAAGCCCTGGTGCCGCAGCTGCTGCTGTTGCCCGCCACTGGGTGAAAACTGACCGCCATAGGCCTCTTGCTCAAACTGACCATAGCCTGGCATGGCGGAGTGGGGTGCCCGCCACTGGACCTCACTCAGGTACTGCAGCGAGTAACCACTGGCCTGCTGCGCCCCAAAGCCGCCACTCTGCAGGGACCCGGGCAGCCTCCGCTGGGCCTGGGGCCCAGCCAGCTCCTTGCCTCTCGGGTAGTAGTAATCGGCGGGCTCCCGGCGGAAGGCCTGGTACGGCTGCTGGGTGCAGCCCTCAGTGCCTGGCCGGTTGGCGTAGCTGGCAAACACCTGGCCCTGGTGGTGCTGGCTGTAATTGGCCAGGCGGGAGGCCTCCGGAGGCTCTTGGTGGAGAAGCCTCTGGTTTCCGTGGTAACTGCTTTGCTCCCGGTACGACTGCATGTTGCGGCGTTCCAGAGTCCAGTAGCCGGCGGATTCTGTGGAAAATCAGAGAGAGGGAGGGAGGGTCAACATGGGCAGAAAGAGAAAAAAAAAATCAAACAAACATTCCTGTTTCCCAAAATGCCCAGAGAAACAAGCACCGGGAATCACTTCCTGGGTCAGGGTCACGGCCTGGGGCCCTACAATTTATCTTGGGTTATAAAAACACATAGACACAATCGTCAAATGGCCAGATGGAATTTAACCGTGCGAGGTGATATATTTTGGAAGGATTAATTTGACAAGAAAGTGCTCTATGAATAATGGGATATTAGGAAGCTCTCTGGAACAGAGAGACCTTGGTATGTCTGGGTAGCACAGTGGTTAGCACTGCTGCCTCACAGCGCCAGGGACCCAGGTTTGATTCCCGGCTTTGGCTGCTGTCTATGTGGAGTTTGCACATTCTGCCCTTGTCTGCGTGAGTTTCCTCCGGATACTCCAGTTTCCTCCCACAGTCCGAAGATGTGCGGGTTAGGTTGATTGGATATGCTGAGAAATTGCCCCTTAGTGTCCAGGGTAGTGGATCTTAGAGGGATTAGTGAGTATAATGTGTATAGGGGTGGGGCCTGGGTGGGATTGTGTTCAATGGGCCGAAGAGCCTCTTTTTGCACTCTAGGGTTCTATGATTCTATGTATGGGTTAGGTGGCCATGCTAAATTAATTCTCCCTTAGTGTCAGGAGGACTAGCTGGGGTGTGAGGATAGAGTCTGGGTGGGATTCTGTCAGTGCAGACTTGATGGGCTGAGTGGCCTCCCTCTGCACTGTAGGGATTTTATTCTATTCAACGTTTGCCCAGATATTTCTCAAAGCGGTAGAGTAGTGTAGTAGAGTGGTGACAAAGACACATGGGACAGTTTATTAATCGGGGTATCGATTACAAAAGCAGAGGGGTCTTAATGGAGTTGTACAGGACTTTGGTGGACCCACAGCTGTGGGGAGTTTTGGTCGCCTCATTATAGGAGGGATGTGATTGCACCAGAGACTGGGCGCAAAGAAGACTGAGCGGGTAACCTGATCGAGGTGTACAGGATTATGAGGAGCATGCACAGAATGGATCAGGAGCAGCTGTCCCCCTCAGTTGAAGGATCACTCTGGAGGGGCATAGGTTTAAGGGGCAGGAGGTTTGGGAGGGACGCGAGGAAAAGCTCTTTTAACCCAGAGGGTGGTGAGGGTCTGGAAGGCGCTGCCTGCGAGGGTGGTAGAGGCCAGTTGCCTCACGTCCTTTTAGAAGTATCCGATTGAGAACTTGGCATGTTCAGAGCTATGGGTCAAGTGCTGATAAATGGGATTAGGTAGGAGTTCAGGTGTTTCTAATGTGGTCTTGATGGGCTGAAGGGCCTCTTCTGCACTGTATGATTCTATCAATCTTCACCCCTCGAGTGATAATCCCGTTTTGGAAATGGAGAGCGAATCTACTCACATCGCCCAATGCATTCTGGAACCGAACGACAGGGTCTGAACAGCAGTGAGGCTGAGGCCACACTGCCTCTCCGCACAGCAATCCAGCCGAGCTCATTCTCAGAGTAATGGCCACTCACTGTGTAACTGTACAGAGTTACTGTTTATTCAGTAGGCTAAAGATCACTCACTGTGTAACTGTACAGAGTCACTGTTTATTCAGCAGTGTAAGGATCACTCACTGTGTAACTGTACAGAGTCACTGTTTATTCAGGGCAAGGACCACTCACTGTGTAACCGTACAGAATCACTGTTTATTCAGTAGGCTAAGGATCACTCACTGTGTAACTGTACAGAGTCACAGTTTATTCAGCAGCGTAAGGATCACTCACTGTGTAACTGTACAGAGTCACTGTTTATTCAGCAGGGTAAGGATCACTCACTGTGTAACTGTACAGGGTCACTGTTTATTCAGCAGGGTAAGGATCACTCACTGTGTAACTGTACAGGGTCACTGTTTATTCAGAGTCAGGATCACTCACTGTGTAACTGTACAGACTCACTGTTTATTCAGCAGTGTAAGGATCACTCACTGTGTAACTGTACAGAGTCACAGTTTATTCAGCAGCGTAAGGATCACTCACTGTGTAACTGTACAGAGTCACTGTTTATTCAGCAGGGTAAGGATCACTCACTGTGTAACTGTACAGAGTCACTGTTTATTCAGCAGGGTAAGGATCACTCACTGTGTAACTGTACAGAATCACTGTTTATTCAGCAGGGTAAGGATCACTCACTGTGTAACTGTACAGAATCACTGTTTATTCAGCAGGGTAAGGATCACTCACTGTGTAACTGTACAGAGTCACTGTTTATTCAGGGCAAGGACCACTCACTGTGTAACCGTACAGAATCACTGTTTATTCAGTAGGCTAAGGATCACTCACTGTGTAACTGTACAGAGTCACAGTTTATTCAGCAGCGTAAGGATCACTCACTGTGTAACTGTACAGAGTCACTGTTTATTCAGCAGGGTAAGGATCACTCACTGTGTAACTGTACAGAATCACTGTTTATTCAGCAGGGTAAGGATCACTCACTGTGTAACTGTACAGAGTCACTGTTTATTCAGGGCAAGGATCACTCACTGTGTAACTGTACAGAGTCACTGTTTATTCAGCAGGGTAAGGATCACTCACTGTGTAACTGTACAGAGTCACTGTTTATTCAGCAGGGTAAGGATCACTCACTGTGTAACTGTACAGAATCACTGTTTATTCAGCAGGGTAAGGATCACTCACTGTGTAACTGTACAGAGTCACTGTTTATTCAGCAGGGTAAGGATCACTCACTGTGTAACTGTACAGAATCACTGTTTATTCAGCAGGGTAAGGATCACTCACTGTGTAACTGTACAGAGTCACTGTTTATTCAGCAGGGTAAGGATCACTCACTGTGTAACTGTACAGAGTCACTGTTTATTCAGCAGGGTAAGGATCACTCACTGTGTAACTGTACAGAATCACTGTTTATTCAGCAGGGTAAGGATCACTCACTGTGTAACTGTACAGAGTCACTGTTTATTCAGGGCAAGGATCACTCACTGTGTAACTGTACAGAGTCACTGTTTATTCAGCAGGGTAAGGATCACTCACTGTGTAACTGTACAGAGTCACTGTTTATTCAGCAGGGTAAGGATCACTCACTGTGTAACTGTACAGAATCACTGTTTATTCAGGGTAAGGATCACTCACTGTGTAACTGTACAGAATCACTGTTTATTCAGCAGGGTAAGGATCACTCACTGTGTAACTGTACAGAGTCACTGTTTATTCAGCAGGGTAAGGATCACTCACTGTGTAACTGTACAGAGTCACTGTTTATTCAGCAGGGTAAGGATCACTCACTGTGTAACTGTACAGAGTCACTGTTTATTCAGGGCAAGGACCACTCACTGTGTAACCGTACAGAATCACTGTTTATTCAGCAGGGTAAGGATCACTCACTGTGTAACTGTACAGAGTCACTGTTTATTCAGCAGGGTAAGGATCACTCACTGTGTAACTGTACAGAGTCACTGTTTATTCAGCAGGGTAAGGATCACTCACTGTGTAACTGTACAGAGTCACTGTTTATTCAGCAGGGTAAGGATCACTCACTGTGTAACTGTACAGAGTCACTGTTTATTCGGGTAAGGATCACTCACTGTGTAACTGTACAGATCACTGTTTATTCAGCAGGGTAAGGATCACTCACTGTGTAACTGTACAGAGTCACTGTTTATTCAGCAGGGTAAGGATCACTCACTGTGTAACTGTACAGAATCACTGTTTATTCAGCAGGGTAAGGATCACTCACTGTGTAACTGTACAGGGTCACTGTTTATTCAGGGCAAGGACCACTCACTGTGTAACTGTACAGAGTCACTGTTTATTCAGCAGGGTAAGGATCACTCACTGTGTAACTGTACAGAGTCACTGTTTATTCAGGGAAGGATCACTCACTGTGTAACTGTACAGAGTCACTGTTTATTCAGCAGGGTAAGGATCACTCACTGTGTAACTGTACAGAGTCACTGTTTATTCAGGGCAAGGACCACTCACTGTGTAACCGTACAGAATCACTGTTTATTCAGCAGGGTAAGGATCACTCACTGTGTAACTGTACAGAGTCACTGTTTATTCAGGGCAAGGACCACTCACTGTGTAACCGTACAGAATCACTGTTTATTCAGTAGGCTAAGGATCACTCACTGTGTAACTGTACAGAGTCACTGTTTATTCAGCAGTGTAAGGATCACTCACTGTGTAATTGTACAGAGTCACTGTTTATTCAGCAGGGTAAGGATCACTCACTGTGTAACTGTACAGAATCACTGTTTATTCAGCAGTGTAAGGATCACTCACGGTGTACCTGTACAGAGTCACTGTTTATTCAGTAGGCTAAGGATCACTCACTGTGTAACTGTATAGGGTCACTGTTTATTCAGGGCAAGGACCACTCACTGTGTAACTGTACAGAGTCACTGTTTATTCAGCAGCGTAAGGACCACTCACTGTGTAACTGTACAGAGTCACTGTTTATTCAGCAGGGTAAGGATCTCTCACTGTCTAACTATACAGAATAACTGTTTATTCAGTAAGGATCACTCACTGTAACTGTACAGAGTCACTGTTTATTCAGCAGTGTAAGTATCACTCACTGCGTAACTGTACAGAATCACTGTTTATTCAGCAGGGTAAGGATCACTCACTGTGTAACTGTACAGAGTCACTGTTTATTCAGCAGGGTAAGGATCACTCACTGTGTAACTGTACAGAGTCACTGTTTATTCAGCAGGGTAAGGATCACTCACTGTCTAACTATACAGAATCACTGTTTATTCAGCAGGGTAAGGACTACTCACTGTAACTGTACAGAGTCACTGTCTATTCAGGGTAAGGATCACTCACTATGTAACTGTATACAGTCACCATTTATTCAGGGTAAGATCACTCATTGTGTAACTGTACAGAGTCACCATTTATTCAGCAGGTTTTATCCTACAGGTACTTCGGTCTGCCGTGTTGTCAGACAAGGGGCAGACACACGATGGGTCGTGTGAGGGCTAGTCTTTGATTTTTCGGGAGTGTCCTAGTGCTTCACATCGTTAGTGTACGCTTGACCTGGACCATTTGATGGGCAACACAACAGCTCAGTGATTATTGCTGGGCTACGCAAATATATGGATTTGGGCCTGTGTCTGTGGGAGTTTGCACATTCTCCCCATGCTTGCGTGGGTTTTCTCTGGGTGCTCTGGTTTCCTCCCACACCCCAAAGATTTGTGAGACAATTTAGAGAGAAATTGTTTTACTAATTTGGTTCCAATGCATAGATCTGCAAACGTAGACAGGGATCATGGACAGAAGTGGGAACATCGAGGTGGCAGCGTGGGCTTTTTGGGCCGAAGGGCCTGTTTCCCGTGCTGTTGTGTTCTTTGTCCTTTTTCTTTTGTAAGGATCACTCACTGTGTAACTGTACAGAGTCACTGTTTATACAGCAGGGTAAGGATCACTCTCTGTGTAACTGTACAGGATCACTGTTTATTCAGCAGGATATGGATCAGTCACTGTGTAACTGTACAGAATCACTGTTTATTCAGCAGGGTAAGGATCACTCACTGTGTAACTGTACAGAGTCAGTGTTTATTCAGCAGGATAAGGATCAGTCACTGTGTAACTGTACAGAGTCACTGTTTATTCAGCAGGGTAAGGATCACTCACTGTGTAACTGTACAGAGTCACTGTTTATTCAGCAGGGTAAGGATCAGTCACTGTGTAACTGTACAGGGTCACTGTTTATTCAGCAGGGTAAGGATCACACACTGTGTAACTGTACAGAGTCACTGTTTATTCAGCAGGGTAAGGATCACTCACTGTGTAACTGTACAGAGTCACTGTTTATTCAGCAGGGTAAGGATCACTGTGTAACTGTACAGAGTCACTGTTTATTCAGCAGGGTAAGGATCACTCACTGTGTAACTGTACAGAATCACTGTTTATTCAGCAGGGTAAGGATCACTCACTGTGTAACTGTACAGAGTCACTGTTTATTCAGCAGGGTAAGGATCACACACTGTGTAACTGTATAGGGTCACTGTTTATTCAGCAGGGTAAGGATCAGTCACTGTGTAACTGCACAGAGGCACTGTTTATTCAGGGTAAGGGTCACTCGCTGTGTAACTGTACAGAGTTACTACTTATTCCTGCCTGGAATGGTTTACTTACCTATGTATTGAACACAGACTAAGGACTGTACAATGAAGTCTATTGTAATCATTTGCTTTTGAGAATTTCAGGCTGCTAGGTAAGATTTATAACCAATTGAAAAACTGAGTGTTGCCTGGCAACCCTCCAAAAAGGTTCACATTTTCAAAACGAGTTTCGATCAAGGGTAGAATTAGCAGATTGCGTTCAGGGTCACAGCAAAGGTTATTCTTGTGTGTTTCAATGGCTCGTCCCAGACCTGAGGACATCCATCTGTGCCTAATTCCTCCATCAGAGAAAGCAGCAGGGGGTAAGAGACAGGGAGCCACAGATTTCCCTGAGGGGGAGAGGGCATTGGTTTGGGTGAAGTACTTGGGTAGAGCAGGGACAGGAATGGATGTTGCAGGTTCCGGGGTTCAAATGCTTTAGTCGGAGTAGAGAAGGAGATAGAAGGGGGGGAGGAGTGGCATTATTAGTCAAAGACTGTATCACAGTGACAGAAAAGAAGTTTGATGAGGACTTGTCTGTTGAGGTAGTATGGGCTGAGATTAGAAACAGGAGAGGAGAGGTCACCCTGTTGGGAGTCTTTTATAGACCTCCTAAAAGTTCTAGAGAGGTAGAGGAAAGGATTGCAAAGTCGATCCTGGACAGGAGTGAAAGTAATAGGGTAATTGTTATGGGGGACTTTAACTTTACTAATATTGATTGGAATAGCTATAGCTCTAGCTCGTTAGAGGGGTCAGTTTTTGTACAAAGTGTGCAGGAAGGTTTTTTGACTCAGTATGTAGATAGGCCAACTAGAGGTGAGGCTACATTGGATTTGGTGCTGGGCAATGAGCCAGACCAGGTGTTAGACTTGGAAGTTGTGAACATTTTGGTGATAGTGACCACAATTTGGTACACTTTTTTATAAATGATCTGGATGAAGGGTATTGAGGATGGATTAGTAAGTTTGCGATGACACCAAAGTCGGTGGAGTGGTAGATAGTGAAGAGGGGTGTTATAGTTTGCAGAGAGACTTGGACAAGTTGCAGAGCTGGGCCGAGAGGTGGCAAATGGAGTTTAATGTGGAAAAGTGTGAGGTAATGCACTTTGGCAGGAATAATAAATGTGTAGAGTATAGGCTAATGGTAGGATTCTTAATAGTGTTGATGAACAGAGGGATCTTGGTGTATATGTGCATAGATCCCTGAAAGTAGGCAGTCAAGTCGATAAGGTTGTTAAGAAGGCATACGGAGTCTTAGCTTTTATTGGTAGGGGGATTGAATTTCGGAGCCGCAACGTCATGTTGCAACTGTACAAAACTCTAGTGCGGCCGCACTTGGAGTATTGTGTGCAGTTCTGGTCCCCACATTATAAGAAAGATGTGGAGGCATTGGAGAGGGTACACAGGAGGTTTACCAGGATGTTGCCTGGTATGGAGGGCAGGTCTTATGAGGAGAGGCTGAGGGATTTGAGGTTGTTTTCGTTAGAAAGGAGGCGGCTAAGAGGAGACCTTATCGAAACATATATGATTAGAGGTTTAGATAGGGTGGACAGTGATGGCCTTTTTCCTAGGTTGGAGAAAGCTAGCACGAGGGGACACAGCTTTAAATTAAGGGGTGATAGTTATAGGACGGATATCAGAGGTAGGTTCTTTACCCAGAGGGTGGTTAGGGAGTGGAATGCCCTGCCTGCGGCAGTTGTAGATGCGCCAAGTTTTGTGGCGTTTAAGAGGTTAGTTGATAAGTATATGGAAGAGAAGGGAATGGTTTAGTTTGGAGGGTCATTGCTTTTTTCATAATTGGTCGGCGCAACATCGAAGGCCGAAGGGCCTGTTCTGCACTGTAATGTTCTATGTTCTATGAAGGGAGAGTGACAAGAAGTGGAAAAAAACCCCTTAAACAGGAATGGTGGCTTTGTGAGCAAGGTCACACCACGGGAAATCATAAAAAGATCATTCAACTCTGAACGAATCATACTCGGGGTGAGACCAACCAAATCAGGTGATAGTTGAGAGGAATGGGTTGGGATCCAATAGCAAATGAGAGTGGGGTGCCATCATCCATTCACTCTGCTCTGCCCTCTGCCCCCCAATCCTGGCACCTTGGGAGTGAGCTGGTAGGTTTCCTTCTGCAGTTCAAAGATGTACAGGTTAGGCAGATTGACCATGCTAAATTGCCCCTTAGTGTCCTAAAAGGTGCAGATTGGGTGGATTGGCCATGCTAAATTGCTCTTAGTGCCTAAGGATTTGCAGGTTAGGTAGATTGGCCATGCTAACTGCGTCAGTTACAGGAATAGGTTGGGATACTCCTGCAGAGACAGTGCAGGTCTAATGGGATGAATGGCCTCTTCCTGCACTGTCGGGATTCTATGGTTCTGCTCCTATTTGTATTTTGAACATCCCTTATTAAATCTCCCCTCAGCATTTGGAGCTGCAAGGAAAACGATCCCAGCTTCTCCAATCTCTCCTCATTATTTCCAGATTCCCAGCCCCTACTTTTCACAATCCGTTGGTTCCTGGTCCACAAAGTTGGTCTTCCTCAGATTGGTGGGCGGCCTTGACTGACCGATCTCCCTGTTCGGGGGCTCCCATTTCCCCCACCCCCGCCACTATGTTGCTTTCAAAAAGGTGACCAGCGGTGTGCCTCAGGGATCAGTGCTGGGCCCACTGTTATTTATCATTTATATTAATGATTTGGGTGAGAATATAGGAGGATGGTTAGTAAGTTTGCAGATGACACTAAAATCGGTGGCGTAGTGGACAGTGAAGAAGGTTATCTCGGACTGCAACAAGATCTTGATCAATTGGGCCAGTGGGCTAATGAATGGCAGATGGAGTTTAATTTAGACAAATGCGAGATGATGCATTTTGGTAAATTGAACCAGGGCAGGGCTTACTCAGTTAATGGTAGGGAGTTGGGGAGAGTTACAGAACAAAGAGATCTACCAGTACAGGTTCATATTTCTTGAAAGTGGAGTCACAGGTGGACAGGGTAGCGAAGAAGGCGTTCGGCACGTTTGGTTTCATCGGTCAAAACACCGAATAGAGAAGTTGCGATATTTTGTTGAAGTTGTGCAAGACATTGGTAAGGCCACATTGGGGATACTGTGTACAGTTCTGGTTACGCTAATATAGGAAGGACATTATTAAACTAGCAAAAGTGCAGAATAGATTTACTAGGATGCTACTGGGACTTAATAGTTTGAGTTGTAAGGAGAGGTTGGATAGACTGGGACATTTTCTCTGGTACGTAGGAGGCTAAAGGGTGACCTTATAGAGGTCTATAAAATAATGAGGTCTATAAAATAACAGATCAGTCAGATAGTCAATATCTTTTCCCAAAGGTAGGGGAGTCTAAAACTAGAGGGTATAAGTTTAAGATGAGAGAAGAGAGATACAAAAGGGTCCAGAGGTAATTTTTTTCACACAGAGGGCAATGAGTGACTGGACTAAGCTGCCAGAGGTAGTAGTAAAGGCAGATACAATTTTGTCTTTTAAAAAGCGTTTAGATAATTACATGGGGACAATGGATATAGAGGGATATGGGCCAAATGCGGGCAATTGGGACTAGGTTAGGGGTTTTAAAAGGGTGGCATGGAAAAGTTGGGCTGAAGGGCCTGTTTCCATGCTGTAAATCTCTGTGACTGTATTTGTTCTGCTAAATTTGACGAAAGTTTGGCTAACCGATCTGACCAGGTAACATTCAGGCCAGTGTGGGATCACAGTTGAGAGCCTTCCTGAGATTTGTTTGGGGCCACTCACCCCACAGAATTGATTATAATAGATCAGAAGACACCAGAAATAGGGGCAAGAGGAGACCATTCGGCCCATTGCGTCTGCTCTACCATTCTGTATGATCACAACTGATTTCTGGCTTTAAACTCCACCTTTTCACCAATTCCCTTGACTCCGAGACCATATAAATCTGTCTATCCCGAATATATTCGATGCTGGAACATCCACCACCCTCTGAGGTAGAAAATTTCAAAAATTCATAACCCTTTGAGTGAAGAAATTTCTCCTCATCCCTGTCTAAAATAGCTGACAGTCTTATCCCAGGACTGTACATTTCTCCCCTCACCATGATTTAGATTCCACAGTCAGGGGAAAAAAAATCCCAATATTTACTCTGCCGATCTGCTTCATAATCGTGTATATTTGAATGAGATCAGCTTTCAATCCTCTGAATTCCAGAGAATTCCCATTTGCTCAGACTCTGATCCCAGGACAATCCTGTCATCCCATGGCCCAATCTAGTGAATTTTTAATGTACTCAGCTCCAGTGTAGGTGTACATTATTTGAGGGGGAATTTTTAACCCCTCAGTAAAAATTCTTGGAATCCGTTTCAACATTCATAGCTACCTTACTGTTGCATTGGAGTGGTACAGTGGAGTGATAGAACAGTTAGCACTGCTGCCAGGGGCCTGGGTTCAATTCCAGCCTCAGGTCATTGTCTGAGTGGAGTTTGCACATTCTCCCTGTGTCTGTGTGGGTTTCCTCCCACACTGTAAAGATGAGCAGGTTAGGGGGATTGGCCATGCTTAATTGCCCCTTAGTGTCCAAAGATGTGCAGATTAGGTGGATTGGCTATGCTAAATTGTCCCTAGTGTCCAAAGATATGCAGGTTAGGTTGACTTGTCTATGTGGAGCTTGCACGTTCTCCCTGTTTCTGCATGGGTTTCCGCTGGTTTCCTCCCACAGTCCAGAAATACGCAGGTTAGGTGGACTGGCCATACTAAATTGTCCCTTAGTGTCAAGGGGATTGGCGGGGTAAATACATAGAATAATGGGGATAGGGGCTGGGTGGGACTCACCTCATTGTAGGGATTCTATGATTTGATTTTTCCCCCTTTTTTAAGCAGTATTTTGGTGGCTCTCTGCCGAACAGGAGTGTGCGGCAACTAGGAGAATTTCATAGTAACTTCATTGCAGTGTTAATGCAAGCCTACTCATGATTAATAACTAAACTTTACTTTTATCTTAACGTTGCCCAGTCATGGAATCCCTGCGGTGCAGAAGGAGGCCATTCAGCCCATCAGGATTGCATCGACAATAGTCCCACCCAGGCCATATCCCCATAATCCCACCTATTTACCCTGGCTAGCCCTCTGGACACTAAACAGACAATTTAGCAGGGCCAATCCACCATTACCTGCACATCTTTGAAGAGTGGGAGGAAACCAGAGCACCCGGAGGAAACCCACACAGACATGGGGAGAATGTGCAAACTCCAAACACAGTCACCTAAAGCTGGAATCAAACTCAGGTCCCAGCTCTGTGATGCAGCAGTGCTAACCGCCGTGACACCGTATTCATTTGCTCAGGAGGAATCCAGAGATTGTTACCTTTTGTACTTCCACTTTTCAATGTCACCCCAGCTGCTCAAATGTCCCAGACAGAATTTCTCTGTTTTTACTTCTATGTTATTGACACCCACGACAAACAAATCCTTCCCCTCCCTCTCCAACTTCCTCTGCAGCCCAGAGGTGGTGTCTTTAACCCTGACACTGGGTGGACAACGCACTGTTCGAGCCTCTCGTCTTGGTTGCGGAGAACAGCATCAATCACCATCCCCTCCTCATGCCCCTAAACAAACAATCCACCGATTACAAACTACTATATCTTTTTTAGAATAGAATAGAATCCTAACAGTGCAGAAAGAGGCCATTCGGCCCATCGTGCCTGCACCGACAACAATCCCATCCAAGCCCCCTTCAGAAATTTAGTCTCCAGCAGGTGATCCCATGGGTGCCCAGCCACATGCTGTAGCTGCAACACATCACCCGCCCTACCAACACACGTGCCCACAAACTACATCACCTTCCCTGCCAACACGCAGGTCCCCATGCTATCCGCATTCCACAGCCGCAACACATCACCTTCCCCACTAGAGGTGTCCACCATACCCACCCACTGCAGCCACAACACATCACCTTTTCTGCCAGAGGTGCCCACTGTACCCACACACTGCAGCCACAACACATCACCTTCTCTGCCATTTTCATTGTGTTTTATTTAACTAACTGGTTTTCAAGTTTCAAAGTAGCACTGAATGCAATGCGAGGAGCGTAACAGGAAAACGGATGAACTTAGGGCCTTAATGTTTGTGAGGAACTTGGCTGTGGTTGCAGTGACGGAGACGTGGTTAAAGGAAGGAGCAGTGGCAACTGAACATTCCTGGGTATAAGTGTTTCAGGTTTGACAGAGGAGGGTCCAGAAGAGGTGGAGGAGTGGCGTTGTTAGTTAAGGAGAGCATCACAGCGGTGCAGAGGGAGGACAATACAGAGGAGTTAAGAGTGGAGTCGCTGTGGGTGGAGTTCAGGAATAGAAGGAGGGCGATTGCTATGCTAGGGGTATATTATAGGCCACCCAACAGCCCGCGAATAGTTGAAGAAGGCATATGTAAAGACATTTTGGATAGGTGCAGAAAGAACAGAGTCGTTATAGTGGGAGATTTTAATCTCCCTGGAGTGGATTGGAAAGTACCTAGAGCTGGGAGTTTGGATGGGCAGGAATTTGTAAAATGTGTACTGGAAGGATCATTGGAGCAGTAAGTGGCTAGCCCAACTAGAGAAGGGGCTGTATTGGATTTAGTTCTGAGTAATGAGCCAGGGCAGGTGGTTGATGTTGTAGTGGGGGAACATGTGGCTAACAGTGACCACAATTCTGTCTACTTTAGGATTCAGATGGAAAAGGATGCTTGTTGCCCTCGGGGCAGGGTGCTGAATTGGGGGAAGGCTAACTACGGTCGGATTAGGCAGGAACTTAGGGAAACTGATTGGGAACAGTTGTTCGAGGGTAAGTCCACGCTAGGCATGTGGGACTCTTTCAAGGGAATACTGAAAATGTTGCAAGATAAGTACGTGCCAGCCAAGAGGAAAGATGGGAAAGGTAGGATTAGAGAGCAGTGGATTACTAGGGATATTGAGGACTTGGTTAGGAAGAAAAGAGAAGCGTATGATAGGTCAAAGCAGCTGGGAACCGAGACAGCATTGAAGGAATATAGAGAGAGTAGGAGGGAGCTCAAACAGGGAGTTAGAAGGGCAAAAAGGGGGCATGAAATGATTTTGGCGGATAGGATTAAAGAAAACCCAAAGGCTTTTTACTCCTATGTTAGGAATAAAAGGGTGGTTAGAGGAAAAATCGGACCTCTTAGGGACAGAGGAGGGGAACTGTGCTTAGAGCACGAGGGAATGGCGGAGATCCTGAATGAATACTTTGCGTCGGTATTCACGAAGGAGAGGGGCTTGTTGACAGCTCCTGTCTCTGAGGGAGCTGTGGACCAGTTGAGGGAAATATCCATACCGAGGGAGGAAGTGTTAGAGCTTCTAGGTAACATTAAAATTGATAAATCTCCAGGGCCTGATGGCATTTATCCCAGGCTGCTTAGGGAGGTGCAAGGTAAAATTGCTGGGCCCCTGACGCAAATCTTTGTCTCTTCCTTGGACACAGGTGAAGTCCCAGAGGACTGGAGAAGAGCTAATGTTGTACCGTTGTTTAAAAAGGGTAGTAGGGATAACCCTGGAAATTATAGGCCGGTGAGTTTGACGTCAGTGGTAAGGAAGCTGTTGGAGGGGATTCTTAGAGATAGGATGTATAGGCACTTAGAGCGTTGCAATCTGATGAGGGATACGCAGCATGGATTTGTTAAGGGGAGGTCGTGCCTTACAAATCTCGTAGAATGTTTTGAGGAAGTGATGAAAACAGTGGACGAGGGGCGAGCCGTTGATGTCGTCTATATGGATTTTAGTAAGGCGTTTGACAAAGTCCCTCATGGGAGGTTAGTTGAGAAGGTCAAGGTTAATGGGATACAAGGACAGGTAGCTAGATGGATAAGTAACTGGCTTGGTAATAGGAGACAAGAAGTAATAGTGGAAGGGTGTTTCTCTAGCTGGAGTGATCAGCAAGTTTGCAGACGATACAAAGATGGCTGGACTTGCGGATAGTGAGGAGCATTGTCAGGCAATGCAGCAGGACATAGATAGGCTGGTAGCTTGGGCAGATAGATGGCAGATAGAATTCAATCCTGATAAATGTGAGGTGATGCATTTCGGGAGAAAGAATGTAGGGGGGAGGTATATGATAAAGGGTAGACCTATTAAGAGTATAGAAACGCAGAGGGACCTGGGGGTGCAGGTGAACAAGTCTCTGAAGGTGGCAGAGCAAGTGGAGCAGGTTGTGAAGAAAGCATATAGTATGCTAGCCTTTATAGGAAGGGGTATAGAGTACAAGAGCTGGCCTTAAATGTTGCAGTTGTATAAAACGCTGGTTAGACCTCATTTGGAATACTGCGTCCAGTTCTGGTCGCCTTACTACCAGAAGGACGTGGGGACTCTGGAGAGAGTGCAGAGGAGGTTTACCAGGATGCTGCCTGGTATGGAAGGTCTGAGTTACGAGGAGAGATGAGGCAAATTGGGACTGTTTTCCTTAGAAAGACGTAGACTTAGAGGAGATCTGATAGAGGTGTACAAGATTTTGAAGGGGATAGATAGAGTAAACAGGGCTAAGCTTTTTCCTAGGATGGACTCAAATAGCACGAGGGGTCACGGGCTTAGGGTGAGGGGGGGGTAAGGTATAATTTGGATGCAAGAGGGAGTTTTTTCACATAGAGGATGGTGGGGGTATGGAATGCACTGCCAAGTAAAGTGGTGGAGGCAGATACTCGAGTTATTTAAGAAATACTTAGATGGGCACATGAACAGAATGGGAATGGAGGGTATAGAAAACTGATTTAAAATAGGGATCATGACCTTGGGAGTCCCTGGTGTAAATAGATGATGATATTGATGTACTTGTTTTTATCCTACAAGTGCTTTGGTCTACCTTGTTGTCTAACGAGGGGCATGCACACGATGGGTCGTGAGAGGACTGTTCTTGGATCTTTTTCGAGAGTATCCTAATGCTTCACGTTGTTAGTGTATGCTTTACCTGGACCATTTGATGGGCAACACGACAGCTCGGTGACTATCACCGTGCTGTGCAGATACATGGATTTGGGCCTGTGTCTGTGGGAGTTTGTGCATTCTCCCCGTGCTTGCGTGGGTTTTCTCCGGGTGCTCCAGTTTCCTTCCACATCCCAAAGATGTGCTCTTAGGCTAATTGGCAAAACAAATTCTCCCTAAATTGTCTCAAATTTGGTTTTTAATCCATAGATCTATAAACATGGACAGGGATTGCGGGTAGAGGTGGAAACATCGGGGTGGCGGCGCGGGCTCGTTGGGCCGAAGGGCCTGTTTCCTGTGCTGTTTTGTTCTTGAATGGTTGATCGTCTGTAGTTAGTCGAAGTAGTTTAACTAGTTAAGCTATAAATTTAACACAATATTTACAATCTCCTCCAATACTGAGCAGAGGAATAAAATCTTCAAACTTGATAACCTACCTGCTGATCAAATTAATTTCCTTGAATACTTACCGGGGGCTGAAAAATATACCCCTGCACAACGCGCCCCCCCCAGGACCAAATTCTCACCCATGCTAAATCACCATGGTAACACTTGCACCTTGGCACTCCCACAATGCACCACTCACCATTCAACTCTGACCCTCGCTGACGTATCCTCGCGCTCACTCCGAGGTGCCCATCGCGCTCTGGCTGGGTCTCCGACGGACTGGAACGCCACCAGCTGCCTCACGACTCCTTGGGCCTCTCCTTAGCAGCACTCGCCGGCACATCTGGAAATCTCCTGCAGCTGTGGTGATAGTGGGGGGGTTTGGGGGAGGGGGTTTGGGAAGGACAAATGGGAGAGGAGTTCAGACGCAAATCCTGTGCAGCCAATCGGCAGAGCTGAACAGACTCTTACAACAACAAGAACAACTTGAATTTGGATTGCGCCTTTGGCAGTGAGGCACCCAGACAGCCTCGTATTTACACGAGTCTCTCAGAATTCCTACAGTGCACACGGGGGCCATTCAGCCCATCAAGCCTGCACCAACGACAATCCCAACCAGGCTCTATCCTTGAAACGCCAAGTATTTACCCCGCTAGTCCCCCTGACAGTAAGGGGCAAATTGGCATGGCCAATCCACACATCACTGGGCTGTGGGAAGAAACCTGAGCACAACCCACGCAGACACAGGGAGAACATGCAAACTACACACTGACATTGACCCAAGCCAGGAATCGAACCCGGGTCCCTGGCGCTGTGAGGTAGCAGCGCCAACCACTGTGCTTAATTGATTCAAGTTTTTCTTTCCCTAATTGCCCCTGGAGAAGGTGAGCTGCCTTCTTGAAGTGCTGGGATGTCCTGTATATACACCCCCAGTGCTGTTAGTGTAGGAGTGCCAGGATTCTAACCCAGCAACAGTGAAGGAACAGCCCTAAATCAGGATTGAGAGAGACTTGGAGGGAACATTCCCAGGTAACTGTGATCAAAAGCTAAATCAAAGAAGGAGCTTTTAGTCAACAGTTAAAGGAAAGAGAGATAGAGAAAGAAAGAGAGTTAAAGGGAGAGAGAGAGAAAAATAGGGAGCAAATTCCTGAGTTTCGGGTTCAGTTGTGGTCTCAGGCATAGAGGGCACTTTTTCTCCTTCGTCTGTACCTCCAGAACCCGATGTGAAGAGGGAACTGTTGTGGTTGGAGCCAGGGTCTGCTGTAGGCCCGGGGCGGGGGGCCTGAGCAGCCCACACCCACTACAGGGCCGGGGAGGGAGAAGTGGCACTGGGGCCTGCTGCAGGGCCGGGGAGGGGAGGTTGGCATCAGGGCCTACTGCAGAGCCCACAAGCCAAGGCCTACTGCAGAGCCCACACCTCAGGAAGAACAAGAATCTTCACAGTCAATGAAATACTTTTTGAAATGTAGTCAATGCTGAAATGTGGGAAACACTGCAGCCAATTTATACCCAGGAAGCTCCCACACTTGGTAATGTCACAATCAGCAGATAATCTCTCACTTGTGTTGTCCAAGAGAGGGGGAATGTTGATCAGGCCACAAGACAGGACATCCCAGCACTCCGCACTATTCCTATGGGATTTCTTAAATGGTCTTTTGAGTGGGAAGACAGGACCTCGATTTAAAGTATAAACTGAAAGACAGCAGCAATGTTCCACCAAAGGTGCGCTCCCTCGGCACCGACCCCTCCGACAGCGCGGCGCTCCCTCGGCACCGACCCCTCCGACAGCGCGGCGCTCCCTCGGCACCGACCCCTCCGACAGCGCGGCGCTCCCTCGGCACCGACCC
This sequence comes from Sphyrna mokarran, assembly GCA_024679065.1. Lineage (NCBI taxonomy): Eukaryota > Metazoa > Chordata > Chondrichthyes > Carcharhiniformes > Carcharhinidae > Sphyrna > Sphyrna mokarran. Next base: position 6,395,680 of record JAGIQG010000034.1, read on the forward strand.
CTCCGACAGCGCGGCGCTCCCTCGGCACCGACCCCTCCGACAGCGCGGCGCTCCCTCGGCACCGACCCCTCCGACAGCGCGGCGCTCCCTCGGCACCGACCCCTCCGACAGCGCGGCGCTCCCTCGGCACCGACCCCTCCGACAGCGCGGCGCTCCCTCGGCACCGACCCCTCCGACAGCGCGGCGCTCCCTCGGCACCGACCCCTCCGACAGCGCGGCGCTCCCTCGGCACCGACCCCTCCGACAGCGCGGCGCTCCCTCGGCACCGACCCCTCCGACAGCGCGGCGCTCCCTCGGCACCGACCCCTCCGACAGCGCGGCGCTCCCTCGGCACCGACCCCTCCGACAGCGCGGCGCTCCCTCGGCACCGACCCCTCCGACAGCGCGGCGCTCCCTCGGCACCGACCCCTCCGACAGCGCGGCGCTCCCTCGGCACCGACCCCTCCGACAGCGCGGCGCTCCCTCGGCACCGACCCCTCCGACAGCGCGGCGCTGACTCCCCAACAGTATAAAGCTGGTAAAGTTGCTATCGGACTTTTTAAAATTCAAAGTGGTTCAATGATGTTCTTTGGTGAAGAAAGCGGATCTTTAGCCTGGCCAGGCCTCTGTGCGTCTTCAACCCCTGGTAATGTGGCTGACCATCATCTCCCGAGACACTCAATTATATCAAAACTCTGGCTGATTGCAACGGATACTTTCACCTTGCCAGCGATCCTCAAAGGGTTTTTTAAAAATTAAATCATTGAGCTTCACATGTTGAGATTTCTGCACAGTCATCACTTTATCTCCCCCCTCCCCATCTGATTCAACCCTTGTTTCTCCATCACAAGGTTTAAATTATTTTAAAACAACCTCTGTGTTGTTGACAGGTTTTTTTTTATCCCCGTGAGTCAGGCTGGAGAGAGTTCACTAAAGGGTTTAAACCAGTGAGGCCCCTTTCATCACCATGGATACTGAGGGGATGGGGGTTTGAGGCCTAGGCTGTCTCTAGGCGAGCTTCAGGCTCCATTTAACTCCAGAGTTTGCCCTCCACCACCCCACACAGGACCCTCCATCCTTTCCGACAGCACGGAGGAGGAGATATTCCGGCTATAGGAACCATCAGCACTGAGGTCGGAATGGGAGCCAGTCGGACAATGTCTGGATCTCTTGGCCGAACAGATAAGACGTCTGACTTTGATATTTCCAGTAATAGTATCAGAAGATTGCCGGTTCGAGTCCTGTCGCGGTTGCTTTTAGGGTGGCACTGCTGCTTTGCAGCGCCAGCAACCCGGGTTCAATTCTGGCCTTGGTCACTCTCTGTGAGGAGTTTGCATGTTCTCCCCACGTCTGCCTGGGTTTCCTCCGGGTGCTCTGATTTCCTCCCACACTCTGAAGATGTGCGGGTTAGGTTGACTGGCTATGCTAAATTACCCTTTAGTGTCAGAAGGATTAGCAGTGTAAATATGTGGGGTTACAGATCATAGAATCTTTGCGCAGAAGGAGGCCATTCGGCCCATCTGCACCAGTCACAATCCCTCCCAAGGCCTATCTCCATGCATTTACCCTAACTAGTTCCCCATGACACTGAGGGAGAACTTAGCATGGCCAATCCACCTAACCTGCGCATCTCTCAACTGTGGCAAGAAACCGGAGCACCCAAAGGAAACCCATGCAGACACGGGGAGAACACAGACAGTAACCCGAGCTGGGAACTGAACCCAGGTCCCCGGCGCTGTAAGACAGCAGCATTAGCCACTGTGCCACACCTTGTGACCAACTCGGTCAAGGCTGAACAGAACTGGCTGCACTCTCCCTTTCCTTCTAGTGTTTTACTTTTCTTAAAATAAAAATGGACAGTTTTTTTATTGATGCAGAACGACCAAATCCCGGTCTCCAAAGTGACAGTCACCGAGTGCCGTCACTTCCCACCTTCACCGATCATTCCCCTGCGTTCAGCAACTTAGCCTGTTTCTCACCAAAGCCAGAGCAAAATAACTGCCTGATACAGCAACCCAGTGATTCCACCCAGTGATTCCACCCAGTGATTCCACCCAGTGATTGGGGGAGGACAAGATTGTACCATCCAACAAGGGGCAGGGGGGACAGGATTGTACCACCTACTGACTCCACCCAGCAAGGGGTGGGGGTTTGGGGGGGAAGGATTGTACCAGCCAGTGACTCCACCCAGTGATGGCGGGAGTGGAGGCGTGTGTGGGACAGGATTGTACCAGCCAGTGACTCCACCCAGCAAGGTGGTGGTGGTGGGGGAGCGGGGGGACAGTGGGGACAGGATCGCACCACCCACTGATTCACCCAGCGAGGGGGGGGGGGGGGGGGGGGGAGGGGGGTACAGGATCACACCTCCCACTCTCAGCACTGAGGGAGGGAGCAAGGATGAGGGCAGCAGCCACGCGTAGAGTCTGCAGAATCTGAACACTTAAACAGCGGATTTGGCAGCAGTAATCAAAATCTGGATAGATTAAAATGAAAAAAAAACAGCTAGCTGTCAAAGCCTGAATGAATAAGCAGGGCACAAAAAGTCCTAGAGACATGAGGGAAAACATTTCGCTTGGAAATGTAGTTAAGATTCGGAAATACCCCTTAAATCAGTAAATACATATTCTTCAGTCGCTATACTCCAGCACCTGTTCGGGTACATCGAGGGGGAATTTAGCACGGCCAATGCATCCTAACCAGCACATCTTTCGGATTGTGGGAGGAAACCCACCATGATGAGCACTAATGTCTCTCAACTCCAGGGACCTGGGTTCGATTCCCAGCTCGGGTCACTGTCTGAGTGGAGTCTGCACATTCTCCCCTTGTCTGCGTGGGTTTCCTCCAGTTGCCTCCCACAGTCTAGAAGACTAGTTAGGGCCAGTGGCCATGCTAAATTCTCCCTCAGTGTACCCGAACAGTGTGGCGGTGAGGGGGTTTTCACAGTAACTTCATTGCGGTATTAATTTAAGCCTACTTGTAACACTAATAACAATAAGTTTCAAATAAACTTCAAAGGAAAAATAATGCACAGAGATACAGGGTGGGAGAAGCGGGACTAAGTGGGTTAATTCTTTACAGGAGCAAGAACAAGTTTGATGGGCCTAATGTCCTCCAAGTACTTTACGATTCCCATAAGTAAATCCCTGGAGAATAATCAGAACATCTTCAAATCATAATTAACAAAATTATTTCATCATCTGCAAGTGGTAAATGAATTTCAATGCTGTTGTGATGCCAGCTACATCTAAAGTCTGGTGGATTGTACTGATGGTTTGCAAAGGGCAAGATACAGACCAGATCCAACCAGGCCCTGTTTGCAAAACTCAGGACACAGTGTCCAAAATTAGATTTGATTCACCAATTGCTAAACAATTCTGATTGTGCTAAGAATGATAATCAATTTAAGATGATTAGTCAGGTTCACAGTTGGCACATCTACGCACACTGGAAGCTACATATATTAATACACGGGGCCCTGCTCTCAGCAGACAAAAGGAACATGTACAAGCATTGCGCCTTTTTCAATAAAAGAAATGACAGCCACTCTCTTGTTCATTTCCATGGGTAACCGCCTTGTCCAGAGTCAACCAGCTTGGTTTCAATTGATATAATACTTGGCAGTTAACTGTCAGTCACCAGTTAATGTCATGGCAACACCCCTGCCAGAATCCACATGTCAATCAAGCAGCACACTCATCTCATGCACTATAGACTGTCGTTCCCTTTACAATTTGGTCTTCTTACAAATTGCCCTGATGAGTGCAAGATGAAAAACTTCGACAGCATGTGCCTTTTATCAGCAATACTCAAATTCTGCACCAAGTGACTAGTTATTTGTTAGTTGCAGTAACATTGAGCGATGGACCAATGGCAAGAGCGCGGGGACGGGGCATAGTTAACGTTTCAGAGACCGACAGAAGCCATCTTTTGACAGTAAGCATATCAGAGGATACAAAGCGTTAAATAGATAAGATACAGAGCAGCCATGACCAGGACAGGCTTGAGGGGCTGAATGGCCTTCTCTCGATCGATGCTGTGTTTCATCTCAAAAAAAGGGCAAGCTCACACAATTATTGTTAAAGATCTTAAATTTATTTTATTAGTGCCACAAGTAGGTTTCACATTAACATGGCAATGAAGTTACTGTGAAAATCCCCTCGTCGCCACATTCTGGCGCCTGTTCGGGTATATGGAGGGAGAATTTAGCGTGGCCGATACACCTAACCAGCACGTCTTTCAGGCTGTGGGAGGAAACCCATGCAGACATGGGGAGAATACGCAGTCTCTGCACAGACAGTGACCCAAACTGGGAATCGAACCCTGGCACTGTGAGGCAGCAGTGCTAACTACTGTGCCACCCATCCCACCTGGCTTTGCTCACCCATTATCTCCCCAGCCAGGCAACTCAGAGGCAGATCCCGGGGCACTGAGGCTAACTCAGGAATCTGGCCTGACAGCTTGTCCGGGATCAGTGAACTGAACTCACCTGACCGGGGGTTTAATCTGACATTGTCCTCCTGTGGAAGTCCAGGAATTTCTTTTTTAAAAACCGGGGGAATGTCCTCCTGCGTATCTCTCCAGGAAGGATCAGATTACTAACAGCAGCCGACACAGGCCTCTTGGGAAAATTGCTGAGAAATGGAGCCTTAGAGGAGGGGGAGGCCGCAGGTTTAAAATCTCCACACAGCGACCTGTACTGTGAACTAGACAGTGTGAGCTGTGCCTGGGAGCACTCGCCTTGGTTTACAGCGGATGCAAAAGGCAACTGCAGCAGCCAAATGCCTCAGGCCAGACCCAGGCCAAGCTGAGGCCTAGGCTGCTAACGAGGCCTAACTTCAGTCAAGGAATCCATAGCAGCCAGGGTTGCTGTTCCAGAGTGAATCAGGAAACGTGATCAGAGACGGGAACTCAGGAGGCCTGCCTCACAGCTTCCAAATCTGTTGAAAAGGAGTGTGGGAGGAAGGAGGACTCTGCTGACTAAATCTCACCAGCAAATCGCTATGGCAACAAAGCACCGGTCATTCCCTAACCCTCCCCCCCCAGTCTCCCTCTCCCTCCCCAGCAGCAAAAACCAACAGGAGATAAAAGAGAATTTTCACCAGAAACTCTCGGGCTCATCTCCAAACACGGCCTGGTTGACCTCTCAAACCTGCCACTCTCCCTTTCTCGGTCACTCCACCACTCCAGAGTGGGAGTCCAGCGTTACCTCCCCCCCCCCAACGCAAACGTACCCAGGGTAAGTGAGCGCACAAGGCAGTGAGAGTGAAATTATTGACTCCGGCACGACAAAATGTGCTCTCTCTTTTGGTTAACTGACTGAACAGAATCGACAAATGGCGGGGGTAACTGCAAACGCAGTTCTTTAAAGCCACACTGCAGCAAAGCAAACAAACCCTCAAAATAAAACCTCATCCATGGACCCAGCTCCTGCAGCACCCATCAGGCATGGTTCCCTTGTTGGTCACAGAGTCATCATTGAATCCCGAGAGCACAGGAGGCCATTCACCCCATCGAACCTACACTGACAACAATCCATCCAGGCCCTATCCCCATAGCTCCACATATTTACTCTGCTAAACCACCTGACATTAAAGAGGCAATTTAGCATGGCGAATCCACCCTAACCTGCACACCTTCGGACCCTAAGGGGTAATTTACCATGGCCAATCCATCTAATCTACACATCTTCAGAGACTAAGGAACAGTTTAGCATGGCCAATCCACCTAACCTGCATGTCTTTAGAGTGTGGGAGGAATCTGGAACACTCGGAGGAAACCCACACAGACACAGGGAGAATGTGCAGACTCCACACTGTGATCTGAGGCTGGGATCAAACCCAGGTCCCTGGCGCTGTGAGGCAGCAGTGCTAACCACTGCGCCATCCTTTATCATAGGGATCTAAAACACCCTTCAGCCCATCTTGTCTGTGCCAGTCAAAAACATACCATCCAACTATTCTAATCCCATTTTCCCAGCACTCGCCGCACAGTCTTGCCTCCCCCGGCATCACAAGTGCACATCTAAATGTTTTAAGGATCTCTGCCTCCACCATCCATTCAAGCAGTGAGTTCCAGAGTCCCATCACTATCTGGGTGAACTGATTTCCCCTCACATCCCCTCTAAACCCTCCTGCCCCTTACTATAAATTTATGCCCCTGCCCCCCAGGGCATTGACCCCACTACCAACGGGAAAGTTTCCCCCTGTCTATTCTATGTACGCCTCTCAATTTTATACGTCTCAATCACATTCCTCCTTCAATCTCCTCTGCTCCAAGAAAAACTGGGATGCTCCCAGTCCATCCAATCTCTCTTCATAACTCTCTCCTGCCAAGCAACATCCTGGTAAATCTCCTCTGCACCCTTTCCAATGCTATCACATCCCTCCTACAATGTGGATTCCAGAAACTATACTCTAGCTGTGACCTAACCAATGTTTAGTATCATTCCTTAAGAAGTCTCACAACACCCGGTTAAAGTCCAACTGGTTTATTTGGTAGCACGAATTTTCGGAGCTCCAAAAGGTCGCACCACCAAATAAACCTGTTGGACTTCTCACTGTGCCCACCCCAGTCCAATGCCAGCATCTCCACATCACGGTAATATTGTTCCAGCATACCCTTCCTGCTCTATGCTTCGGCTAAAAAAGGGCAAGTACATCATATGCCTTCTTAACCACTTTGTTCAGCTGTCCTGCTACCTTAAGTGTAGATGCAAACCAATATCCCTCTGATCCTTGGTGCTTCTCAAGTCCTGCTGTTCATCATGTACTCCCTTATCTTGTTAGCAGAAGTGCATCACTTCACACTTACCCAGGTTTGTGGCAAATGGAATTCCATCTGTACCCTCCTGTAATCACAGGCTATCTCCTCGCTTTTTAACCACTCTACCAATTTTTGTATCATCTGCAAAGTTACTGATCAACCTTCCCAAATCATGCGTACAAACCACAAACAGTAAGGGACCTCCACACTGATCCCAGAGGGAAGGGGACGCAGTCTTCCAGTCTCAAACTTGGCCAATTCTGAATCCAATTTTCCAAATCTCCTAGATCCCACTGGCTCTCCTGTTGAAGCAGAGTACGTCAAATGCATTGTCCTCAATATCACACCCAGTCACCCCTGAAAAATTCAGTCAAGTTGGTCCCCTCTGCAGGGGCCACCCAAGGGAGAACACTGGCGCAGCAGGCAGACAACCTCACCAACTGCACACCATTCAGACCTACCAACTTCCGTCAGATTCACTCATTCCAATGTACTCCTGGCCACCTTCTCTCCTCAATAAACTGGAGGCCATCCAACGCTTTGCTGCCTGTGTCCCAGTAAGTCTAACCCTTCCCACGCCTGTCACTCCACATTTAAATAGTAAGTCTCATCCTCCCTACCCCATTCCACGTGGGACTGAATAGGATTGAGGGTTATAGGTAAGACTAGTAGGTAGAGATAAGATCTGTGCAACTTGTCGGCCAAAGGGCCTGTTTGTGCTGCAGTTTTTCTATGTCTCAAATCACAGCAGGGGAAGGTGTTGGCCCAGTAGTATTATCACTAGTCTATTAATTCAGAAACTCAGCTAACCTTCTGGGGACCTGGGGTCGAATCCCACAGATGGTGGAATTTGGATTCAATAAAAATCATCTGGAATTAAGAATCTACTGATGACCATGAAACCATGGTTGGAAAAACCCATTTGGTTCACTAATGTCCTTTAGGGAAGGAAATCTGCCGTCCTTACCTGGTCTGGCCTACATGTGATTCCAGAGCCCACAGCAACATGGTTGACTGCCCTCTGAACAAGGGGCAACTAGGAATGGGCAATAAATGCTGGCCCAGCCAATGACATCCATGTCCCACAAATGAATAAAACAGTTGGGTTTAATTTGCAGTAATCGTTGTTCCTCGTTACAACGTGTTTAATTCACTGTGTTCCACTCTCCTACTTCACTGTAGCTAAACTGGTTCCTGTTTCATAGAATCATAGAACCCTACAGTGCAGAAAGAGGCCCTTCGGCCCATCGAGTCTGCACCAAACACCATCCCACACCTATCCCCATATGTATTATACCCACTAATCCCTCTAACCTCTGCTGCCCTGGACAACAAGGGGCAATTTCTTAGCACAGCCAATCGACCTAACCTGCACTTCCTAGACCGTGGGAGGAAACCCATTGTTTTGTCAATGCCTCAAATTTTATTCTTCGCATCCTTGCTTCCCAATCCCTCCCCTCCCTATTTCTGTCACCTCCCCCAGTCCTACGACTCTTGGAGATTATCTGTGTTCCGATACCGAGGGGATTGCCGGTTTAAAAATCGCTGAAACAGTGAGGGACGTGCTTTCAGCAGCTGATCTTTGAATAACTTCTCTAAACCTCTACCCCCGTCTCTTCCTTTAAGGGAGTCCTTAAGATCGACCTCAGACCAAGCATCCAGATCCCTGCCCTAATATCCCCTCGTGTGGCTCGCTGTCACTTGTTAATGCCTCAGCGAAGCAGCTGGGGGAGGGGGTGTTGTGTGTGAAAGGTGCTATACAAATGCACATTGGAGGAATGTTGGGGGGTGCTGTTAGCTTACATCTGACCTCTACGAGGGACTGGGGGATAGGTAAAGGATCCCTGGAGAGGGGCGAGGGCGGTGTATGGGGTGGGGGGTGGGGTGGTACACGAGGGGTGAGGTAGGGCCTTAAAGCCTGGGCCTTCTCTGAGGCATCGAAGAGGAGGTTGTCAATCAGAGGCTCCATTCCCTCAGGCTCCGGCAGTCACTGACTTTCCCGCCAATCCCTCTGGTTCCAGCACTGCTCGGTTGCTATGGTGACTGCCGGCTGGAATCACGTCCAACCGAGAAGCGTCCTCGCCCTTTTCCTGTGATGGGAATTTAGGGTGCGGTTTAGTTGGCACCGCTCCAGCTGGTGACTCAGCGTGTGAGGCAGCTAACCCTCCGAGCCCAGACCGTCACTCCAACAGCGTCCACTCACGGCAACATGGCCGCCCCGGGGCCCACAGCAACGGCAATTCCACAAAGGCGGGCAGCACCCACTCCACAAATCAATGTGGATCTGTGGCGCCCGCTTGGCAATTCGACCAGGAGGGGCAGCGCCCACTCAGCAATTCGACAAGGGTGGGCAGCACCCACTCCACAAATCAATGTGGATCTGTGGCGCCCGCTTGGCAATTCGACCAGGAGGGGCAGCGCCCACTCGGCAATTCGACCAGGAGGGGCAGCGCCCACTCGGCAATTCGACCAGGAGGGGCTGCTTTCTTACTGAGGCCCACAGGCCAGGAGGATCCAGAGGCCAATCTCAGCCTTGTGACGCACCTGGGGGAAGGAATGAAGATTTATGTCTCTCCACCCACTGTAAGGTGGTGAAGGGGTGGGGGGCATGTTTGGGGGTCGCAGGTTGCTAAGCAAAGTGGCGGCTGACAAATATCCTCCCAGGTCAGGGGTCATCTGGATTTGGTGATGTCATGCAAAAACCACAGGGGTTAATTCATTCTTGGCAGCATTTCAACGGGGATGAGGTAATCTGGATCTTTATAGTTGATCGGTTGAGGGATCAAATATTCAACAATGGATTCCTCAACTCGTCCTCAAATACTGCGACAGAAAAGAAAATTACAGCACAGGAACAGGCCCTTCGGCCCTCCAAACCTGCATCGAGCATGCTGTCCGACTGAACTAAAACCCTCTACCCTTCCGGGGACCATATCCCTCTATTCCTGTTCTATTCATGTATTTGTCCAAATGCCCTTAAAATCACTACCTTATCCGCTTCTACTACCTCCCCCGGCAACGAGTTCCAGGCAGCCACTACTCTCTGTGTAAAAATTCTGCCTCATACATCTCCTCTAAATCTTGCCCCTTGCAGGTTAAACCTGTGCTCCCTAGTAATTGACTTTTCCACCTTGGGAAAAAGCTTCTGACTAACCACTCTGTCCATGCCCCTCATAATCTTGTAGATTTCTATCAGGTCTCCCCTCAACCTCCATCATTCCAGAGAGAATGAACCAAGTTTCTCCAACCTCTCCTCATAGTTAATGCCCTCCATACCAGGCAACATCCTGGTAAATCTTTTCTGTACCCTCTCCAAAGTCTCCACATCCTTCTGATAGTGTGGTGACCGGAATTAAACATTATATTCCAAATGCAGCCTAAGGTTCTATAAAGCTGCAACATGACTTGCCAATTTTTAAACTTAATACCCCAGCTGATGAAGGCAAGCATGCCGTATGCCTTCTTGACTACTTTCTCCATCTGCATTGCCACTTTCAGTGACCTGTGTACCCAGATCCTTTTGCCTATCAATACTCCTAAAGGTTCTGCCATTTACTGTATGCTTCCTATCTGTCTTAGATCTTCCAAAATGCATTACTTCACATTTGTCTGGATTAAACTCCATCTGCCATCTCTCCGCAGCACCCCCTCATCACAGACCCTCTGACAAGGTGGAAAAGTAATGTGGAGAATCACCAGATCAAATCACTCAATTTCACTGAACAGCAGAACAGGCTCAAAGACCTGAATGGATACCCCTGACCCAAGCGGGGAAATCGAACATGCGCCCCCAGCCCTGAGAGGCAGCAGCGCTAACCACTGTGCTCAGGGTCCAATACAATGGCCAAAACAATCGCGATGTTTATGGTGGCGTCCGGGATCAGGTGGTCCCAGGACAGGGCAGGAAGGGAGAAACTTCTCATTGGTGCGAGAGCCAAAAAGCAGAGGACATCCGCTTTAGAGACGGCACAGTGATTAGCACTGCTACCCCCAGCTTCAATTCCCGCTAGGGTCTGCGCAGAGTCTGCACATTCTCCCTGTGTCTGTGTAGGTTTCTTCCGGATGCTCTGGTTTCCTCCCACAGTCTGAAAGACGTGGGGGTTCAGTGAATTGGCCTAGATAAATCAATCCTTAGTGCCTTAATGTGTAGGTTAGGAGGTATTAGTGGGGTAAATGCGGGGGAGGGGGGCTTACGGCGATGGGGTGGGCCTGGGTAACATGCTGTGTCGAAGAGTTGGTACAGACTCGATGGCCCAAATGGCCCCCCCTCCTGTTGGGATTCCATGATTTGTCGCAATTGAATGAGGAGGAGAAATGTGACACAGCAAGTGACCTCACCCACACCAGTAGCTCAGTGATGTGAATGGGCCAGTTGTGGGCCAGTATTTATTGCCCCTCCCAATTGCCCTTGATCTAAGTGGCTCATTTGACCATTTCAGAGGACAGTCAATCAAAAGTCAACCACATTGATTTAGCTCCAGAGTCAGGTGTAGACCAGACCGAGTAAGGAAGGCAGAGTTCCTTCCCTAATCGAAAATTACTGAGCCAAGTGGGTTTTCCTGTTTGTGAATTGTCGTTCACAAACAGCAGATCCTTAATCCCAGATTTTTTTTTAAAATTGAATTTAGATTTTACCATCTGCTGTGGCGGGATTGGAACCCGGGCCCCCAGAACATTATCTGGGTCTTTGATGACTGGTCCAGTACCACTCCCTCCACCATCTGCTTGATAGGTGTGGTGGAGACAAGTTGGGGTTCCCTTAGGCGGGACACTGGTCCAGAAGGGGAGGGGGGAAATAACATGAACACAACAAGCCACGTGGCTGCTTTAGTGCTTTGATTCTCAAGGGCCCACAGAGGGGTGAGAGGGTAAGTCACTTGCCGCAATCTTGTGACTGAATCTTAAGAAATCAGAAAGTTGAGGAGAAAGATCTTTAGCAAGAGAGAGTGTGTCGAGAATGTGAAACACTCTGAGTGACAATCTGGCCTACTCCCTCAGACAGACGTCTTGGTAAGCATTCCTGGAAGTTCATGAGTTCACTCCTCTCCCCACCTCCCCCACAATCCAACCATTTGTCAGCCAACACATCCATCCTTGTGGTGCCCTGCCTTCCTGGAGAGAGTGACAGGGTAGTTATTATACAGAGGAGGGGAATGGTAAACTCCACCTCCTTCCTCCCAAAACCTTTGGATACCGTGACCTGGAAGTGATCTTCTCAATGCAAAGATTCACCCTTGCCTTTCCATATTTGGATCAGAACATAAGAAATAGGAGCAAGATAAGGCCCATCTAGCCCCTCGAGCTGCCCATGATCAATAAGATCATGGCTGATCTGAAGTGGATCAGTTCCACTTACCCGCCTGCTCCTCATAACCCTTAATTCCCTTATTGGTCAGAAATCTATCTACCTGTGACTTAAATATATTCAGCGAGATAGCCTCCACCACTTCAATGGGCAGAGAATTCCAGAGATGTACTACCCTCTGAGTGAAGAAGTTCCTCCACAACTCTGTTCTAAACTGACCCCCCACCTCTTATTTTGAGGCTGTACTCTATAGTTCTGTTTTCCTTTCTAAGTGGAAAGGATCTCTCTACTTCTTCCCTATCTACCCCTTTCATTATCTTATACGTCTCTACAAGATCCTCCCTCAGCCTTCTAAACTCCAACGAGTACAGGCCCAATCTACTCAATTGCACAGAACATCCAGGCCATTTGGTCCAACCAGTCTACGCACCCCCCCCTCCCCAGCTTTTCTCATCTAAAATCTGTCACCGTAACCCCCTACTCCCTCATGTTCTCCTTATCAATACAATTCACTTCCTGTGGGAGCGAGCTCCACGTTCTCACCACTCTTCTGGGTTGGAGTTTCTCTGGATTCCCGATGGGATTTAAGAGCGATCACTCCGGTTGTGCCCACCCCCACGAGGGGAAACTCTGTGCTCACTCTTGTGAAAAGTTTCCGAATTTTAAGGACCTTAAGTCACCCCTGCACTGTCTTCATTCAGGAGAATGACCCAGCTTCTCAATCCTTTCCTGTTATATACATATATATATATATATATATCCACACGTTCCATCCCCTTGGATCTCTCTCTCTCTCCTTTGTGGTAATTTCTGATAACCTTCGATTGAAGGGACTTCCTGGTTACACTCTGAAACTGCCCAGCTCTCATTTTTTTTTCCACACTCAGGATATCCTTTCCTCCTGCTGCATCATGTTAAATACTTCACTGAGACTTTTTGCATAGAATGCTCACAGCGCAGGAGGCGGCTGTTTGGCCCATCGAGTCTGCACTGACTCCTTGAAAGAGCATCTTACCCCTCCACCCGATTCCTCGTAGCGCTGCACCTTTACCACAGCTGATCCACCTAACCTTTGGACACTAGGTGGATTGGCCACGCTAAATTATCCCATAATCTGTACACCTTTGGATGCTAAAGGGCAATTTAACACGGCCAACGCACCTAACGTGCGAGCAGCACAGTAGCACAGTGGTTAGCACTGCCGCTTTACAGCTCCAGGGTTCAATTCCCGGCTTGAGTCTGTGTGGAGTTTGCACATTCTCCTCGTGTCTGCGTGGGTTTCCTCCCACAGTCTAAAAATGTGTGGGTTAGGTTGATTGGCCACGCTAAGAAATTGCCCCTAATGTCCAGGGATGCCTGGGTTAGAGGGTATAATATGTGGGGATATGGGGGGTAGGGCTTGGGTGAGAATTGTGTTCGGTGCAGACTCGATGGGCTGAAGGGCCTCTTTCTGCACTGTAGGGTTCTCTGACTCTTTGGAGTGTGGGAGGAAACCGGAGCACCCGAAGGAAACCCATGCAGATATGGGGAGAATGTGCAGGCTCCACATAGACATGACCCCAGGCGGGAATTGAACCCGGGTCCCTGGCACTGTGAGTGCTAACCACAGTGCCAACCACGGTCCAAGGAATTTAAGTCCAAGTCGCCCTTTAGCCCTCAGCATTCTTTTTTGTGGGCATCACTGTCTGGGCCAGCATTTATTACCCATCCCTAATTGCCCTCAAACTGAGGGGCTTGCTGGCTCATTTTAGACACCCACCCCCCCTCCCGTCGTCATCCCCTCGCATTGCCCAGAACGGAAGATACTTCCATCCAGTTGGGGTCTAGCTCAAGTTCTGTACAAATGAAGCATTATTTTCTCCCCCTCACACTGTTTTCAGACAAAAGTCAGTATTTTCGTAGCCTCTTACTGCTTTTAGTCCCACTTTACTGGCTGAAGAAACTATGAAGGGTCGTGAATGTAGCCCAATCCATCACGCACATCAGCCTCCCATCCACTGACTCGGCAAAGCAGCCAGCACAATGAAGGATTCCATACACCCCGGACAGTCTCTCTCTTCCACCTCCTTCTTCAGTTGGGAAAAAGATGGAAAAGTCTGAGGTCACGTACCAATTACCTCAAGAACAGCTTCTGCCCTGCTGCTGTCAGACTTTTGAATGGACCTACCTCGCATTAAGCTGATCTTTCTCTACACCCCTAGCAATGACTGTAACACTACATTCTGCACTCTCTCCTTTTCTATGAATGGTATGCTTTGTCTGTATAGTGCGCAAGAAAAAATACTTTTCAGGGTATGTTAATACGTGTGACAATAATAAATCATTTACAATGCCCAAATCCAATTTTCCTGGTGGGCGATCTGATGCCTCCCTCAACACTGGATTCAATTTGCCACCATTTTGTCCACTCCTTCAATATCTCTTGCCGCCCCCCTCCCCCCGCCCAACACTTACCTCTTCCTAGGTCACTGCGCATGGTGCAACCTGCAAAATGTGGACACCTCAACAGTCTGCCCCCTTCATCAATTCACCAAGAACCCTGACCAATCCTGGCCCCAGGAACAGACTCCCAGAAGACATCACAGGAAACACCCCAGAATGCATTTCCTTCATCGCCACTTAGCCTCCTGAGTGTGGGCTGTGTCACAGGCTTACATTGTTTCACTCACACTCCAAACCTCCTGAGCAAAAACACCCAGAAATCCAGAGACAAAGAAGATTGAGATCACATTTGTCAACATCACTTTCCACTGACCTCCTGAACAAAACCCTGATCAGCAGGAAAGGACTTGGTTTGACCTCCACCAACCTGCCAACACTGTTCCGACAGCTCACGCTTGTTTAAATGCTCAGTTCCCCTGGGCCCCACGATAGATTTCTGAAACTGATGTCAAACTGGTTTCTCTCACCTTCCCTCTCTTCTTCAGCCTGGTTACAATCAAAAGAAGCAATTCCTAAATCTCAAAAGGTTTGGACAAGTTCAGCAGACACACCTAAATTATCTTCACCTTGGGATGTTAACAGCCTGAACTGAGTGAAAGAAGTAGCCCCCATTTCCCATGCCAGCCATTTTCGAGATATTGCCTTGAGAAGTTCTGAATGGGCATTAGAAAAAAATTAATCTATTCCAGTTCAAATAACACAACAGTAATTCAAAATAGTGTTAAATAATGACTCAATTCCTCTCCTCCCCCACCTCATGTTATATAGCAACAGACCTGTCCCCACCAGTACTGTACCCCAATGTTATACAACAACAGACCCGTCCCCACCAGTACTGTACCCCAGTGTTATACAGCAACAGACCTGTCCCCACCAGTACTGTACCCCAGTGTTATACAGCGACAGACCCGTCCCCACCAGTACTGTACCTCAATGTTATACAGCGACAGACCTGTTCCCACCAGTACTGTACCCCAGTGTTATACAGCAACAGACCTGTCCCCACCAGTACTGTACCCCAGTGTTATACAGCGACAGACCCGTCCCCACCAATACTGTACCCCAGTGTTATACAGCGACAGACCCGTCCCCACCAGTACTGTACCCTAGTGTTATACAGCGATAGACACGTCCCCACCTATACTGTACCCCAGTGTTACACAGTGACAGACCCGTCCCCACCAGTACTGTACCCCAGTGTTATACCGCGACAGACACATCCCACCAGTACTGTACCCCAGTGTTATACAGCGACAGACCCGTCCCCACCAATACTGTACCCCAGTGTTATACCGCGACAGACCTGTCCCCACCAGTACTGTACTCCAGTGTTATACAGCGACAGACCCATCCCCACCAGTACTGTACCCCAGTGTTATAAGGAGACAGTGATCCCCTCAGCCTTGCATTTCTCACTTCAGTGGGCATTATGTACCCAGGAAGCACATTCCAATTCACTGCCTTTGGAAACTGTCTGCTTGGCTATCCACACTTGGATAAAAGCTGATGGAATGTGGGACTCTCTTCACTACAATTTGCCGAGCTGGAATTTGTATTCGGAGACTCTGGTAAGGGTTGGACCATACTCGAATCGTTAACATTGGAGACAGAGGTCAGCCAGCTGAATAAGGAGCGGTGGCTGAGCAGAGAGCAGCAGACACCCCCGGGAAAAAGTCAAAATTCAATTGGTACACAAGAGACGTAAACGGGAAATGGCACAGATCCCAGGAAACTGAAATCAAGGGAGAGGGATTGGAGAGAAACCAGTTAGTGTGCAGATATCGCCCTGAGAGAGAAAGAGAGAGAGAGAGAGAGACAGCAGAGAGGGACTGAGAAACACCAGTGTACAGATATCTCCCTGAGACAGAGAGGACAGAGCAAAACCTGTCACTTAACAAGCATCTCCCCGAGAGCAGCGTACAGATATCTCCTTTAGAGATAGAGGGCCTGAGAGAAAATCAGTTTACAGATATCCTCCTGAGAGAGAAAGAGGACAGAGACACCAGTTAGTGTACAGAAACGTTCCCAAGAGAGATCCAACAGTGTAGATAATCTCCCAGAGTGGGAGTGAAACTGGGAGAAATCGAGCAAGAGAGAGAGAGAGAGAGAAGGGGCGTGTGGGGGAGATCGAGAGAGACTGTGCAAGAGAGAGGGGGATCTGAGACACACCAGTTAATAATAGATACTTCCCTGAGAGGTAAAGACTGAGATATAAAATGCAGGAGGATTTTTTTTAAAAAATGTACCTGAAGGACACTGTGTAAATTGCTGAGGGGAACAAGAGGATTTGGACTAGAGGCGGTGAAGGGAATTCTGGGAATTGGCTATCAAAGACCTTCTCTTGCCTGCAGCGATCATGACGCAAGTCATTAGTGGGGAAAATTGGATGAGGCGCAGGGACTAATAGAGAGTGGCACTTGGAGTAATGGATAGTGTGTATAAAGTCAGCTGTTACACTCCCACCAGAGTGGAAGATGCAGGATTTGAACCAATCTCAGCAAGTTCCAGAGCTCCACTCAGTATTTCAGGATGACACTGTATCCAGAGGCTATGTTGCTCCTGTGAGCACCCCAGAGAGCCCTGGCACCATACACTACTAACCTCTACAATATGGCAATTGTAGGCAGTGCTCTGGAATAGGAAAGGTGTAGCCACAATGTTAGGGGTTCACTACAGTCCCCCAACAGCCACAGGGAGATCGAGGAACAGATATGTGGCGCAGTGGTGAGCATTGGTGCCTCACAGAGCCAGGGATCCGGGTTCGATTCCGGTCTCTGTGGAGTCTGCACCTTCTTCTCGTGTCTGTGTGGGTTTCCTCCGGTTTCTTCCCACACTCCAAAGATGTGTGGGTTAGGTGGATTAGCCATGTTAAATTGACCCTTGCGTTGGGGAGATTAGAACATAGAACACTACAGCACAAACAGGCCCTTCGGCCCACAAGTTGTGCCAAACACATCAAAACCTACCCAGCCATAGACCTATCTATAACCCCCAATCCCATATACTCATCCGGAAAAGTCAGTTGCTGTGAAAAATCCCTTAGCTGCCACATTCCAGCATCATTAGGAGGGTAAATATCTGGCGTTACAGGTATAGGGCCTGGATGGGATTGTAACTGGTGCAGACTCAATGGGCTGAATGGCTTCCTTCCACCCTATAGGGGTTCTATGAGATATGTAGGCAGATTTTGGCAAAAGTAACCAGGGTTGTTGTGGTGGGAGATTTTAACTTTCCCTACACTGACTGGGGCTCATTGAGTGCTAGAGACGTGGATGAGGCAGAGTTTGTAAGGAGGGTTTCTTGAAACAGTATGTAGGTAATCCAACTACGGAAAGGGCTGTACTGGTTCTGTAATTGGGGAATGAGCCCAGCCATGTTGTTGATGTTTCATTAGGGGAGCAGTTTGGGAACACTGACCACAATTCAGTAAGGTTTAACATAGTGATAGACAAAGATAAGTGTAATCCTTAGGTGAAGTGCTAAATTGGGGGAAGGCTAATTACAACAAAACTAGGCAAGAACTAAAGAATGTAGATTGGAGGCAGATGTTTGAAGGCAAATCAACATCTGGCATGTGGAAGGCTTTCATGTGTAAGTTGATAGGAATTCAGGACTGGCACATTCCTACAAGGATGCAGGATAAGTATGGCAAGTTTTGGGAGTCTTGGATAACGAGAGATATTGTGAGCCTGGTCAAAGAGAAAAAGGAAGCATTTGTCAAGGCTGGGAGGCTGAGAACACACAAAGCAAGTGTGCAATACAAGGAAAGTAGAAAGAAACTTAAGCAAGGAGGGCTGAAAGGGATCATGAAAAGTCACTGGCCAGTGGGATTAAAGGAAAATCTCAAGGCATTTTATACACATATAAAGAGCAAGAGGGTAGCCAGGGAAAGGGTTGGCTCACTCAAGGACAGGGGACGGAATCTATAAGTGGAGCCAGAGGAAATGGGCGAGGTATTAAACGAGAACTTTGTGTCAGTATTCACCAAAGAGAAGGAATTGGTGGATGATGAGTCTGGGAAAGGGTGTGCAGATAGTTTTGAGTCATGTTGAAATCAAAAAGGAGGTGGTATTGGGGTTCTTGAGAAACATTAAGTCAAGTCCCCAGGGCTTGATGGGGTATCCCCCAGAATACTGAGAGAGGCAAGGGAGAAAATTGCTGGGGCCTTGAGAGAAATCTTTCTACCATGACTGGCGACAGGGAAGTCCCAGAGGATTGGAGAATAGCCAATGTCATTCTTTTGTTCAAGAAAGTTGGCAAAGATAATCTAGGTAATTACAGGCCGGTGAGCCTTACGTCAGAGGTAGGGAAATTATTGGAGAGGATTCTTTGAGACAGGATTTAATCCCACTTGGAAATGAGTGGACCGATTAGTGACAGGCATCATGGTTTCGTGAAGGGAAGGTCATGTCTCACGAACTTGATCAAGTTTTTTGAGGAAGTGACGAAGATGATTGACGAGTGTAGGGCAGTGGATGTAGTCTACATGGACTTCAGTAAGGCCTTTGACAAGGTCTCTCATGGCAGACTGGTGCAGAAGGTAAAGTCGCATGGGATCAGTGGTGAGCTGGCAAGGTGGATACAAAACTGGCTGAGTTATAGGAGACAGAGGGTAACAGTGGAATGGAGGACTATACAAGTGGCGTTCCTCAGGGATCAGTGCTGGGACCTTTGCTGTTTGTAATGGAAAGAAATGATTTGGAGGAAAACGTAACTGGATTGATTAGTAAATTTGCGGACAATACAAAGGTTGGTGGATTTGCAGAAAGTGATAAGGACGTGAATAGGATGGGAATAGAGGGATATGGTCCCCAGAAGGGTAGGGGGTTTTAGTTCAGCCGGGCAGCATGGTCAGTGCAAGTTTGGAGGGCCGAACAGCCTGTTCCTGGGCGGTAATTTTCTTTGTTCTCTGTGGTATGTAGATAGTTACTGTTGTGGGAGGAGAGTTGGAGCTTTTCTCGCATTGAAAGTCCTTTCACTGTTCCAAGATAAAGTAAAAATGGTCAAGAGCTTCAAGTTTTTAGGTCACTGACCACCTGTCCTGGTCCCCCTAATGCCGAAAGCCCACCAACGCCTCTACTTTCTCAGAAGACTAAGGAAACCTGGCATGTCCGCTACAACTCTCACCAACTTCTACAGATGTACCATAGAAAGCATTCTTTCTGGTTATACCATAACTCGGTATGGCTCCTGCTCTACCCAAGATCACAAAAGGTCATGAACGTAGCCCAGTCCATCACACAAACCTGCCTCCCAACCACTGGCTCTGTCTACACTTCCTGCTGCCTCGGCAAAGCAGCCAGCATAATTAAAGACCCCATGCACCCTGGACATTCTCTCTTCCACCTTCTTCCATCAGGAAAAAGATACAAAAATCTGAGGTCACGTACCAACCAACTCAAGAACAGCTTCTTCCCTGCTGCTGTCAGACTTTTGAATGGACCTACCTCACATTAAGTTGATCTTTCTCTACAACCTAGCTACGACTGTAATACTATATACAGCACTCTCATCTTTTTTATGAATGGTATGCTTTGTCTGTATAGCGCGCAAGAAACAATACATGTGACAATAATAAATCAAAAGAACAGGACAGTGCAAGAAGAAGATGATGAGGCACTGGCATCGACATAATGGAGAAGCCATTCAGCCCCACAAGTCTGTTCTGCCTTTGACCATAATTGATCACTACATTCCATTGTGTTCTTGGGTCTGAACATCAAAAGCAATCTGTTGGATTGAACTCCGAAACCGCCTAATTGGGAATTCCAGGTATTTGCCCAATTTTGTGAGAAAGCACTTCCAATTTCCCACTGGGATAACCTGGCTCTCACTGAGGGAATATCAAGTCATTGGATGATTACAGCCCAGTTTGAGGCCCTTCAGTCCAGTGAGCCTGTGCTGGGCCCACTGCGAGAGCAATTTATTCACCTCATCTTCACCTCCATATGTGGCAGTCTTTCCTCTACTGGTGAGAGACCAATTCTTTTTAAAAACTGACTGAATCTGCCTCCATCACACACTCGGGCTGGGGACTCCAGATTTTAAAGTCTTAATAACAGTACAATCAATATTTTTTTCAAAGGGTAATCAGTTCATGCGTTGAAGGTGATTTAAAAACTCACAGACTCTGTTTACTTCAGCAACTGATCCTGAGCAGCCAACATGGATTCTGCAATCCCATAGTGCACTAGCTTGTCACAGCCTAAACAGGATATACACGTATTTGCTCACCAATTTGCATCCTTTCTGGTTGTTTCACAGCTTGGTGTGACTCCTGCCCTGCCCAAGACCACAAAAAAAACTACAAAGGGTTGCAAGCATAGCCCAGTCAATCATGCAAACTCCGTCTACATTCCCTGCTGCCTAGGAAAAGCAGCCGAGACCCCCGTGCACCCGGAACATTCTCTCTCCCACTTTCTTCCATTGGGAAGAAGATACAAAAGTCTGAGGTCAGGTACCAACTGACTCAAGGACAGCTTCTTTCCTGCTGCTGTCAGGCTTTTAAATGGACCTACCTCGCATTAAGTTGATCTTTCTCTACACCCTAGCTTTGGTTGTAACAACACATTCTGGATTCCTGTTAATGGCATGCTTGGTCTGTGATAGCATGCGAGAAACAATACTTTTCACTGTATGTTAATACATGTGACAATAATAAATTAAATCAAATCAAATCTTGCCACCCCACCAATCAGTCTCAACCTTGGCTGCACTCTGATGGAAAGTCAATCCTTTCTTAGACAAGGAGACCAAAGCTGCACACAATACTCCAGGTGTGCTCTCATCAAGGCCCTGTACAAAAGCAAGACATCCTGGCTTCTTTACTCAATGGGATCCAAGTAATCGATGGGCAGAATGGCCTCTTTCTGCACTGTAGGGATTTTATGATTCTATTCTATGGTTCTACGACATTCCAATTGAGAGAGAAACAGGCCCAAGATGGCTGCCCCCCCCTCCCCCAAGAAGCAACTGCACAAAAGGGATGCGGCCTCCTTCAAATGTCCTATCAGAAGCAGAGAAAAGCCCCACTTGGTCCCCCATACTTTTTTTTATAAAAGTTTTCATTCATGGGCGTCGTTGGCTGGGCCAACATTTATTACCTACCCCTGAGGATTAACTACATGGAGTCACAAGTAGGCCAGACCAGGTAAGGACAGCAGATTTCCTTCCCTAAAGAGACATGAGTGAACCAGATGGGTTTTTCTGACAATGGGTCAGAATTCTTAATTCCAGATTTTTTTTTATTGAATTCAAATTGCACCGTATGGCGTGGCGGGATTCGAACCTGGGTCCCCAGGACATGAGCTGAGTTTCTGGATTAACAGTCTAGCGATAATACCACTGGGCCATCATCTCCCTGTTCATCACCCTGGGTATCTGGTTTACTGTTCCACTGTCAATACCACTGTGTCAAAGCCTCCTGTTTGTGGTAACCTGTCTATCTGCAGCAAGATCTTCCAGATGATCCACCTCCCAGGCAAAGGTTCTGCTGCAGGTCATCTGCACCTCAAAGGATGTTTGTTAACCAAAATCTATCAATCCGCGATTAAAAATTAAACAGCAGTAAACACCATTTGCAGGAGAGTTTCAAACTTCTCCCAGGCTATCCATGGAGAAGCCTGTTTCCCCATCGCCTTCCGGAAAAGGGCCCGACTCAAAAAAAACTTTTAAATTCCGCACCCTCGGCCGAGAATTCCTAAGCTCCGGAAACATCCCTTGATTCTGTCAGCTTCACAGCGCAGAAACTTTGATCAAATTCCCCCCACCTTCATCTCCGAAATTCCTGAGAGCGTGTTTGCATAGACTCTCCTCTCCTGGGAATACCATTCTGCCAAGCACCCTTTCTCCCTCCCTCTCCTGCATCCCAATCAGTCAAGGAGTTCAATTAGTTCAACCCACCCCGTGTCGGGAAGGTCATTTGTGCGACATTCTTATCGAAGGGCCTGTCCACATTGTTCACCAGCCGCCTCATGAACATCACCGAGATTAGTTAGGCATCACTCGACAAGGCAATGCTGTTCCCACTCAACAGCTCAGCAATTGTCAGCTCAAGGTCAGAATACAGTTGAGCAGCAGCACAGCGAGAGAGCCATTCAGCCCATTGAACCTCCTGGGCTGCCTCAGGAACACTCTCTGTTTCCCTCCCTACAGTGATCCAATAGTTTCGTACATCAGTAGCGAATCGATCACCTTTCCATCACCTCATCAAGTGAAAACAAAGTTTAAGTTTCTTTATTGGTGTCACACGTTAACACTGCAATGAAGCTACTGTGAAAAGCCCCCTAGTTGCCACACTCCTGTTCGGGTACATTGAGGAAGAATTTAGCACCTAACCAGCATGTCTTTTGGACTGTGGGAGGAAACTGAAGCACTGGAGGAAACCCACGCAGACACGGGGAGAATGTGCTGACTCCACAGTGACCCGAGCTGGGAATCGAACCCAGGTCCCTGGCACTGTGAGGGGGCAGTGCTAACCACTGAATTCATCGCCTGCACCCAGGCTCTCTTTACTTAATATTTATCATTTTATTCTTTATTGGGATACAAAGTCCAACATTTGTTGCCCATCCCTAATTGCTCTTGGACTGCTGGTGGTTAGCCCTGATGCCTCACAGCACCAGGGACCTGGGTTCAATTTCCAGCTTGGTTCACTGTCTGTGTGGAGTCTGCACATTCTCCCTGTGTCTGTGTGGGTTTCCTCCCACAGTCCAAAAGACATGCTGGTTAAGTGCTAAATTCTCCCTCAGTGTATCTGAACAGGCGCCAGAGTGTGGCGACTGCGAGATTTTCACAGCAACTTCATTGCAGTGTTAATGTAAGGCTATTTGCGGCACTCATAAAAATAAACTTTAAATTTCAGAGATCAATTGGGCTGTGGCCCTGGGATCACATGTAGGCCACACAGGTAAGGGTGGCAGATTTCCTTCGCTTAAAAAAAAGGATACGAAGTGAAATAGATCTTTACGACAATCATTTCTGAGATTTATTTTAATTCCAGATTTATTAAATTGAAATTAAATTCCACAAGTTGCTGTGATGGGATTCAAACCCAGATCCCCAGAGCCTGGGTCTCTGGATTACTACAAAGCCATCGCCTCTACTCATGTTATTTTAAAATCTCTTAATAACTGACATTCCTGTCAGTGGAAACGGGTTTTAAAAACCCTTCACAATTCTTATCGCCTCTATTAAATCCCTGGTTAATTGTTTGCAAACTTCGCTAGCCGTCATCTCCCGACACAAGTGAACTCCCCCCACAAACATCCATGGTGTCAATTCTGGTAAATCTCCTGTGCACCCTCGCCACACCCATGGCGCCCACCCCAAAAATGCAGTGACGAAAATTGAACCCACTTATATGAGGGTCCACTTTCATTTTTGCTTATTACTTTTTGTTTGAGGCTTAAATTTCTCCTGGAAACCCATGCAGAAATCAACTGCTGCGGCCCTGACCTCTTAACCTTTCATGGGGCCTGCATGTCATTGACAGGACCATCCCTAATTGCCCTCTGCCTGGGTGGCTCACTCAGCCATTTCAGAGGGCAGTTGAGAGTCAACCACATTGCTGTGGCTCTGGAGTCACACGTAGGCCAGACCGGTAAGGATGGCAGATTTCCTTCCCTAAAGGGACACTAGTGACAATGTCCTTTGGGGACAATAGGAGATAGTTTTCGCAGTCATCGCGATTGAGACTGGTTTTGTAGGGCGACCCTGTGGCACAATGGATAGCATCCTGGATTTCTAGTCGATTGCAAGACAAAGGTTTCAGGTTCGAGTCTCGTTGCAGTCTTAACTTTTGGGGCGATACGGTGGCACAGTGGTTAGCACTGCTGTCTCACAGCACCAGAGACCCAGGTTCAATCCCCAGCTTGGGTGACTGTCTATGTGGAGTTTGTACATTCTCCCCATGTCTGCGTGGGTTTCCTCTGGGTGCTCCGGTTTCCTCCCACGGTCCAAAGATGTGTGGGTTGGCTGATTGGCCGTGCTAAATTGCCCCTTAGCATCAGGGGACCAGCAAGGTAAATACACGGGGTTACACGAATAGAGCCTGGGCGAGATTGTGGTCAGTGCAAGCTCGATGGGCCGAATGGCTTCCTTCAGCTCTTTAGGAATTCTATGATTCTATTCGAGGTTAGCCATTGTAGAAGTGTGGATTATTGGGCTAGGGAGAAAGCCTGGATAAGAGGCTGTATTTGAGAGTTAGTGCAGAGTCAATGGGCTGAATGACCTCTTTTACACTGTATGGGTCATATTACGCCAGATTTATTCATGAAATTTAAATTCCACCTGCTGCCTGGTGCAACATGAGCCCATTTCCCCAGCGCACCAGTTTCGAAAAGGATTCAGACTGGATTTAAAACAACCTTGTTTCTCTCTCTCTCTTGACAAATGCTGCCAGTCTGTGTGTGGAGGTTTTCCAGCACTTCCTATTGTTATTTCAGACTTGCACCATCCACAGTGCTTCACTTATTATCCTTTGGACAGGAACCTGTGCCACTGGATTACGAGACCAGCGGTGTTACTGCTCCATCATCCTCTCTTTGCAACCCTTGCACAATCTGACACAAGATTAGACAATGTTAGCCTTCACGATGCATACAGCCTCTCTCTCTCTCTGCTCAGCTCACACAGTCCCTGACGAGAGAGTCACTAACTGGGGGAGGCAGTGGTGTAATGGTATTGTCACTGGTCCAGAAATCTAGGGTAATGCGCTGGGGACCCGAGTTCAAATCCCACCATGGCAGACGGTGAAATTTGAATTCTATAAAATCCAATGACCATGAAACCATTGTCATAAAAACCCATCTGGTTCAGTAACGTCCTTTAGGGAAGGAAATCTGCCGGTCTACACCCCAGATCCACAACAACGTGGCTGATTCTGAGCAAGTTTAAGTTGATTTATTAGTGCCACAAGTAGACTTATATGCATTGAAGTTATTGTGAAAACTGCCACACTCTGGCACCTGTTCGGAAACACCGAGGGAGAATTTAGCATGGCCAATGCATGTCTTTTGGACTGTAAGGGAAACCGGAGCAACCAGAAGAAACCCACCCAGAATGACAGTGGACAGTGACCCAAGCCGGGAACTGAATCCGATTTCCTGGCGCTGTAAAGCAGTACAAGGGCAATAAGGAATGATGTGGAGATGCTGGTGTTGGACTGCGGTGGGCACAGAAAGAAATCTGATTACACCGTGTTATAGTCTAACAGATTGATTTGGGATCATGAGCTTTCGGAGCACTGCTCCTTTGTCAGGTAAGTTCTTGATGAAACAGCAGTGCTCCGAAAGCTAGTGGATTTTGCTACCAAATAAACCGGTTGGTTTAACCTGGTGTTTTGAGACTTCTTACTGTCATTCTTAAACAATGAAACAAGAGTGCTCTATCCTGGCTAACATTTCTGCAGTTTTAGAACATAGAAAAACTACAGCACAAACAGACCTTCAATCCACAAGTTGCGCCAATGATATCCCCACCTACTAGGCTTACCTAGAACCCTCAATAGAACATAATCCTATTAAGTTCCTTGTACTCATCCTGAAGTCTCTTGAAAAACCCTATTGAATTTGCCTCCATCACCACCGACAACAACCGATTCCATTCGCCCACCACCCTCTGAATGAAAAACTTACCCCTGATATCTCCTCTGTACCTACTCCCCAGCACCTTAAACCCGTGTCCTCTCGTAGCAACCATTCCAACCTTGGGAAAATGCCTCTGAGAATCCACCCTATCTATACCTCTCAACATCTTATACACTTCTATCAGGTCACCTCTCATCCTTCAACTCTCTAAAGAGAAAAGACCGAGCCCCCCTCAACCTATTCTCATAAGGCATGCCACCCAATCCAGGCAACATCCTTGTAAATCTCCTCTGCACCCTTTCAATAGCTTCCACATCCTTCCTGTAATGAAGCACCAGAACTAAGATTAGTATTCCAAGAGAGGTCTGCCTAGGGTCTTATAAAGCTGCAACATTATCTCCCAATTCCTAAACTCAATCCCTTGATTGATGAAGGCCTTCTTAACCATATACTCTATCTGCGAGGCCGATTTAAGAGTCCTATGGACCCAGATCCCAAGATCCTTCTGATCCTCTACACTGATCCTCCTTGATATTATACTCCTTCATCCCATTTGACCTGCCAAAAATGGACCACTACACGTTTATCCGGATTGAAATCCGTCTGCCATGTCTCCACCCAGCCTTGCATCCTATCTATGTCACGCTGCAACCTCTGACATTCCTTCAAACTATCTACAACACCACCAACCTTCGTGTCGTCAGCAAACTTATCAACCCATCTCTCATCCAGGTCATTTATAAAAATTACAAACATCAAGGGTCCCAGGAAATTTCCCTGGGGCACTCCACTGGTTACTGACCTTCATGCAGAAAAAGACCCATCAATGACCACTCTCTGCCTTCTGCGGGCAAGCCAGTTCTGGATCCACAAGGCAACAGCTTTTCAGATCCCATGCCCTCTCACTTTCTCAAGAAATCTTGCATGGGGGACCTTATCGAACACCTTACTGAAATCCAAATAAACCACATCCACCGCTTTTCCTTTGTCAACGTACTTAGTCACATTTTCAAAGAACTCAACCAGGCTCGTAAGGCCATGATCTGCCTTTGACAAAGCCGTGCTGACTACTATTCAGCACACGAAACTTCTCTAAGTGTTCACAAATCCTGTCTCAGAACGTTCTCCATCAACTTACCAACCACTGAGGTTAGACTCACCGGTCGGTAATTTCCCGGGCTATCCCTATTCCCTTTCTTGAATACACAGACCACATTCGCAATCCTCCAAAACTTCTCCCATCATTGCCAGAGGTTCTGCAATCTCTTCCCTCACCTCCCACAGTAACCTGGGGTCCATCCCATCTGGTCCTGGTTATTTATCTATCTTGATACTATTCAAAACTTCCAACACATCCTCTTTCTTAATGTCCACACACTCAATCTTTTCAATCTGCAGCAGGCCTGCAGTACAACCACCCAGATCTTTTTCAACTGTGAGATAAAGTATTCATTAAGCACCTCTGCTATTTCTACCAGTTCTGTTCTCGTCCATTTCTTTAGATGCAGTGCTGAACTTGACAGCCAACTCACTCATAATTAGAACAGTGTGCAGGGCGAGGGTGGGGGTGGGGTACCAAGGTGGAATGCCCATTTGGAGAGCTGGTGCAGACTCAATGGGCCAAATGGCTGGCACTGTAACAATTCTGGGATTTTGAGAGGGTGCTCGCTACATTGGAACAAAGCAGGGCCACCGGGGAAGGGTGCAAGGGCGATATCAGAACGGGAATGAGGGAGGGTACGGCCAGAACGCGATTCCATTAGGTTCTGCACAGCTGTGACACAAGGTTGTGTGTCACAGTGTGTGTGGAGAGAACTACAAAAGGTACAGACCATCAAAATAAGGAGGTTACAGAATGGGGAAATCAGAAGAAACCTCTTGAGCCACAGAGTACTGAGAATGTGGAACTCGTTATCACAAAAAAAAACCTCAAGTTTTTTTTTTTCCATTCATTTGTGGGACATTGGCACCACTGGCTGGCCAGCATTTATTGCCCATCCTTGAGGCAGTTGAGGGTCAGCCACATTGGTGTTTCCAGAGTCACACGTAGACCAGACCGAGTAAGGACGGCAGATTTCCTTCCCTAAAAGGGCCATTAGTGAACCAAATGGGTTTTTCCAACAATGGTTTCATGGTCATCAGTAGATTCTTACTTCCAGATAATTTTTTCTTGAATTCAAATTCCACCATTTGTCGTGGTGGGATTCAAACCTGGGTCCCAACTGAGTTTCTGGATTAATAGCCTAGTGATAATACCACTAGCCATCGCCTTCCAAACTGGATAAACGCATTGGAAGAGGGTGATAGAGAGTCAGGTTGATAGATGGAGAGGGATGGGAGAGGATTAGAATGGAGCACGAGTACTGAGCTGGGCTGAATGTCCTCATTTTGTGCTCTACAATCCATGGAGTTTCAATGCCCAAGAGGGGAAAATGACTGCGAAAATGACTAGACCTTGGGAATTTATTTAGTTCAAGCCCTAGTATTTTACCCTCAGCTGGCAGAACAGGTACAAAGTGCTGACTTAAGAGATGTACCATCGCCTAATCTATCTCACTGAACCCACACCTTCCTCAACTACCCCCATGTATTTGGAAACCACCTCCCCATCACAGTACATTACAAGTCTTTCTCCACCTTCCCCTTTTGCAATTTCCTTATTCACGTTCATTCATTAAATCCCTCCAGCGCAGGAGGAGGCCATTCAGCCCATCGAGTCAATACTGACCTGACCATATCCCCATAACCCTACTTATTTACCCCGCTAACGCCCTGACACCAAGGGACAATTTAGCATTGTCAATCAACCTAACTCAACCCATTGGGAGGAAACCGGGACACCCAGAGGAAACCCACACAGACATAGGGAGAGTGTACAAACTCCACACAGTCAGTGGCCCGAGCCGGGAATCCAACCCGGGTCCCTGGTGCTATGAAGGCAGCAGTGCTAACCACATGCCGGGACAGAGCAAAGCCTCCCTGTGGGATAATGGCTCTCCTGATTATCCCTCACTGTCTATTGTACAAGCTAACAAACTAACCTAGGGCTGTATGTGGTCCTGCAAAGTGCCCAGTTTACCGTGACATATCCTGGGAAGGTAAGGTTAGTCTTAACCACTGTGCAGCCCCCAGGATGGGAGGGGGGGCTACAGCAAGTTGTGAGAAAGGTCTACTTGAGAATGCCCTCTTGAGATATTTAATTCTGCCTTGCTCGGACCTCGTGTTCTCCTGTTACCCTCCCAGGTCCTCAAGACTCAGTGCTTTGCTCTCCACCTCTCAGCTCACACAGTCAGGTTGAGAGCTTCAGGTTGCTCTGTGCCTGGATTACCAACAACCTGTCCTGGTCCCCCCATGCTGAGGCTATAATTAAGAAAGCCCACCAACGCCAATGCCTCTACTTTCTCAGAAGACTAAGGAAATTTGGCATGTTAGCTACAACTCTCACTAACTTTTACAGATGCACCATAGAAAGCATTCTTTCAGGTTGTATCACAGCTTGGTATGGCTCCCGCTCTGCCCAAGGTCACAAGAAACTACAAAAGCTCGTGAATGTAGCCCAATCCATTAACCAAACCAGCCTCCCATCCATTGACTCTGTCCACACTTCCCACTGCCTCAGCAAAGCAGCCAGCATAATTAAGGACCCCATGCTCCCCAGGCATTCTCTCTCCCACCTTCTTCCATCTGGAAAAAGATACAAAAGTCTGAGGTCACGTATCAATCGATTCAAGAACAGCTTCTTCTCTGCTGCTGTCAGACTTTTGAATGGACCTACCTCACATTAAGTTGATCTTTCTTTGCACCCTAGCTATGATTGTAACACTACATTCTGCACTCCTTTCCTTCTCGATGAATGGTTTGCTTTGTCCATATAGTGTGCAAAAAAAATACTTTTCACTGTGTATCAATATATGTGACAATCATAAATCAAATCAGTCATGGGTTCGATCCTCCCGCTGCAGTGTTCCTGGAGGGGAGGGAGGGGTCAGTGGTGGGTGGCAGCAGCTAGGAAGAGGGGCAGGAATATACATGGGAACCTATTGAGGAGGAGAAATGTACACTGGATTCTGGGGCGGGGAGGGAATCGGAATATACATGGGAACCTGTTGAGGAGAAGAAATGTACACTGGATTCTGGGTGTGGGGGGGGTGGGAAATACACAAGGAATCTGGGTGGGGGGGGTGGGGAAACAACCAAAAACAAGGATCTGGGTGGGGGGGGTGGGGAAATACACAAGGAATCTGGGTGGGGGGGGTGGGGAAATACACAAGGGAATTGGGTGTGGGGGGGTGGGGAAATACACAAGGGAATCTGGGTGGGGGGGGTGGGGGAAATACACAAGGAATCTGGGTGGGGGGGTGGGAATACACAAGGGAATCTGGGTGGGGGGGGTGGGAAATAACAAGGGAATCTGGGTGGGTGGAAGAATACATAAGGGAATTTGTGGGCGGCGGAGGAACACACGAGGGAATCTAGGGGGGGAGGATAATACAGGAATTTGGGGGAGTGGAAGGAGAAATATACAAGGAAATCTGGGGGGGGGTGGAGGAATATACAAGGGAATCTGGGGGGAGGAGAAATACATAAGGGAATCTGGGGGGGTGGAAAAATATACAAGGGAATCGGGAGGGAATATACACTGGAATTTGGGAGAAGAAATCTACAGGGGATTTTGAGGGCAATATACAGTAGAATTGGGAAAAGGGAATGATCCTAATTTCAACCCACGCTGGAGAGGAGGGATTGGGAATTCCGGTGTGGCTGAGAAGCCATCCCAACCCCCCACCCACCCAGCCAGCAGCATTGGGATTTCTTTTGGGGGGGGGAGGGTTGTAAATCCCAGCGAGATTCCCCCTTTTTTTGAGGGGAGGGGAATAGAAAGGAAAGCCCCCCCCCCCCCTTCTCCTCGGTCTCCCGGCCTCTGTATCCAGCCGGGCCGCAGTAACCATTTTGTCGGCGACATTGTATCGCGGCGGCGGCCCGAGCGGATTCATTGTATCGGCGGGAGAATCGGGCTCCTTCCCGAAGGGTTTTTTTTTTCCCCCTCTCTCTCTCCCCCCCCAAATTCCCCGGGAAGAGGGAGGAGGAGGGGGGGGGGGGCGGAATTTATCGATAGGAGGCTGCAGCTCCCTCCCCGCCTCATCCTCTCGGAAACTCACCAGCTTCTCTTCACATGTCGCCGCCGGAGTGAAACTAACATGAAATCGACATCCCGCCCCAGCCATTACTCACTCTCAGTCCAGCAACCTCCATCGCTCTCGCCAACCTCTGCTTCTTCTCTCTCTCTCTTCCCTCTCTCCTTTTCTCTCTCTCTATTTTTTTCCCTCTCTCCGTCTCTCCCCCCCCCACCCCAAAACCTACAATCTTTCCAGCATCACGTGATGGCCATGGATTGGAAATTTCTCTCTCAGACCCTTCTGGCTGAGCCCGGATTCCCAAGGCTCACAATCCAATCCACTTCTCTGAGCTCTCCTCCCCTCGCCCACCCCCGCCCCCACAACCTGCTTATCCTCTCTGTCACTCGCCCACAGGAAAAGCCTCCAGCCAGCTCCTTTTGTACAATCAGAGAACACAATCTCTGCTTTGCAGAAGGAGGCCACTCAGCCCCCATTCACCCACAACAATTCCTATCCCCACCTTGGCTAGTTTGCCCTCCCTCCCCCCCACCCCAGAGTTGATGCCTGCTGGGCACGGCAGGGGCTGGGCACTCCGTTCTCGACCCCGACAATCACATTTCGATTTAATGTTTTAAGTTTCCTTTAGATTTTGGTCTTGTTTGGGCCGTCCCCCCTTCCTTTTGGTGGGAGGGGGGCTACTCCTTTTAATTTGTCCCTAAATTAATTTGAGTTTGTTTACTTGTTTAGTACCTTAAAAAAGCCCCTCTCCCCTGGACACTAAAGGGGTATTTAGCACGGCCAATCTACCCAAGCTGGACTGCGTGGGAGGAAAAATTAAAGCTTATTTATTAGTCACAAGTAGGCTTACATTAATGAAGTTACTGTGAAGTTCTCCTAGTCGTCTCAGGCCGGTGCCTGTTTGGGTACATTGAGGGAGAATTTAGCACGGCCAATGCACCATCATGCCATTTGGACTGTTGGAGGAAACCAGAGCACCTGGAGGAAACCCATGCAGACATGGGGAGAATGTGCAGACTCCACACAGGCAATGACCCGTGGCCAGAATTGAACCCAGGCCCTGGGAATGTGAGGCTGTAGCGCTAACCATTGCACCACCACGTCACCTGTAGAATGATACAGACAGGAGAGATTCTTTGGCCCATTGAGTCTGCACCTACACTTTAGAAATAAGCCCCCCCTCCTTGCTTTCTGTTTTATTATTTATTAATCACACATCAGTTTACATTAACACTGGGGAGGCAAAGGCCTAGTGGTATTAATTTATTTATTGGTGTCACAAGCAGGCTTGCATTAACGCTGCAATTAAGTTACTGTGAAAATCCTCTCGTTGCCACACTCCAGTGCCTGTTTGGGTACACTGAGGGAGAATTTAGCACGGCCAACACACCGTAACCAGCATGTCTTTCAGACTGTGGGAGGAAACTGGAGCACTCGGAGGAAACTCACGCAGAACTTACAGATTCAAGATGGGAATCGAATCAAGTGGGGGGAGAGGTGTGAGGGAGCTCTAAAGTGGTCTACTTCCCTTCCAACCCAAGTTGTGTTTTATCCCCGGGAGTGGGTGAACTAATAAATTTATAGCAGGGCTCAAATTGGTCACATTGTGAGCAGAAGTTGTTAAACAACATTTTATATTCCCTCCGTGTCATCAACTCTTACAAAACAAGGGACGTGTGTGGGTGGGGAGTTGGGTAGGAGTGTTACATAGAAACTAAAAGCAGGAGGAGGCCATTCAGCCTTTCAAGCCTGCTCCACCATTCATTTTTGAAGGTGGCTGTTCATCGAATTCAATATCCTAATCCCCCCCCCCCACAATTTCCCTTGATCCATTTAGTTGGGGCTATATCTAATTTCTTCTTGAAATCAGACAACATTTTGGCCTCATCTACTTTCTGTAGGAGTGAATTTCACACATTCACCACCCTCTGGGTGAAGAAATCTCTCCTCATCTCAGTCCTAAAAGGTTATCTTCAAACTATGATCCCTGGTTCTGGATATCCCCCCCCTCCCCCCACCATTGGGAATATTCTTTCTGAATCGACCTTGTTTAAACTTGTTAGAATTTTATAAAGTTTCGCTGAGATTCCCTCTCATTCTTCTAAACTCCAGTGATTATAATCCTAACTCAAGCTAAAGCTTTGACAAAGGGTCATCGTGACCCAAAACATCAGCTCTTTTCTCTCCTTACAGATGCTGCCAGACCTGCTGAGATTTTCCAGTGTTTTCTCTTTTGGTTTCAGATCCTAGCACCTGCAGTAATTTGCTTTTATTCACTATCATCCTAACTGACTTAGTCTCCCCTCATGACAAACCTGCCACTCCCAGGAATTAGCCTGGTTTGGGGTGGCACAATGCCACAGTGTTTGGGTTCGATTCCCGGCTTGGGTCACTGTTAGAGCAGAGTCTGCACATTCTCCCCATGTCTACATGTGCTCCAACAGTGCAAAAGATGTGCTGGTTAGGTGCATTAGTGAATTCTCCTTCAATGTAACCCAAACAGATGTTGAAGTGTGGCGACTAAGAGATTTTCACAGTAGCTTCAATGCAGTGTTAATGTAAGCCTGCTTGTGACACTAATAAAATCAACTTTTAAACCTTTGCTGTACTCCCTCTATAATATGGCCATCCTTCCTCAGAATTATGGGCGGCACGGTAGCACAGTGGTTAGCACTGCTGCTTCACCTGGGTTTGATTCCCGGCTCGTGTCACTGTCTGTGTGGAGTTTGCACATTCTCCTCATATCTGCATGGGTTTCCTCTGAGTGCTCTGGTTTCCTCCCACAGTCCAAAGATGTGTGGGGTTAGGTTGATTGGCCATGCTAAGAAATTGCCCCTTAGTATCCAGGGATGCATAGGTTAAAGGGATTAGTGGATATAATATGTAGGGATATGAAAGCTTGGGTTGGATTGTGTTTGGTGCAGACTCGATGGGCTGAAGGGCCTCTTTCTGCACTGTAGGGTTCTATGATGATTTCTATTATAAGGACACCAAAACTCTTTCCAATATTGTCCACATTCTTCTGCTCAGCGACTTTGAAAGGAAACAGACTGAGAACTTGAAGGAAATAAACTTGAGAGGCTACGGGGATAGAGTGGGGAAATGGGACTGACTGGATTGGAGTATGCAAAGCCGGCATGGACTCAATGGGCTGAATGGCCCCTTTCTGTACTGCAATGGCTCTATGGCTGTATGAATATTGTGTGTTAGACTTGGGCCCACATTCCCAATGAAATTCCAGGCTGCTTTTAATGGATCTACTCACATGAAGGGGTGTTTGATGGAATGGAGGGGGTTATGTTACCCATCTGGGTTTCATTGCATTAACCATGCACAGTGTGGCCAGGAAGAAAGCACAGGTTAAACTGGGGACAAATTAAATAAAATTAATTGGTTCCACCATGCAACCAAATTCATTTTACAAATGATACATCCTGACTCATTTTTGTATTTTCATTATAAATATCTTCACCACATTGACAATGGAACTTGTCTGAGAGTTGGCACACCGTCATTGTACCCTCCAGCCAGTGGGGGCAGCTGCAAGCTTGCAATGTGGGATGAATCAAGCTTCACTTCAAGTTTATTCAGTGTAAAGTTTCAGGAGATAGACCTTTTGTTTTGTGGGAAGGATTTAGAAATCAGTGAAGTTGAAGGATTGTGTTTGAAAATGGATGTACTTTTGTTTTCCACAAATATACTTTATTCGTAAAACTTGTAAAGTTACATTTCATAACAATTCAAATTTTAATGTAAAAATCAAATACAAATCAGTTATTTTGATCCAGTATATGTGGTACCTCAGTACACTCACCATTTCAGGTTATGTTTGAGGATATCACAGTAGCACAATGGTTAGCACTGCTGCCTCACAGCTCCAAGAATCTGGATTTGATTCCAGCCTTGGGTGATTTGATTTATTATTGTCACATGTATCAGTGAAAAGTACTGTTTCTTGCGCACTACACAGACAAAACATACCGTTCATAGAAAAGGGGTACTCTTGGGGTAGGGGTTTGTAGAGTGAGGGCAGCACAGTGGTTGGTACTGCTGCCTCACAGCACCAGGAACCTGAATTAGACTCCCACCTTGGGTCACTGTCTGTGTGCACATTTTCTCCATGTCTCTCATGGGTTTCCTCTGGGTGCTCCAGTTTCCTCCCACAGTCTGAAAGATGTGCTGATTAGGTGCATTGGCCATGCTAAATTCTCCCTCAGTGTACCTGAACAGGAGTGTGGCGACTAGGGGATTTTCACAATAACTTCACTGTGGTGTTACTGTAAGCCTACTTGCGACACTAATACTTAGGGAAGAAGAAAAGGATGCAGAATGTAGTGTTATAGCCATGGTTAGGGTGTAAAGAAAGATTAGCTTAATACAAGGTGGGTCCATTCAAAAGTCTAATGGCAGCAGGGAAGAAGCTGTTCTTGAGTCGGTTGGTGCGTGTCCTCACACTTTTTTATCTTTTGCCCAGCGGAAGAAGGTGGAAGAGAGAATGTTCAGGGTCTGTGGGGTTTTTAATTTTGCTGCTGCTTTTCTGAGACAGCGGGAAGTGTAGAGTCAGTGAGTGAGAGGCTGGTTTGTGGAGTTTACATGTTCTCCCCATTTCTGCCTTAGTCCGTAGAGCACAGAATCCTGCGTCACGGAGCTACTCGTGATGAACCTTGACAAAAACCACCTCATCTCTCTCCAGAACCTTCTTTACGAAGACACATTTCACAAAGAGATGAACAATTGTCTCTTTGTACACCCCCCACCTCCCAGGTTCTCCAGGGACAACGCGCAGATGGGGGAATGCTCCGGGTGTACATGAAAGAGGAATTTTCTGATCACCAGCCAAACTACTTGTTTACATGTTCTAGTGATGAAGCATTCTGACAATCTGATAGTCTGCTGTGTTACTGCGGATTGAAATCCGCCTCAGCTGCTTGTGGCTTTATGGAAACAGGGAGTGATAGCTACTGCACCCAAAAGCACAGAACTCCAGTGAAAGCTTTCAAAATGTGAGGAGTTAAAAAGGTTTGCGAGAAGAAAAGATAAAATTTAAACACACAAGATAAAAGTTCTTACAGAATAACCCCCAAAAATGTTTCAACAAAGGTACACAATGAAACTATTATTTTGGAAACTGCCCTTACAGTTGCTTAAATGTAAAATCCAGGAAATAGTACCAAAACCATGAAGTTGCCTTTCGCTACAAACGAGAAGTACTTCTTCCCAGAAACAAAACACACTGATGGGGTTTCCCCCAAGGCAAGTTCAAGCAAAGCAAACTGCTTCACAGGACAAATATGTAAACCAGCCTCCCATCCATTGACTCTGTCTACACTTCCCACTGCCCCTGCAAAATAATTAAGGACCCCATGCACTCCGGACATTCTCTCTTCCACCTTCTTTAGTTTTATTTCAAAAATATACTTTATTCATAAAAAAATCTCAGTTAAACCGTTGCAAACTTCCACCACCTTCCTTCAGGAAGGAGATACAAAACTCTGTGGTCACGTACCAACTGATTCAAGAACAGCTTCTTCCCTGCTGCTGTCAGACTTTTGAATGGACCTATCTCACATGAAGTTAATCTTTCTCTACACCCTAGCTATGACTGTAACACTACATTCCGCAGTCTCTCACTTCCTTTCCATGAACATGATGTTTTGTTTGTATAGTGTGCAAGAAACAATACTTTTCATTGTATGTTAATACATGTGAGAATATTAAATCAAATCAAATATCTTCTGGCCCAGCGAAGGAGTGAACACGTCATAGTTTAATGGGCTGATAATTAGCCTGAGAGTCCTTCCCCCTGCTATTCCCTACAGGGAAACAAAGCATGTGTGGTGAAGATACAGTGAAAAAAATTCTCATGGCCTAAAACTGAGCACTCCCTTCAGCCAAAAACATTTCGCAGCCGAGACAAAAGAGCTGACCTTCAAAGAATTATCCCCAGCGGCAACTCACTCCAGATGGAAACCTGTTTCATCTTCATTCTCCATTCTCTTCACACGTGGCACAGTGGTTAGCCCTGCTGCCTCACAGAGCCAGGGACCCAGGTTCAATTCTCGGCTTGGGTTACTGTCCATGTGGAGTTTGCACATTCTCCCCGTGTCTGTGTGGATTTCCTCCGATGCTCCAGATTTCTCCCACAGTCTGAAAGACGTGCTGGTTAGGGTGCTTTGGACGCGCTAAATTCTCCCTCAGTGTACCCGAACAGGTGCGGAGTGCGACTAGGGGATTTTCACAGTAACTTCACTGCAATGTTAGTTTGAATCTACTTGTGATACTAATGTATAATTTTAAAAAAAGTTCCTTTAAACTTTGGTTCTACACATATTAAAATCTATATTCATATCACCTCTATTTTTGATCAATAAAATTTAAAACACTTGTCACTGTTTCAATTTGATTTATTATTGTCACATTAGCATACCATGAAAAGTATTGTTTCTTGCATGCTATACAGACAAAGCATACCATTCGTAGAGAAGGAAATGAGACGGTGCAGAATTTAGTGTTACAATCATAGGTAAGGTATAGAGAAAGGTCAACTTATCACAAGGTAGGTCCATTCAAAAGTTTGTTAGAAGCAGGGAAGAAGCTGTTCTTGAGTTGGTTGGTACGTGACCTCAGACTTTCGTATCTTTTTCCCGACAGAAGAAGGGGGAAGAGAGAATGTCCGGGGTGCGTGGGGTCCTTAATTATGCAGACTGCTTTGCCAAGGTAGCAAGAAGTGTAGACAGAGTCAATGGATGGGAAGCTGGTTTGCGTGTTGGATTGGGCTACATTCACAAACTTTTGTAGTTCCTTGCAGTCTTGGGCAGAGCAGGAGCCATACCAAACTGCGATACAATCAGAAAGAATGCTTTCTTTAGTGCATCTGTAAAAGTTAGTGAGAGTCGTAGCTGACATGTCAAATTTCCTTAGTCTTCTGGGAAAGTAGAGGCATTAGTGGGCTTTCTTAACTACAGTGTTGCCATGGGGGAGATCAGGACAGGTTGTTGATGATCTGGACACATAAAAACCTGAAGCTCTCAACCCGTTCTACTTTGTCCCCATTAATGTAGACAGGAGCATGTTCTCCTTTACACTTCCTGAAGTCAATGACAATATCCTTCAT
Organism: Sphyrna mokarran; assembly: GCA_024679065.1. Lineage (NCBI taxonomy): Eukaryota > Metazoa > Chordata > Chondrichthyes > Carcharhiniformes > Carcharhinidae > Sphyrna > Sphyrna mokarran. The sequence continues at coordinate 6,434,005 of JAGIQG010000034.1, forward strand.
TTTGTTAACATTGAGGGAGAGATTATTGTTGCCGCACCAGTTCACCAGATTCTCTATCTCATTCCCGTACTCTATCGTTATTGTTTGGGATCGGACAACAGTAGTGTCATCAACAAACTTCGAATAGGATGGGAATTTGCCCATAAAGTTATGGGTGTATGAGGAGTATAGTAGGGGGCTGAGAACACAGCCTTGTGGGGCACTGGTGTTGAGGATGTTGGTGGATGAGGTGTTGTTGCCTATTCTTATTGATTGTGGTCTGTGGATTAGGAAGTTCAGGATCCAGTCACAGAGAGAGGAACCGAGACACAGGCCACGGAGTTTGGAGATGAGTTTCTTGGGAATAATGGTGTTGAAGGCTGAAGTGTAGTCAATAAGTAGGAGACTGAGAGAGGTGTCCTTGTTATCTAGGTGTTCCAGGGTTGAGTGCAAGGCCAGGGAGATGATGTCTGCTGTGGACCTGTTGTGGCGATAGACAAACTGTAATGAATCCAGGTAGTCCGAGAGGCTGGAATTGATTTGTGCCATGACTAACCTTTCAAAGCACTTCATAATGATGGATATCAGAGACATCGGCCGATAGTCATTAAGGCACACTGCCTGATCTTTCTTTGGTACTGGGATGATGGTCGTCTTCTTGAAGCAGATAGGGACCTCAGATTGTTGTAAAGAGAGGTTGAAGATGTCTGTGAATACCACCGCTCCCCTGCCTCCATCACACCACACACACACACACACACACACACACACACACACACACACACACACACACACACACACACCTGGTCCATGCAGGATCTGAGTGTTCATCCGGGTACCCCATCTGGGCCAGTCGCTGTGGGTTGACCTTCGAGGAAGTTGCTCTGATATCTGCAATGGTGACCCCAGATACAAGTTCATTCAGGGCCGCTGGGTGGAGGGTGTGGTCTCGCTGATCTCTAGCTCAAAATGGATATAGAATGCATTGAGTTCATCAGGGAGGGGTGTGTTGGAGCCGGCAATTTTACACGCCTCTGTCTTGTAGCCTGTTACGTCTTGCAGATGCAAATATTCCTTGTGACAGCTAAACCTCTTTTGAAATGCATTGGTGCACATCAATTTAACCCCAACTGTTCATTTCAAATCTACTGTCTTTACTTGTGAGTTAAAACCCACCATAAGGCCTCACGGCGAATGCAAAGTGAGAATACTCTTTCTTCTTTAGACTCCATGGGCAATTTTGATTCTATGTGCTTCCCCTAACACTAGGCACACACAGACACAACTGTCCTCACCTACACAGAATTTATACATAACACACAAGAGGTGATAGCCTAGTGGGATTATCGCTAGACTATTAATCCAGAAACTCAATGAATATTCTGGGGAGTCGGGTTCGAATCCCGCCACTTTAGATGATGCAACTTGAATTCAATAAAAAATATCTAGATTTGAGGATCTACTGATGACCATGGAATCATTGTCGATTGTTGGAATAACCCATCTGATTCACCAATGTCCTTCAGGGAAGGAAATCTGCCGTCCTTGCCCAGTCTGGCCTACATGTGACTCCAGAGGCACAGCAATGTGATTGATTCTCAACTGCCCCTAGGGATAGGCAATAAATGCTGACCAGCCAGCGACACCCGCGTCCCAAGAATGAATAGAAAATAATTACAAAAGCATACCCATAACATCACTTTGCTCAGGAAACCATTGAACAGGATCCACCATCCCTTATTCTCGTAGCACCTCTTGGCTGTTACATACAGACTATTGCCTGCTGGATTTGTGATTAAATCTCCCCACAAGGAACAGGTAGTACAGTACAGTCCAACTATTTGGAGCATTCCACAGCAGTGTGGCCAGGCCCATCCCTCCGGGGACGGATGTTGTTTGAGTATTGAGGGTCTATGCTCACTTCAATGTAGCCACACATGAAAAGTGGTCATCAGGATCAGGATGATAGGATCCCCCGCTGGGTGAAAAATGACTCGGGTGTTTTCCACATCCTGTTGGATGGTTTCCTGAACAGTGTGATGGTATGTGCAGGAGTGGGGATTGGGGCTAGACTTGCGCCATTTACAGCAACCCTGAAAGTGCGTTACACCTGATGAGCAGGTTCTTGCCTGCAATGGAGAGGGAGCGCCGCCCCCACACATATCCACCTACTTGCTCCATCCAGTTTCTAACACATTCCCTGGTCCCTCTGAACCGCATTCCCAGCGCTGTGAGATATTCTGCTCCAACAGTGAGAGCCAAAAAGATTGGTCCAGTTCCCAGAGAACATGACCTTGTCCTCGCTGTGATTTACATTGGCTCCTGACGCCAGTTTGAAGATTGCAGAGGTTCAGGAGCCTGTACACTGACAGCACAACTGGGCTGAAGTCGGCGACTTTGTCCATGTCCGGGGAGGCTTTGACCTTTGCCGCCTGGGATCATCCTTTAATACCCGAACCCTCCCTGATGAACTCAGCAAAGGGTTCACCATACAAACAGGGTAGGGGAAGAGAGAACAGGCCTGCCTGACTCCAGATTGAAACTGATGCTTGTGTGGAGCAATTGCAAATCCAATTATGAAGTCCCGAACCTCATTTGGAGAGCACAAAATGACCTCACACATATTTAAAGCCTCCAGGCCCTGGTGTTGTAGGTTCAAGGTCAGTGAATTATAGAACGATCTACTCCACATCACTCTGAGCCCATGCAGGTAAACAATGGTGAACCGTCGCAATCACCTTGACACTTAGAATGATGTTACCTTCGAACATGTAGTGGACGGTGACCAAGGAACAGATCTCCGTTGGATAGGAACAAAGAGAGGAAAGATCACATCTCCTGCAATCGGAGGTAAAGCCAACTCAAGAAAAGGAATATTGCTCTTTGCAGAGTCATAGAATTCCTACAGTGCAGAAGGAGGCCATTTGGCCCATCGAGGCTGCATTGGCAACTATCCTATCTTATCCTTGTAATCCAATATATTTAGCCTGCTAATCTCCCTGACACTAAAGGGCAATCAACCTAACCCGCACACTTTTCAGAAACCAGAGCACCTGGAGGAAATCCATGCAGGCATGGGGAGAACATGCAGTCTCCACACAAACTGAGAAATGAACCCAGGTCTCTGGCGCTGTGAGGCAGCAGTGCTAACCACCATGATACCCCTAAGTCAGTCAGTATCAGTGAAGAAGTTTCTCCGATCTAAACTGCTCCCCTCCGCTTATTCTGGGGTTGTGCTGTCTAGTCCTGCTATCCTTTCTAAGCAGGAAGAATCTCTCTATCTCTACCCTATCCATCCCCTTCATTATCAGACGTCAGTCAGACTTCGGTGCATCCACTACGACTAGCACCAATTTTACAGCTGCA